>OY744550.1:16414594-16457094 GCA_963556195.1 Sepiola atlantica | reverse complement strand
CTGGTTTGAGTGGTTTTTCTACATGCAGCGTGGAAAAGAATTTATTACAATTGCCTCAAACATCACACGAGGGTCGGCCTAGACAATGAAGCAATTTCATTTGCAGAGGTGTTGCATGTCTGTTATATTTATATCGGAATGTAAGTCATTGGCAGGTCTAAAAAGACACATTCACGCTTAACATGTTTAATAATAAATTTAAAAAAAAGATATCAGGCGATGAAAATACTTGAGTACGAGTTGCAGCCAGTTGCGGACCGCAGAGAGAAGCTTCTCAGAACTAAAACTTATTGAAACTTATTTAAGATCGAGCATGTCGCAAGATCGCCTTTCGAATTTGTCGCTCTTGTCAATTTAACACGAAACTGCGGAGCTGATGGACTTTGACTAAATAATAAATGACTTTGTTTCTACAAAAGCTTGCAAAGTCAAAATGCAATAAATATGTTTATCAGTTAATTAAATAAAAAAAAAAAATTTTTTTCTGTTTTTCAAATTCATTGTTTTTCATTGTTTTGTTTTTCAATCAGCATCATTATAATTCTTAAAAAAAATTTTTGTCATCACGGTTTTGTCTTACCGTTTACCTAATACTTATTAATCTTTATCCTCGAATAGCCTTTGGGCCTTGATAAGCAATGACTCTTTAGTAAAATAACAAAAAAATGAGATGGGGGGGGGCGAATTTTATGGATAGGGCCCCGGAGTGGCACTTTGCCTCGGTATGCCACTGGTTGCAGCCATCAAATGTGAAATATCAATTTATCAAAAACGGTCGTTCAGACATCAATTCCAAAACCGAATCAAGACGACAAAATTTTGTACATATAAAGTGAGAGACCATAGTCAAGGGAGACCAAAAGGCTCCCTTTTTATTGGCTACAACACAAAGATGTAGGGGAGGGCGCTACTTCTTTTCGTAGGATTACTCCACTTACCCTTGATCCTCACCTTATAATGCTGGGTGCTTAACAAGTGGGGCATCAAGTACCCTTTTGTCGAGTCTTTGGTATGACTCGACCGAGGATTGAACCCCGGCTTCCCAGCCCATTACCAAACACTCTAACCATAATGCCATGGTGCATAGGAACTAGTACATATAAAAGACTCAATATCTTTTCAGATTTATAACATTAATTGATTCAAAAATATAGAAATTTTAATTCGCTACACTTTCAATTCAATTCAGTTATTCATCATCTAAAAGTATGAAAAAAAGTTAATGTCTGTTTACGTTTTTCTCGGAAAAACATAACTTTGA
This sequence comes from Sepiola atlantica, assembly GCA_963556195.1. Classification (NCBI taxonomy): domain Eukaryota; kingdom Metazoa; phylum Mollusca; class Cephalopoda; order Sepiida; family Sepiolidae; genus Sepiola; species Sepiola atlantica. Next base: position 16,455,833 of record OY744550.1, on the reverse strand, counting down.
ATTTTATAATTACATTGATATATTAACAATTTAATATTGAATATTTATTGAAATCATGAATGCATTAACATAAAACGAATTAAATTTGTTAAATCCTATTTTTAAAAAAGCAACCACAATGCTTTTTGTAATATTTATTTATTTATTTATTTATGTTGCTTTTGTTTATAGTTTGTTTGTTTTTTTTTTGTTTTTTTTTTTGTTTCAAATAAAAAAATTTAAAAAATACTCAGAATGAAGATCATCTTTACCCTTTTTTTTTTTTTTTTTTTTTTTGTTTCAAATAAAAAAAATTTTAAAAATACTCAGAATGAAGATCATCTTTACCCTTTTTTTTTTTTAATTTATACTGAATTATTATTTTAATCTTAATTAAATAGCATAAAAGAAAATGAAATTCTCGATTATTTTTTTAATTAACCACAATGCATTTTTTTTTATTTATAAAAGCGAAAAAAAATCTTGTCTCCATCCGGACAACACCAGGTAAATACAGCTGGTTGTTATTTACAATTATTGAGTGAAAGTGGATTACTGTAGTTGGTGTAATCTGCAAAAGAATGTCAAATGCAGCTTGATATAATGCTAATACCATTAGATGTATGACCGTGTAATGCTAATATTGTTGGATGTATAACCCTATGACACTAATACTATTGTATGTATGACTCTCTAATACTAAAATATTGGATGGATGACCCTTGAACACTAATCTGATATTATGTATGGCTCTCTTAGTCTAATATTATTGGATATGCAGTGTGACCTCCAAAAATGAAATCTATGGAATCGATTAGAAAATTCAATCCTTTCTGCAATACAACCATTGTCCACCAAGTTTCAGCCATGAATGTCCAACAGTCTTTATTTTTGTTGTCCAACAGTAAATAATAAATAAAGGAAGTCAAGTCGAGGGTTGGTTTAACAAGTGTATTAACAAAGTAAGAAAGTGACTAGCACTTGGCTAGACAGTTACAAGACTGTGCTTTGTCTTCTCTGTGTCTCTGGTGACTCGCACTATTTATAGTGACAACCGGTGCAGTTTCTCCTGTGTAAGAACGGCCGGTGTAACAATTTTATCGCTGTCCAATGAGAAACACACCTGGATATGATGTGCAAAAAGTGTCAATAACTCTCAAACGTTGCTCTCTTGGCATCGTTCTAATTTTGGCCGTCTTCATTTCAAGCGATTGAGGTACCCCGTAATTAAGGCTATCTCTAGGGGATTCCCCCCCCCCCCCGCCACCGCCCGGGTCATCTTATCCTCTGCATGCTTTTGTGTCCTAGCCCTATCTTGAGCGAGGCGCTGGCTGTAGCGGACACAAAAGCTTCTAACACGAGCCTTTGTTTTGACCCAGTATCTACTCCCGATAACCACCCCCACTAATCCCTGCTGAAGTAGTAACGTCAGCTGTTCCCAGAAGTCTCGTATCTCCAGCAAGGAGGTATTAAACTTCCAGTACCCAGCCAACCTAGGCCTATCGCTTAAGTTCAGACGGGCCATAACTAATTTATGGTCCGAATGTCCTAACATAGTGAACGTGGGACAAGATAAGAAATCTATGTCGCCTCTTCTAACTAACATTCTGTCCAAGTAGGTACTCGGACAGAAGGCCGTGCAATTCAAAACAATCTCATGACATGACTTGGTGGACAAGTCATCGATTGGGCTAAAGTTTTTTGCACTAAATAGGATTGGATTGCTGAAAAGTTTGCGCTTTTTATCAAGGATTCCATGGGTGTCATTTTGGGGTGGGTTTCCCTGTATTACTCTACCGCTAATGTTACTGAATGGTAGTCTAACTTATCTCCATAGGTAAAACAATAATTATTGAATTTAGTTTTGAAGTTAAATACCCAACAATGCCACAAAACAAAACAAAAAATTTAAATCACAGTTGACTGATACAATGCCATTAAAAAAAGTCATACTAAATTCATATCTATTTTTGACATATCTTTCTATGTTTGAATGTTTTTTTAACAAATATTAATATTAAATGGTATGCCTTATTTACTAATATTAACTGTATTCTCACTTGCATGCTTCTTTGTAATCATATCGCAATAATAAGGAACTATATTTTTTTTAAATGGTCCAGCTTTTCATGTGAGTACTCCAATAATAAGGAACCATATATATTTTTAAATGGTATACTTTCTCGTGTTAGTACTCCAATGATAAGGAACTATATTTTTTTTAAATGGTCCAGCTTTTCATGTGAGTACTCCAATAATGAGGAACCATATATATTTTTAAATGGTATACTTTCTCGTGTTAGTACTCCAATGATAAGGAACTATATTTTTTTTAAATGGTCCAGCTTTTCATGTGAGTACTCCAATAATGAGGAACCATATATATTTTTAAATGGTATACTTTCTCGTGTTAGTACTCCAATGATAAGGAACTATATTTTTTTTAAATGGTCCAGCTTTTCATGTGAGTACTCCAATAATAAGGAACCATATATATTTTTAAATGGTATACTTTCTCGTGTTAGTACTCCAATGATAAGGAACTATATTTTTTTTAAATGGTCCAGCTTTTCATGTGAGTACTCCAATAATAAGGAACCATATATATTTTTAAATGGTATACTTTCTCGTGTTAGTACTCCAATGATAAGGAACTATATTTTTTTTAAATGGTCCAGCTTTTCATGTGAGTACTCCAATAATAAGGAACCATATATATTTTTAAATGGTATACTTTCTCGTGTTAGTACTCCAATGATAAGGAACTATATTTTTTTTAAATGGTCCAGCTTTTCATGTGAGTACTCCAATAATGAGGAACCATATATATTTTTAAATGGTATACTTTCTCGTGTTAGTACTCCAATGATAAGGAACTATATTTTTTTTAAATGGTCCAGCTTTTCATGTGAGTACTCCAATAATGAGGAACCATATATATTTTTAAATGGTATACTTTCTCGTGTTAGTACTCCAATGATAAGGAACTATATTTTTTTTAAATGGTCCAGCTTTTCATGTGAGTACTCCAATAATTAGGAACCATATATATTTTTAAATGGTATACTTTCTCGTGTTAGTACTCCAATGATAAGGAACTATATTTTTTTTAAATGGTCCAGCTTTTCATGTGAGTACTCCAATAATAAGGAACCATATATATTTTTAAATGGTATACTTTCTCGTGTTAGTACTCCAATGATAAGGAACTATATTTTTTTTAAATGGTCCAGCTTTTCATGTGAGTACTCCAATAATGAGGAACCATATATATTTTTAAATGGTATACTTTCTCGTGTTAGTACTCCAATGATAAGGAACTATATTTTTTTTAAATGGTCCAGCTTTTCATGTGAGTACTCCAATAATAAGGAACCATATATATTTTTAAATGGTATACTTTCTCGTGTTAGTACTCCAATGATAAGGAACTATATTTTTTTTAAATGGTCCAGCTTTTCATGTGAGTACTCCAATAATGAGGAACCATATATATTTTTAAATGGTATACTTTCTCGTGTTAGTACTCCAATGATAAAGAACTATATTTTTTTTAAATGGTCCAGCTTTTCATGTGAGTACTCCAATAATAAGGAACCATATATATTTTTAAATGGTATACTTTCTCGTGTTAGTACTCCAATGATAAGGAACTATATTTTTTTTAAATGGTCCAGCTTTTCATGTGAGTACTCCAATAATAAGGAACCATATATATTTTTAAATGGTATACTTTCTCGTGTTAGTACTCCAATGATAAGGAACTATATTTTTTTTAAATGGTCCAGCTTTTCATGTGAGTACTCCAATAATAAGGAATCATATATATTTTTAAATGGTATACTTTCTCGTGTTAGTACTCCAATGATAAGGAACTATATTTTTTTTAAATGGTCCAGCTTTTCATGTGAGTACTCCAATAATAAGGAACCATATATATTTTTAAATGGTATACTTTCTCGTGTTAGTACTCCAATGATAAGGAACTATATTTTTTTTAAATGGTCCAGCTTTTCATGTGAGTACTCCAATAATGAGGAACCATATATATTTTTAAATGGTATACTTTCTCGTGTTAGTACTCCAATGATAAGGAACTATATTTTTTTTAAATGGTCCAGCTTTTCATGTGAGTACTCCAATAATAAGGAACCATATATATTTTTAAATGGTATACTTTCTCGTGTTAGTACTCCAATGATAAGGAACTATATTTTTTTTAAATGGTCCAGCTTTTCATGTGAGTACTCCAATAATAAGGAACCATATATATTTTTAAATGGTATACTTTCTCGTGTTAGTACTCCAATGATAAGGAACTATATTTTTTTTAAATGGTCCAGCTTTTCATGTGAGTACTCCAATAATAAGGAACCATATATATTTTTAAATGGTATACTTTCTCGTGTTAGTACTCCAATGATAAGGAACTATATTTTTTTTAAATGGTCCAGCTTTTCATGTGAGTACTCCAATAATAAGGAACCATATATATTTTTAAATGGTATACTTTCTCGTGTTAGTACTCCAATGATAAGGAACTATATTTTTTTTAAATGGTCCAGCTTTTCATGTGAGTACTCCAATAATAAGGAATCATATATATTTTTAAATGGTATACTTTCTCGTGTTAGTACTCCAATGATAAGGAACTATATTTTTTTTAAATGGTCCAGCTTTTCATGTGAGTACTCCAATAATAAGGAACCATATATATTTTTAAATGGTATACTTTCTCGTGTTAGTACTCCAATGATAAGGAACTATATTTTTTTTAAATGGTCCAGCTTTTCATGTGAGTACTCCAATAATAAGGAACCATATATATTTTTAAATGGTATACTTTCTCGTGTTAGTACTCCAATAATAAGGAACTATATATTTTTAAATAGTCCAACTTTTGATGTGAGTACTCCAATAATAAGGAACCATATATATTTTTAAATGGTATACTTTCTCGTGTTAGTACTCCAATGATAAGGAACTATATTTTTTTTAAATGGTCCAGCTTTTCATGTGAGTACTCCAATAATAAGGAATCATATATATTTTTAAATGGTATACTTTCTCGTGTTAGTACTCCAATGATAAGGAACTATATTTTTTTTAAATGGTCCAGCTTTTCATGTGAGTACTCCAATAATAAGGAACCATATATATTTTTAAATGGTATACTTTCTCGTGTTAGTACTCCAATGATAAGGAACTATATTTTTTTTAAATGGTCCAGCTTTTCATGTGAGTACTCCAATAATAAGGAACCATATATATTTTTAAATGGTATACTTTCTCGTGTTAGTACTCCAATGATAAGGAACTATATTTTTTTTAAATGGTCCAGCTTTTCATGTGAGTACTCCAATAATAAGGAATCATATATATTTTTAAATGGTATACTTTCTCGTGTTAGTACTCCAATGATAAGGAACTATATTTTTTTTAAATGGTCCAGCTTTTCATGTGAGTACTCCAATAATAAGGAACCATATATATTTTTAAATGGTATACTTTCTCGTGTTAGTACTCCAATGATAAGGAACTATATTTTTTTTAAATGGTCCAGCTTTTCATGTGAGTACTCCAATAATAAGGAACCATATATATTTTTAAATGGTATACTTTCTCGTGTTAGTACTCCAATGATAAGGAACTATATTTTTTTTAAATGGTCCAGCTTTTCATGTGAGTACTCCAATAATAAAGAACTATATATTTTTTAAATGGTCTAACCTTTTATGCGAGTACTTCAAAAAAATATATAGTTCTTTATTAAAAGAACTATATATTTTTTAAATGGTCCAACTTTTTATGTGAGTACTCCAATAATAAAGAACTATAGATTTTTTAAATGGTCCAACTTTTTATGTGAGTACTCCAATAATAAAGGACTATATATTTTTTAAATGGTCCAACTTTTGATGTGAGTACTTCAATAATAAAGGACTATATATTTTTTAAATGGTCCAACTTTTTATGTGAGTACTTCACTAATAAAGGACTATATATTTTTTAAATGGTCCAACTTTTTACTCCAATAATATGGTCCAACTTTGTACTCCAATAATAAAGGACTATATATTTTTAAATGGTCCAACTTTTGATATGAGTACTTCAATAATAAAGGACTATATATTTTTTAAATGGTCCAACTTTTTATGTGAGTACTCAAATAATAAAGGACTACAAATATTTTTTAAATGGTCCAACTTTTTATGTGAGTACTCCAATAATAAAGGACTATATATTTTTTAAATGGTCCAACTTTTGATGTGAGTACTCAAATAATAAAGGACTACAAATATTTTTTAAATGGTCCAACTTTTTATGTGAGTACTCCAATAATAAAGGACTATATATTTTTTAAATGGTCCAACTTTTTATGTGAGTACTCCAATAATAAAGGACTATATATTTTTTAAATGGTCCAACTTTTGATGTGAGTACTTCAATAATAAAGGACTATATATTTTTTAAATGGTCCAACTTTTGATGTGAGTACTCAAATAATAAAGGACTACAAATATTTTTTAAATGGTCCAACTTTTTATGTGAGTACTCCAATAATAAAGGACTATATATTTTTTAAATGGTCCAACTTTTGATGTGAGTACTCAAATAATAAAGGACTACAAATATTTTTTAAATGGTCCAACTTTTTGATGTGAGTACTTCAATAATAAAGAACTACAAATATTTTTTAAATGGTCCAACTTTTGATGTGAGTACTTCAATAATAAAGAACTACAAATATTTTTTAAATGGTCCAACTTTTGATGTGAGTACTTCAATAATAAAGGACTATATATTTTTAAATGGTCCAACTTTTGATGTGAGTACTCAAATAATAAAGGACTACAAATATTTTTTAAATGGTCCAACTTTTGATGTGAGTACTCCAATAATAAAGAACTACAAATATTTTTTAAATGGTCCAACTTTTTATGTGAGTACTCCAATAATAAAGGACTATATATTTTTTAAATGGTCCAACTTTTGATGTGAGTACTCAAATAATAAAGGACTACAAATATTTTTTAAATGGTCCAACTTTTTGATGTGAGTACTTCAATAATAAAGAACTACAAATATTTTTTAAATGGTCCAACTTTTGATGTGAGTACTTCAATAATAAAGAACTACAAATATTTTTTAAATGGTCCAACTTTTGATGTGAGTACTTCAATAATAAAGAACTACAAATATTTTTTAAATGGTCCAACTTTTTATGTGAGTACTCTTATAATAAAGGACTATATATTTTTTTAAAACTAACTCTATAAGAAACAAGTAGGATTTATATTTTTTATTATAGTTTTGCTGATTGTATGATAGCATTGCAGGTTTTCATGGATTTTTTTCTTCCACTTTATCAGGCTAAAAGTCTCAAGAGACAATGAATACCTCCCTGTGTGGGGGAGTCTGTAGCAAAGGGTTACCCAATAACCAACTGCACTTCTCTTGAAGTGGCATTACTTGAGTCCAGTGGCAAGGAAAAATCCAAGACAATTGGAAACAATCCTGAGATAAGCAGAGAAAGACTTAATGCTATTTCAGAGTTTTCCTTCTCCGAGACTAGTTGTACAGCTCTAGTTTGAGAGTCTAGTCAACCCTACAATATAATTGATAGCTTTGGGGAGGGTATATAAATTTATACATTTTCCAAAGATTTTAGTGAAAATGTTTAGAAACCCCAACAGAATTGTAACTCGACATGACGGACTCACAGTTCGCACCTGAAACCATTACACTATGTCACTTCCACTTAGCTTGATCAAATATATTTTTTTTATATATGGGATTGCGTCCTAAATCTGGATTATGAATTGCCAATCATGTACAATAGTTAACAGAAGAAAAAAAAGTGTGAAACAAACAAATAGATGCTTCCAAAGGTAAGTAAAGTTACTTTTCTACATACTTGCCTAATTTTATTCTGTGTTTTAAAGTATTTTAACCCGTTTTTATTGGATTTTAATAATTAGTCCGAATCTGAGTGCAATACTTTCAAGATGGTGGCACCAGAATATCACAAAGTTTTTCTTAATGCGTTTTTGTTTTTTTGGGATGAAAAAAAAAAAACAATGGTCAACAAATAACTGTCCAAACGCCTTAAAATTTACTTTTCTATTTAATTGAAAGTAGAAAAGAAAGAAGAAAAAAATTCAGGGAAAGACGCCAAAGTCCTGTCAGCCATTTTGGTTTTCAAGTTAACGTATAATATTTGACATAACGTTTTGCTTGAAATAAAAAAAAAAAACTTTAAAATACTTTAAAACACAAAAAAAATTTAGGTAGGTAGAAAAGTAACTTTTCTTGCTTTTGGTAACATTTCTTTGTTACCTATTTGTTTCTTTCGCCCCTCTTTTTCTGTTAACTATTGTACACGGTCGCCCAAAAGTTTTAGTTTTGTTGTTTTTCTTATTCAAAATAGTTCTTAACAAATTTTTAACTGCAACAAATCTTGAAAATGATATTGTATTGAACTGTCAATCATTCCTCTTTATTGTCACACTACGAGTGGCGACAAGGCATTTTATCGCAAGTAATATTCCATTGATTGAATTTCACTTTGCTCGTTTCTCTATTCAAAATAAAAGGACCCATGGCGCAACGGATATAAGTGCTAAGTAATAATCAGCTTTAAGTGACAGTCTTCCAGAGGTTAAAGGTTCAATCCTCAGTACAGGTAATACTAAGAATAGAAATACGAATTACTTAAGACTGCTACCCGGTCATGGCTGACAGAACGAGGGCAAGCTATCTCGGTTAATTCAATAAAATGTTCGAAAATAATTAAATATGGGGAATCTTTGTCGAACCTGCTTACTTGTCTAGAATTATATAAATGTGAAAAAAGCTACATACAGTACATAGTTAAAGCTAAATCCTTCAATCGTAGGCCAATCTTGCAATCGTAGGCATGTCCCTTTTCTTCCTGAGATTCTCATAGATGGCTCTGCTTTTGAAGAGGAATCGACTCTGAAACTTCTTGGTCTTTCATTTTCATCAAATCTTACTTGGAGTTCATACATTAGATCCATTGCCCTTTCTGCTTCTCGTAAAGTCAGTTCTCTATCTCTACAAATCTCTGACCCATTTGAGGTTTCTTGATAAGGTGCAGAAACGTATCTGTAATTTGATTGGCCACACCCTTTCTTCTTCTCTGCATCCTCTCTATCTCACAGTCGTGATGTTTCTATAAGTACTATTATGGCATGTGTTCTTAAGAGTTATTTGATTTATTCCCTGCTTCTTTTGTTCCAGCTAGTTTGACTCGTTGGTGTAGTGGTCTCCATCAATTCATTGTTTTTATACCTCATTGTAATACAGCTTCCTATTCTAGTAGCTTCTTTCCAAGAATTGCAGACTTGTGGAACTCTCTTCCTACTGACTGTTTTCCTCCTATCTATAACCTTGGTTTTTTTCAAGACTAAAGCCAATATGCATCTCTTGATTTTGCGATAATCACTTTTCGTTCTTGTTAGCTCCTTACAACAAGTGGCTTCATGCCTTGTTTGGAGCGATTTCCTTTTTTTTTAAAACAACAGCAGATGGAAAATCGTGGTGGATTTGTGCAGTTGGGAATGAGTTTTTAGTAGTTTTATTTCAGTGTAATCTGAACAAGGGTTCTTCCTGAGTTTTATACCATCGTTGACACTGAACTGTGCCACAAAGGAGTATTCAGTTTCGTACACTTGCATCATTAACACTTTTAACTGTGCTGAATATGTCATTCATCATGATTACAAATTTTCCAAGGTCTCCAGGTCTTCACTCCAGTGGGTACTGACTACTGAATTTAGTGAAGATGCCAGAAGATTTACCAAGAAATGTTGAAATGTCATTGCAGCTAGCATTGATGATGAAAGGAGGTTTTGTCAGAATGTTTCTCTTGCTTATGATCTAACACAGATTGTTGACTAACTAGTTGTGTACCGATGTTGATGGACATTTTTCAAGTCTTCTTGATCTTTTCCTGACAACTTGTCCTCAACAGTGCTCATCCAATGTTCTGTCTCTGCTGGTATCTTTTGATCACTGAGTTGTCTTAACTGATCGTTTCCAAGCCCAATGTTAACAAATTCTTCTTAAACCGCCCTTGTAAATAATCAAATTCTGCCCAATTTCAACCATCGTTACCAATCATCACGGTGTTGTCTCACAAACTCATGAACCCTTATCCTTTAGTGGCCTTTGATAAGCGCTGACTCATTTATATATGAACAGAAAAAGAAAATGCTAATGAAGGCATGGAAGAAGAGCAACCCTTCACTTTTTTCTGCAAGTGTGGAACACAATTCATATACCCGCCTCGAGTTCTGCCCTGGGTCAAAAGCAATACACAACTCCAGTAGACCTAGCTAACCCTAACCCAACTCCAATAGACCTATCTTCTGAAGTGATGACAACGTCTGTGCCGCTGGCTTTGACCAGGCTAACTTTGGTGACTGCTTTTGTTGTATAAAGATCCATATGTCAGCTTCTTTATGACTGTGTGGTGTCACCCAAACAAAATTGCTGACAGCATCGTCTTTCTTGTTGACAATGACCACATTTCAAGTGACTACGCATGCAATCTTATCAGCCAGAAAGTTGAACCGTTCCGCTTTGTTGTCATTTTCCTCTCAGAAAACTTTGTGGGAAGTTTGCCCTTTTTGTCACCTGTGTCTCACCCTATGTCTAGTTTCCACTTTCAGATTAGATGACCAGTGGATAGCAAATGCAATGTCTATTCGGTAATGTCTTGTAGATGAATATTGAGTTTTGCATATTTTTTCGAATGGCTTTGCTTCAGGGTTTGTAATTTGGCTCTCGGGAATGGTAATGAGATAGGATTCATCCTTGTCTATTCCAGCAGCGTGGATTTCATAGCAACTGAAGGCCCATCCTCAGCAAGCAATCTGAAAAAAAACCAAGGTGTGGTATCTGTTCTGATACTGTACTTCATCTTGTCTGTCCTCGATCGATGAGGGAGAGATCCTTCTGAATTGAAGCAATTTTGATTCATGTCCCAATCCAGAGTGCTCCTTTTCTGAGGATCCTCAAATCGAAACTTCACACACCTCTTATCCTTTCCCCATCCAGAATAGCTTCTCAGAAATATCTAAACAACCAACCAATTACACTTCGACCTTTTTTGTGTACCTGTTATCTCACTTGAACTCTCGCCTTCAATCCATAATTCTAGCCACATTTTCTCCAGTTAAGTTTAAATCCTCCACCCCCTCCTCTTCCTCACAACCCCTCCCTCACTATCCCCCCCCCCCCCCCCCGCATATCTTACTCCGAAAACATCAAACTTGCATAAGGGTGATCAAAAAGTTTGTTTTTGTACTTTGATAACGTTTTTGAATAAAATGTTGTTTTTTTATTTTTCTTCAGTATTTTCCGTTCATTTTTTTCACACTGTTTTCACCGGATTTGATCCATACATTTTTTTTTTTTTACACATAAATAAATAAAATATAGAGATTTGGAATTAATTTAATGTTTGTGGTAAATTAGTTAAATAGTACGTTTCAAATCCATTTTAAAATAGAATATTTATATATTATATATGGCTTTTGTCGAGAATACCAAAGTTTCGACTTAATAGAATCCAATTTGTTCAGACAAAGCAGATAGATTATAGCATTTGGAAAATACTTATATTTTGATATCTAAATATTTTAAATAAGTTTATTTTGCTATTGCTATTATTATTATTATTATTATTATTTACTCACTAGGAGTTCTCACACAGGTCATCATTAGTGATTGCTCACCGACAACAACCGGTGGTGTTCCCTGGAGTCTGAGTGACAACAAGTCTCCCCAGATTTCCAGTACTCTTCACCTCCTCCAATAAATATTGCAAATGACTTTGCATTATCAAAAAAATTTCTTACATTTTCTCTTCCTTGGTTTCGTGTGATGTTCTGTCTTTTTTTGTTTTCTTCCTATTGCAACTTCTATGTGATTGGTTAGCATTCGTAACTTATGTGGGTTGGTTTCCACATTCAAAGATTTTCCTTAAGTTTTCAGCTGTTTTCATCATTGCTATCCGTTGATGGTTTCAGTCTTCCCTTTATTTTTTCAAGGTTTTTTCAGGATTGTTCCTAGTGCTCTTACGATTATTGGTATTATATTAACTTTCTTCATGTTCCATATTCCTTTCAATTCTCTGTAGATTTCCATGTATTTGCTTCATTTTTCCAGTCTCCTTGATCTTTACCCTGTCATCTGCTGGTAAAGCAAAATCTACGATTTAGCAGGATTTTTCCTTCTTGTCGATTGACATCCAGTCTCCTTGCTTGTATGAGTTTGTCTGTTTGTACCTCTATATCCCAGAGGATTTTGTGATTTTCGTTTTCCAGTACTGTCTCTGGTTTATGTTTGTACCATTTATCCATATGTTCGAAATGCAGTTGTTTGCATAGTTCCCAGTGTACTGCTTTTCCCACACAGGCATGTCTTTTGTATTCTTTTGGGGATGGTTTGCTACATTGTGATTTACTGTTTCGTCTCTTTGTCCACACACTCTGCATTTACTGTTTTCCTTGGTTTTATATATTTTATCTTTAATGTAATTTGTCTTAATCACATTGGTCTGTGCAGTCGTCAGTAAAGATTCCGTTTCTATGTTCAAGTGTCCTTTTCTTAGCCATGTACAGCTATTTTCATGGGTCTCTTCTCTTGTCAGTCTTGTGAAACGTCCATGTAGTTGTTTTTCTTCCCACTTTTCTTTTTTCTTTTTCTTTTTTCTTTTTCTTTTTTTGGTTTTGGTACTTCCTGAGTTGTTCGTTGGAACGGTGTCTCTTGCTGCAGTGATTAGCCTTTCTATTTTATGTATTTCTCCAGCTCTTTTTTTGTGTCTTCCACACAGTCTTCTATACTTACCAGTCCTCTTCCCCTTTCATTTCTTTTCAGATAGTATTTCCATGTCGTCGTTTGGATGTAGTGCATTGTGCATGGTCATTAATTTTCTAGTCTTCTGATCAAGGTGCCTGAGTTTTTCCTTTGTCCAGCCTATGAATGGTCCAGAGTATTTTATTAGTGATACTGTCCACATGTTTATTCCTTTTATAAGATTTCTGCTATATAATTTTGTTTTTAAGAGTTTTCTTGTTCTTCACAAATATTATTTTCCAATCTTCTCTTACATTTCTGTAGATTTGATGGTGTCTGCTTCCAGAACTCCCAACTAACGCCCTAATCTCCTCTTGGTTGGGGAGTTTCATGTCCTCGTTTGTCTCCAGTGTTCCCCTTTTCATCTCTAGCAGTGCACACTTTTCAATTCCAAATTCAATTTGAATTTCCTGGCTGAAGATTCTAGTCGTGTTTATCAGCCTTCTAGTTTTTGCTTTTTTGCAAGTAGCTTCAGGTCGTCTATGTAAATCAGATGGTTTATTCTTTGTTCTGTGTCTGTTAACTTGTATCCAGCATCACATTTCCTGAGTATATAGTTGCGTGGCATCATGGCTATGATAAACAGTACTGGTGATAGGGAGTCTCCTTGGAAAATGTCTCTCTGTATTTTTATTTCAATCAGGTGTTGTCCTCCAGCTGTCAGTTCTAGTCTCCATGTTCCCACTGCTTTCTTAATGAGATTAATAATCCTGTTAGGTATCTTGTACATTTTTAAGCATTCAATTATCCATGCTTGAGGGATTCTCTTGTATGCTTTTTTGTAGTCAATACATGCCATAGATATGTTCTTTTCTCTGTTTTTTACCTCCTTCCGGATCTTTTGATCTATGTATAGCAGATAATACATCCCTCTTTTCTCTTTCCAGCATCCTTTTTGTTTCTCTGAGAGCAGTCCACGATTGTTTAGGGAGTGGTAGATTTGTTCTCTCGGTTGTGTTGTTAGGATTTTCCTCATTGTTGGTAAAAAGGTTATTGATTGAAGGTATTCCATCGTGGCCTGGTGCTTTCCAGTTTGCTGTTTTCCTTAGAGTTGTCTTAATTGTTTCTTCATTAATTTATCTTTCTGTTACTTTAATTTTATGTAGTTCATCTTTCATGTTTTTCTGCTATTTGTGATTTTTGTTGTGTTTTTTAGGCTTTTCCCATATCTTGCTCCAGAAGTGTTTTATCTCTGTCGCATCCGGTTGTTCTTTCTCCATTTACGTTTTTGTAAAACTGGTTTTCATTGTTTTCGAAGATCCTGTTCTGTTTGTGCTGTTCCAATTTGCATCTGTATCGTCTATCTTCCTTCTATTGCTGCTATATTTTGTTTTAGTTCTTCATGTTTTTTATTTAGTCTTTCCTTGTGAGTCAGATTTCCACTCTTCCATCGTTTCCTGTTCTTTCATCATTATTATTATTATTGTTATTATTATTATTATTATTATTATTATTATTATTATTATTATTATTATTATTATTATATGCCTCTACTGTCCAAAAATACTGTTTTATCGCGTCGCAATTAGCCTACAACTGTTATCATTAAAGTACCTGGGGAAAAAACATAAATACTTCCAAGTAAGCTAGTGCTTGGTATTATGTGGTTTGCCACACAGATATACACATAGCAATGCTAGCTAACAGATTTTGCCACTAAAATTACATGTGCCTATTAAAATAAAGAATTTACTCACCTTAGACAATGACTTCGTTTTTGTAAACATTGTGAAACAAAACAAAACTTTGTTTTCTCTAAACGTTTGTTCCCAACTTACAACCGACAACATTTATAATTAAATTCACTTGAAAAAAAAAACGATTGTCTTGTTTACGTTACAAACAATAAAAATATTTCAGTCTACATGCAAAGAAATATCTATTACTAGCAGGAAGACCCGACATTGCTCGGGATTGATAAGGATCACTACTATATACTTTAAACTATGCTCATAACCCCATATTACTTTCTATGTTTTTACTGGCCCATCCTCTCCCGTTTCTCCCCCTAATATAGTCGGAAGAAGCTGAAATGTTGGAAAACTCTTAATTAGTGTCTTTATGTATGGTTTAAATTTCATTATAATTGAATATACGTTTTTGAAGTTTTAAGGGGGTTCTGTCCCTATGGGTCACTTAGAGTTGAAGGCACGTAGATATTCGGCAGATAAAGAGTAACATAGAGATTTAGGACAACATCCATTGTCTTCCCCGGAAAAAATTTTATACATATATAAATTTCATCTAAATAGGACATATTCAAAGTTTAAAGGGGGTTATTCTCTCATAGCCCCTTTAGAGGTGCACTTATAGATTCGGGAACACTTCCATTGTCTTCCCCGGTAAATTTTACATAATAATACACTTTTAGATTTCATGTAGATTCTCTAACCTTTCTTTCTATAGGGAACGCAAAAACAACACATACACACACATCGATTTATATATATATATATATAGATTATACTAAATCAGCATTTTTCCACTAAGGCTTTTTTTTCTATATATTTTAATCGCACAAAATACATGCTATGATATTCTTTCATTTCGGGATTGGGTTATGTTTGAAAAGCTTTCATTTTAGTTGTTCTAATTAGCCGTAATTTATACAAGTGATCCAACCCTAAATAGATTTCTATCTATCACTTTCACCCTCTCTCATAGAATGTTGTTTGACACCCAGCTCTTATTTGATATGTCCTCTCTCTCACGCACTTATATATTATAAACAAGAGAATATCACCGCAGTCAGTAATAGTAATTAATAGTTGAAGATGGAAAGATATATATAATGCCAGCAGTAAGATGCGCATTTTATCTTTTTTATATTTAACTTGTTTTGCAAATTCCCCTGTTTCTGATGCAAACAATTTAACCCAAGCTAAATAGGCGATTCAACAGCTCACATTTTTTCTAGTCTATTTATAAAGATATAATTGAAATAGGTTAGTGGTTAGTTCTTGAGCCATATAATTTCCATGAGTTGTTTAAATTTCTTACTGCCATCAAAAGATTAGCTTACTCAAAAATGTGTTATTGTTTAAATTTATTACTGCCATCAAAAGATTAGCTTACTCAAAAATGTGTTATTGTTTAAATTTATTACTGCCATCAAAGATTAGATTTATTACAACATCAAAAGATTAGCTTACTCAAAAATGTGTTATTGTTTAAATTTATTACTGCCATCAAAGATTAGATTTATTACAACATCAAAAGATTAGCTTACTCAAAAATGTGTTATTGTTTAAATTTATTACTGCCATCAAAGATTAGATTTATTACATCAAAAGATTAGCTTACTCAAAAATGTGTTATTGTTTAAATTTATTACTGCCATCAAAGATTAGATTTATTACAACATCAAAAGATTAGCTTACTCAAAAATGTGTTATTGTTTAAATTTATTACTGCCATCAAAGATTAGATTTATTACAACATCAAAAAATTAGCTTACTCAAAAATGTTTTATTGTTTAAATTTATTACTGCCATCAAAGATTAGATTTATTATAACATCAAAAGATTAGCTTACTCAAAAATGTGTTATTGTTTAAATTTATTACTGCCATCAAAGATTAGATTTATTATAACATCAAAAGATTAGCTTACTCAAAAATGTGTTATTGTTTAAATTTATTACTGCCATCAAAGATTAGATTTATTACAACATCAAAAAATTAGCTTACTCAAAAATGTTTTATTGTTTAAATTTATTACTGCCATCAAAGATTAGATTTATTACAACATCAAAGATTAGATTTATTACAACATCAAAAAATTAGCTTACTCAAAAAAGTGTTATTGTTTAAATTTATTACTTCCATCAAAAATTAGATTCATTACAACATCAAAAGATTAGCTTATTGTTCAGTTTAAAATATAAATTATTTTAAGTTTAGAAATATTTATATTTCTGTCTGAAATTCTCACTGCCTTTTATATGCATATCCCGGTTCAGAAGACAAATTTCTCAATCAATTTTCACATAAAGATTATTAACTTTTATAAATATTCATTATTTAAGACTCTGGAAGATTCATCAAATTTTATAAATATTTATTATTTAAGTTTAGAAATATGTGTGTTAATTACAATATTAAATGAACACAACATAAATTAAAAGTAAATGTGTAAAATCTTAATATATAAAGTAAAGCTAGTCTATTTCTTAGCTCTTTGTGATTAAAAACTTAAAAAGGCAATATTTAATTGTATTTTGTCAGTTTATTTTTTTGAACAATGAGGCATATTCTTTTTTTTTTTTAATGGGTGCTTCTGTATTACTGGGGCAGATGAAATTTTCATTTTAGAAGAGTCAGTTAAAAGGGGGGATAATTCAAACTGCTTTTGTTGTTGTTATAACCCATAAGGAAAATCCAGAAAATTAGTTAGAAAATAAATTTTTAAAAAGGGTACTTATGCAGTTTACTGAAATAATAGCGTTATAATTTAGAAAGCCATTCTTAACATGGGGGGGGGGGGGTAGGGGGTTGATTAACTATTCTGAATTTTCACCTAACAATTTAATAAACAGAATAGTTAATCAACTCCCTATCTCCCCTGGTGATACCAGATCAGGCTGCCCTGTGGCTCCCTGAGACGAAATTCACCTACATTGACGTTTTTTGTTTTTCTTCTTTTTTTTTTTTTTGTAAAACTTAATTATGTTCTACAAAACCAAAAACAAAAACAACAGCCCCTCTCCCTTTCTCCCTCCCCTTTTTTATTTTATTTTTAGAACTTGAAGCATAAATCTTTTACTATAATGACCAGATTCGGCATTAAATAACCCAAAAAGGGTTGATATGCCGTAAAACAAAACTACCAAACCAAAAACGATGATTAAACATTTGAAGATATAAAGAACTTGAAGCATAAAAACTTTTACTATAATGACCAGATTCGGCATTAAATAACCCAAAAAGGGTTGATATGCCGTAAAACAAAACTACCAAACCCTATCTCCCCATGTTAAGAATGGCTTTCTAAATTATAAGGTCATTATTTCAGCCCGGTCCGTAAACTGCATAAGTACCCTTTTTTTTACAATTTATTTTCTTACTAACTCTCTGGATTTTCCTTATGAGTTATGGTTAGAACAACAACAACAAAAAACAGTTTGAATTATCTCCCCTTTTAACCGACTCTTCTAAATTAGAGATGAAAATTCATCTGCTCCAATAATACATAAGCACCAGTAAATTGTATTTTTATTTAATAAGTTATGATGAAGTTGAATTATTAATTATTAATTTGCTTTTAAAACACTATTAAAACTTATTTTCTGTTGGGTAATCATGTGATTTTGACTATTGCTTTAGTAGTTGGAGTCGGTGAAAATTGACTGACTCTTACTGAAAAAATAAAAAAGTTATTCATAATGAAAAATTCACAATCTGTATCGTGTATCACGACCGTCTTATTTAAAATGAAAACGCTATAAATAATATGTGTACTAGAAGGATACCTAGCTAAAGTTAATTCCCTGAACTGAATAGGTTGGCTTCACTTTTATGTCCCCTTATAGAGATTAAAATCAATGCTACTATCACTAAACTTTATGTCTAGAATCCTTATTCCAATTTTGATCAAAATCCATTACATGATTTTGATTCTAAAAAATGTCTAAAATTTAAGGCTTAAGCTTAAGGAGTCTTGAAGAAAATGAAATTCAGGGAATCTTGCTTAATTGGTGTCTAAAAACTATGGATCAAATTTAATGCAAATTTAAAATATTTAAATTTTCAAATGGGATGATGTGCCTATATTATTCCCCCTAAAAACCCTTTAAAATACTCCAAATAAACTGAAATTTGGGGAATATTTATTAATTGATGTCTAATACCTATTGTTAAAATTTAATAAAAAGTCGGAGCTATCTTAATTTTCATGAAACTAAATTGAACTAAATATAGCCCACATTTGGACCTCTTATGCCTTGCATCTGTGTTCCAAAATTAATATTGATTGGCTAATTAGATTATGAGTGAATCCTATACATATAAACATATACACATCCCTAACTTTAAATAAATAGAGATATAACTTATTTAGGTAGGGGAAAAAGAATTCTTAGACAGGTGTCTGGCATTTTAACATTTCAGGGATCAAGTTATAGTCGAGCAATTAGGTTACCAACACAATAACCTTGATTTTGACAGGCATTAATAGTATTGATAATTGAATTTTGTGATAATTAGCATTTTCAAATAATTTTAATATAAATGGGATGAATAAAATGAATGATTTTGGTTGGAGGTCACTAAAGATGAAGTTTTTTTTTTTTATTAGACACCATATAAGAAATCTTTTAAAAGGTAAGAAATTTAAAAAAAAAAAAAAAAAAAAAAAAGATTTTATTAATTCTGCAACCACAATTTTTTTTTCTCTCTCTTGCCCCACTTTGAGGTGTGGGTCTTACCCCAGCGATGGAAGATTGACTGATCCGGTTCGGCACAAGAAATCTGGATCCTTAGATTTTTCAACCTCGTCAGCCGTAACAAAGACCTGCAAACAGAAAATGGTTACTAAGTAAGCATTTATAGTAGATATGTCTCTTTTTTTTTTTTGTATCTTTTTTTTTTTTTTTTTTTTTGTATGGAGTTTTGGGATTTGGAGTTAATATTACTTTTATAAAATCTTTTCTTCAGGCTATAGTCTTCAACAACGTTAATATTTGTGTTATATACCCCCACCCTCTTGATTAGGGACTATGGTCATTGTTTGCTCCCCTTTTTTTGTGGGCTCAGATTTAAGCTGTTGTCTAGATACTTTTGTCTGAGGTTAGCCAGTACACTAGTTAATGAAGTATACAATAACCATTTTTATTTTAAATATACTTGATCGATATGCTATTAAACAAGTTATGCTGCTTTAGGAGTTTATCTGTTCATGTGACTGCCCTGTCGGTGGGGCCACAGATTCGCCGACTTCAACTCCATGCAGAGGGGTAAACCCTTCCGAAAACGGGGCCACCTGTTGATCGTGGGTGGCGACCCGTGATGTCTTAGGACAGGATCCTGGTGGCTGAGCGGTCCGTGGCCTGGTTGCATAAATTGCCACATGATTTGCAACACTCTACTTTGGCTCTTACTTTGGCTAGATGGGAGGTCGGAGAGGCCCGATCCGAGCAATCGGCTAGTCACGTTATTCCCTAGTATCTATAAGTTCATCCCCAACCGTATTATTCAATCTGATTCTTCAAAAAATCAAAACCTTATTTTTATTTTTTTATTTTCTTCCCAAATAGATACTAGAAGGCGGTGGCTGAGGGTAAATCATGTTGAGAACAACAAGGAAGATTACCACTGCAGAGTTTTATAAATTCAGTTTATGGGTACTGAAAAAGAAATAGCAGGGGCTATATTTATTCCCATTCAATGCAAGTTTAATGGTTAAAATATCTCCGTCTCAACCAATTTCTGGTAAATTCCCAACTTTAGTTGGACTCCGCGGTGGGTGGTGAAGCTCAGGACCACTAAAAAATTAAATCAGATTAAATGGCTAATAACAACAAAAAACCCAAACGACACTTATCAGATTCTTCTGTTAATGAAGCTACTAAAGAATTCTCAAAATTTATAGTAATTGAATCTCTGGAAGATATACCTCTCGCTAAACTGTCCCTTTCTCTGATTGAACGGGTGATAAGTAGCAGGATAACTCCCAAAAGTGTAAAGAAAACACAAAACGGTAATCTTCTGGTGGAAGTTACTGACTGTAAGCAGTCAACAAACCAATTAAAATTAACCAATTTTTATAACATAAAATGTAAGGCTTATGCCCACGAAAAACTGAATACATCCAGAGGAGTCATCCAAAGTCAAGACCTTGGTCTGGCAACAGAGGAGGAGATCGAAATGGGGGTCACTCATCACCGAAGGATTTCAGTAAAAAGAGGTGGAGAGATCATCTGGACAAATATCTATATACTGACTTTTAATTCCTCTACAATACCAAAAGAGGTAAAGATTGGCTACACTGCCGAAAGAGTAGAACCCTACATACTGAACCCCTTACGGTGCTTCAAATGTCAGAATAATGGGAACCATAAGGATGTATGTAGGGGACAACAGACATGTGGTAAATGTGGCAAGAGAGAACCGTCTCCTATAGAGGATGAATGCCAAAGGGGAAAAAAATGTGCAAACTGTCATGGGGATCACTTTGCTTTCTGAAGATCATGTGACCACTTTAAAAAGGAGAAAGAGATCATGACAGTGAAACATACAAGAAATGTAGCATTCCCTGAGGCTAGGAAGATTGTGGAGGCTTATATGAAGCCTCAATTCTATGCCACTATAGTAGGAACCACTGCTGGAAAAAACAAAACAAAGCAGAACCCCCTCAGTTGAGAAGGAGACTAAATATATAGAATTAGTTCAACAATTACTGAAACTTAAACTGCACAAGTGGCCTGGATTTCAGAAATGCTTGTAGGATGCTTGGTGTGGAGCTCGGGAGGAGATGAAGGAGACACCAAAGCAACCAGAAACAAAAGTGTCAAGAGAGCCGATGGTAGGCACTGCCAATACAAGTAGAAGAAAGCAACGGTCACCGGTGCACCCACCGAGCCTGGTCATAGATGCCTCGGGGGGCCAAAACCAAAGAAACAAAAGAAGAAAAAAACAGTCAAGAAGAAGCAACCTATCACTGTTGAATTGACTAATAAAGTCAAGGATTCAGAGAAAATGGATGTAGAAGCTTCAAATACACAAGAACCAGATTGAATAAATAAAAATAAATAAAATAAATCATCCAATGGAATGTTAGAGGTATTAGAGTGAATTTTGAGGAATTGGTTCTCCTTATGAGAATGTGTCCAGCAGTTTGCAGGAAACGTTCCTCAGGCAAGATAGTAAGTTTCAGATGAAGAACTACACTACATACAATTATATAAATGAGGAAGCTGATAGAGCTTCTGATGGAACAACTATAGTTGTGAAAAATGCAATTACGCAAAGTCAGGTACTGCTTGACACGGAGATGCAGGTGGTTGCTGTATCAGTGACATTGCACAGGACCATCACAATCTGCTCCATTTATCTACCACCAAGTCAGACCATAGTTAAATCCAAGTTGAATGATTTAATAAAACAGCTCCCCAAACCATTTATACTGCTGGGTGATTTTAATAGTCATAACAAAATGTGGGTCAGTAAAAACACAAATAAAAAAGGACAGATTGTTGGAAAAATTATAAATGAAAATGACCTTTACAAAAATAAAACCAACACATACGTGCACCCAGCAACGGGAACATATTCAGCACTGGATTTAGCTATGGGTGATCCAACAATATTTATGGATTACGCATGGAAGGTACTGTAGGGAACATGAACATGAAGAGGGCTTACTTGCGAAACGTCCTCGGGTTTGCTTGTCCTGTGCGCTGCGAGTGAAAGAAAGAAAGAAATCCAACATGGCGTCCCTGAATGTTTATTACATACAGTTCACGCAAAATCTCGCAAAGTCTCGCTGCACGTATGGAAATTAGGTGTGACTGGATATTATAAAAAGCGAGTCTCGTACCGTCTCAGAGGAACGGAGTGTGCGAAGCGAGTGCACGTGTCGAGCAGTGAGAGCTGCTTTGGAGGTTAACAGTGATTTGCGACCTTCGTTATTACTACAGGTACATGATGAGACATGTGGTAGCGATCACTTTCCAGATATTCTGGAAAGCACAGATCCTCAACTCAAAGAAAGAGTATCATGATGGAATGTGTAGAGAGATTCAAAAACAATGTGACAAAAAACTAACAGCTAATGCCAATGTTAATGGAGTGTGTACTAAAGTCATCTGCAAATCAAAGTAAACACAAACCCGGGTTTAATAAAGAATGTCTGAAAGCTGTCCGAGCACGCCGTTCTGCCCTGAGAAAGTTCAATTCTAACCCCACTAGGGAGAATTTAAACTTGTTTAAAATAAAGAGCCAGAGCTCGGTGGATTATTAAAGAGTCCAAAAAAAAATTCATGGAAACAGTATACATCCAAGATAAATTCGAACACAAAATCTAAAGCGATATGGACCATGATGAAAAAGATAGCTGGGAAAAATGGCAGTATGCCAATAAAACATCTTACTACAAACAATATAAAGGAAAGAGATTTCTAACGTCTTGGCAAACAACTTCTCTGAAATTTATGGCTTCAAGGTTCAGACTGAAAACATTTTTTAAATCAAAAAAACTGAAGAAAAGAAAAACTAAGTTTCATTTCGAAAAATAATGAAAGTTATAATCGACTCTTTGTGGGATTGGAGCTCAGTGAGTCACTTGAGAAAACCCGCAATACAGTGGTCGGTCTGGATGATGTATCCTAGGAATTTCTTAAACAATTGCCACAGGTGTCCTCCAGATACCTTCTAGACATTTATAACGACCAATTGCCTTAACTAGTTGTCTCTATAAAGTAATGGAAAGGATGATAAATGACGGGTTAACATGGTACCTAGAGACAAACAATCTGATGTCCGACCTACAATCTTGTTTCAGAAAAAAAAAAGAAGCACTTCTGACCATTTGATCAGATTGGAGACTTTCATTAGAGAATCATTCATCAAAAAATTGCCTTTTTGCGGAATATACCTTGCTCTGAGCAATTGAATTGAAATTTGATTTGGCTTTTGCTTCTCTAATTCCTTTCCATTCTTCTTCATATATATATATATATATATATATATATATAGCAATAGATGAAGTGAAAGAATAAAATAAGGTGCAAATCAAATTTTATTACAATTCAATGTTCAGGCAAAGTTCTTTACAGTCCTTAACTACTGAGTTTTCAAAGAAAATCTTCTCCTCAGAGGACCATTACCGCAATGACATTACTGCAGGTAATAAAAATTAAACTTTGAAAAAAATATATAAAAATACATTAAGGTATATAAAACAAATATATCGGCCCAAAACATACTTTTTAGTAAAACTCTACAGTTCATCCAAGTCTCCAAGTTTAAAATAGTTCCAGGCAAGATATCAAAGAGGTCGATTAAGAATTAATCTAATTGGTGAATGGTGGTCCAAAAACGACAAAAGGTATCCAGGCGGGAAATTCGTTTGCTATCGATGCAGTAGATAACAGTGAAAATTGTTATCTTTTTTGAGCTGGAGAATGAGTACGACACCACCTGGAAGTACGGTATAATAAAAGACCTTCAGGAATTCGGATTAAGGGGCAGAATGGCCCTCTTCATACAAAATTTCTTGGAAAACCACAATTTTAGAGTTAGTCGGAACTACACTCTCCAGAGTAGAATGCAAGTTGCAACTAACTTTGAATAAGATCGGCAAATGGACTGAAGAAAACTGAATCGAAAGCAAGGTGTGTCCATTTCTGCAATTTGCGCAAAATGCATAATGACTGATGCCTTGAACTGGAGAAAAGGAGATACAAATGGCATACGAGTATAAGTTCCTGGGAGTTATTTTTGATAAAATAACTGTCTTTTATCCCTCATATAAGGTATCTTCAACAGAAATGCAACAAGGCAAGTAATCTACTCAGTGGTAGCTCACACTGACTGGGGAGCGGATGAGAAATCCTTACTCCAGCTGTATCGAACAATTGTGAGGTTGAAACTTGATTATTGAAGTTTAATTTATGGTGCAGCAAGACCATCATACCTAAAGCAATTAGAAACTATGCATCACCAGGGACTAAGACTCGCATTGGGGGCATTTCGCACATCTCCAGTGGAAAGTTTGTATGTTGAAGCGAATGAAGGTCCTTTACATCAAAGGAGAGAGAAGTTGGCACTTGAATATGTGACAAAGTTATCATCATGTCCATTAAACCCTGCCTACGGCTGCGTATTTAATCCTCAATATAAAACTCTGTTTAAGAGAAAAATTAGTGCCACTAGACCTTTTAGCGAGGAACTAAAAAATAAACTGGAGTTGGACTCTAGTCTCATCCATCAATCGATAATCTCCAAAATTCCATCATGGGAATTAGAACAACCATTTTATATCCTTGATTTGACAACAGCTGCAAAGAACAAAACTAATCCAATTGTATTTCAGGATGAATTTGAACTTATAAAAAAACATCATTCCAACTATACACAGATTGATCCAAAGAATCAGATAGAGTTGGGCGTGTTGCTGTCTTAAATAAGACGAAAATGCAGTATAGGATGTCTGACAGGGCTTCAATTTTCAGGTCAGAAGCTGCAGCCATATACTTGGCTTTAAAGATAATAGAAGATAGTAGCACTGATAGATTCATCATCTTCTCTGACTCCCTATCGGTGCTCACAGCACTAAGGAGCAAAAATATGGATAGCCCTTTAGTTGTGAAAATTTTAAACAAGATTACAACTATCTAAAACAAGAAAAAATGTAAAATTAAATTATGCTGGATACCGACTCATATCTGCATTCATGGAAATGAAAAAGTGGATAAAGCCACAAAAGAATCACTGAACATGATACCTACCAATACTAGGATCCCATACATTGATCTTCAACCTTCTATAAACAGGATAATCAAAGAAAAATGGCAAGAATATTTGGAGGAGTGCCAAAATAATAAATTATACAAGATTTGGCCAACTATTGATGAGTGGCCTCTGGGCTATAGAAAAGCAAGAAGAGAAGTTAAAATAACCAGACTCCGTATAGAACACACATATATTACTTACAAGCATTTATTGGAAGGAAACGAGTCTCCAACGTGCATATCATGTCAATAATTTTATACAGGCAAACATATATTAATAGACTGTCGAGATCTGCAACAAAGCCGAAAGAAACACTACAACTTGGAAAACCTAAAGGATCTATTTAAAGACATAAATCCGACGAAAATCTTAGACTTCATCAAAGAAGTTGGACTGTTCAAAAAAATTTAATTCAATTTTTATTTATTTCACTTTTCATTGTCTTTCAAGACAATTTGAAATAATTACCTCAACTTGGGATTTCATTTGACAACTTTATTCGGAATTACATAACCCATAGATGGTTGCTACGCCGTAAAACAAACCAAACCAAACCAAACCTGTTCATGCGCAAATAGAAACGTATGATTAGTTGACAAAAAAGTAATAGGCAGAGTACACATTATTAAGGCAGTCATTTTTATGTCAATACCCGCGTTTGAATCTCACATAAGTTTAAGGGATTTTCTTTTAGCTGGATACATGTTTTTATAAATTTAAAGAAATTAGCACAAAAATATAATAACATAGAAAACATTACTTAATATTTTTTTTTTTAAACTAAGTGACCTATTCTTCATTTTGATAATCCGCAAAAATAGTGGACATTGGGTATTCAACATTAGTTCAAAGTGAATCACTTTTGCTTAAACACATAATTCCTAATGTTTTTCTGCCAATAAAAGCAATATATAAATGCATTCATTGTAGTTACTTACTCTCAATTTTCAGGTCAGAAGCTGCAGCCATATACTTGGCTGTAAAGATAATAGAAGATAGTAGCACTGATAGATTCATCATCTTCTCTGACTCCCTATCGGTGCTCACAGAACTAAAGAGCAAAAATATGAATGACCCTTTAGTTGTGAAAATTTTAAACAAGATTACAACTATCTATAACAAGAAAAAATGTAAAATTAAATTATGCTGGATACCGACTCATATCTGCATTCGTGGAAATGAAAAAGTGGATAAAGCTACAAAAGAATCACTGAACATGATACCTACCAATACTAGGATCCCATACATTGATCTTCAACCTTCTATAAACAGGATAATCAAAGAAAAATGGCAAGAATATTGGGATGAGTGCCAAAATAATAAATTATACAAGATTTGGCCAACTATTGATGAGTGGCCTCTGGACTATAGAAAAGCAAGAAGAGAAGTTAAAATAACCAGACTCCGTATAGAACACACATATATTACTTACAAGCATTTATTGGAAGGAAAAGAGTCTCCAACGTGCATATCATGTCAATAATCTTATACAGTCAGACATATATTAATAGACTGTCGAGATCTGCAACAAAGCCGAAAGAAACACTACAACTCGGAAAACCTAAAGGATCTATTTAAAGACATAAATCTGACGAAAATCTTAAACTTCATCAAAGAAGTTGGACTGTTCAAAAAAATTTAATTCAATTTTTATTTATTTCACTTTTCATTGTCTTTCAAGACAATTTGAAATAATTACCTCAACTTGGGATTTCATTTGACAACTTTATTCGGAATTACATAACCCATAGATGGTTGCTATGCCGTAAAACAAAACAAACCAAACCAAACCTGTTCATGCGCAAATAGAAACGTATGATTAGTTGACAAAAAAGTAATAGGCAGAGTACACATTATTAAGGCAGTCATTTTTATGTCAATACCCGCGTTTGAATCTCACATAAGTTTAAGGGATTTTCTTTTAGCTGGATACATGTTTTTATAAATTTAAAGAAATTAGCACAAAAATATAATAACATAGAAAACATTACTTAATTTTTTTTTTTTTAAACTGAGTGACCTATTCTTCATTTTGATAATCCGCAAAAATAGTGGACATTGGGTATTCAACATTAGTTCAAAGTGAATCACTTTTGCTTAAACACATAATTCCTAAGCAATATATAAATGCATTCATTGTAGTTACTTACTCTCTGATGCAAATACTTTTCTTCATACTAGCTATAAAACAGTAGAAGATAAGTAAAAATGGTAATCGACATACCCGAGTACTGTACCAAAACCGCTCAAGGAGCGGGTATAAAATAGTTAAGATTAATAATCTTAATCGTGGATATCCACATTTCCTTAGTTAAGAGTTCACTATCTACAGGGGAAGCACAAGGGGTCTAAACGCCCCTATCTAGCAGGATCTTGTATTACATTTCTCAAGTTTTATTCAACAACTGAAATCTCACCTCAAATCCTTTCTATGCCACGTGATTAAATCTAACCAATCAGAAACCTTCTATCGTATATGTGTCCGTAGCTGACCCTAGGGCCAAACCTTGTCATGTGTGACCTTTTTGTATTTGGAAAATTAGCTTGATTAAAAACATATTACTGTTGTGATATGTTCAAATATTACTGTGTTTCTGTTGATGTGCACTCCGGCCTTCTTCAGGTGTATGTACTGTGATGGTTTTTATTGTATTTAAATATAATAGCATTTTTATTATATTGGACATATATTTTAAAATTAATGAACACCCATGAAAAGCTTGACATTTATTTTTTATTTTTTTTTTTATTATTTATTTTGTGCTTCAGAATTTTTTAGTTGAGGATTAATTATTTGGTTTACGTGGACTACTGTTCTCATTTTGGCTGTTATTCTCACAACTTTTCAACCGATGTAACATTTGACTGTCTTCAGGTACATCTTGTAAAACTCTGGAATCTGTATGGAATTTTGAACGAAACCCTTTATTTAATCCGCGGGGGTAGCTTGCTTTCGTTCCATCAGCCATGACAAAGAAGTCCTAAGTAAACCAAATAATACAAATTATTTTGTGCTATTTTTCTATAATCAACAATACCCGTATGCAATTAATATCTATACTATTATGATTTCACTTAATGAGGTGTGTATAAACGGGTGTGTATAAACCATTATACACACCCGTTGTTGTCGTCGTCAGGAACCCAGGCTCTTGATCATCTGTGGATACAATCACTCAGACGCTAATGTTTAGTTTTTAAGAAGATTTATTGGTGCTTATGCTGATTAGCGGCCGTATGAAAAAATTATTTTTTTATAAAAACAATATTATATACTTATTCAGCGTTATATTCTTACTCACTGTACGAAAAAGTAGAAAAAATGATCCACTAGAACTTTAATAACAAGTATTTTTCCATTCTGCGTATCATAACAGCGACTCGTTCAGTAAGCGTCCATCTTGTTTCTTAAGAAGATTTCAAGGGCAGATAACTGAAATCTTCTTAAAAAAGATGAAGGTTTACTGAACGAGTCACTGTTATGATACGCAGAATGGAAAAATACTTGTAATTAAAGTTTTAGTGGATAATTTTTTCTACTTTTTCGTACAGTGAGTAAGAATATAATGCTTAATAAGTATATATTGTTTTTATATAAAAATAATTTTTTCATATGGCCGCTAATCAGCATAAGCACCAATTTATTAACTAAAAAAAAAAGAAGTCACAAAGAAACCAAAGAGAGAAACCGTTGTTTTATAGTGACGGGTTACTAGCATGTGTACACATGCACGCACGTGAAAGAGAAAGAAAAGCAGACAGACAGACAGATTGTCTCATTACTCTTAGCTACATTGTGTGTGCACACGTCTCTCCCAATCAGGAATGGTGCTTGTACATGTTCTTTTGACTTTAAGTGTTGCCGGGAAGAGTGCAAATTATTCCTGCTCAGAAATCACATGATTTCATCAACTTACGAATTACTTATACCCGGTCATAGCTGACAGAACGAGAGCAAGCTACCCCCGTGGATTAAATAAAGGGTTCTGTTCGAAATTCCGTACAGATTCCTGAGTTCGACAAAATGCACTTGAAGAAGGTCGGTGGTTACATCAGCCGAAACTTTGTGAAAATAACATCCAAGATGAGAATAGTAGTCCGAATAATCTAAATACATAATATAATATATACACTATTTATTTTTCTACTCCAGCTTGAGGAAAAAATATCTACACCATCCGTTTCTGGGGGTCACCTCTAACCCCTAAGTATCATTCAAACTTTTCCATTGAAATAATGCCTTTCATTATGTAACAATATTCGGTCTCCTGGGTATTTTGGAACAATCTAGTATATTCTTAAAGTAGAAACTTAATGTGTGCAGTTTTGAGGTTTGTTTATTTATTTTACTAAGTGGGAATGTAGAAATACCTGTATAGTAACCGGTGAGATGGACCTGTAGATCTTTTTAGGTCATCCATCTAGGAGACAGAAACTTTCATGTAAAACCTGCACTCTACATCGTCTTTTCAGTTATCTGACTCGTCACTGAAACCAAGCTTTGTAGAAGGAGCGTGTGCTGTGCGTGTCGTACAAGAACACAACATACAAGAACACAACATACAAGAACACAACATACAAGAACACAACATACAAGAACACAACATACAAGAACACAACATACAAGAACACAACATACAAGAACACAACATACAAGAACACAACATACAAGAACACAACATACAAGAACACAACATACAAGAACACAACATACAAGAACACAACATACAAGAACACAACATACAAGAACACAACATACAAGAACACAACATACAAGAACACAACATACAAGAACACAACATACAAGAACACAACATACAAGAACACAACATACAAGAACACAACATACAAGAACACAACATACAAGAACACAACATACAAGAACACAACATACAAGAACACAACATACAAGAACACAACATACAAGAACACAACATACAAGAACACAACATACAAGAACACAACATACAAGAACACAACATACAAGAACACAACATACAAGAACACAACATACAAGAACACAACATACAAGAACACAACATACAAGAACACAACATACAAGAACACAACATACAAGAACACAACATACAAGAACACAACATACAAGAACACAACATACAAGAACACAACATACAAGAACACAACATACAAGAACACAACATACAAGAACACAACATACAAGAACACAACATACAAGAACACAACATACAAGAACACAACATACAAGAACACAACATACAAGAACACAACATACAAGAACACAACATACAAGAACACAACATACAAGAACACAACATACAAGAACACAACATGGCCATCTATATGGGAAGACTCTTTTAAGTGTCTTATTCTTCAGCAGAGAATGCCACAGGAGAATAAGATGTGTGAGGGAGTCTGCCCATATGCTATATTAGAGATACTAAACATATTTATAGTGAGTAAATACACAACAAAAAAGAATTGTTTTTGTGTTTTTGGAACTTCAGACCAATCACAGTAATCCTCTCTAAAATTGTAAACAAATCTTTTGAAAATATTTATTTAAGCACTAAATTTTATGATTGTAAAAAAAAAGTATTTTAAAATATTTTTTTTACCTTTTAGGGGAGATATTCTTGTTCCCAATGTTAGCTCATTTTAGAATGAGCTGTTACAGGTCATGAAGATGCGTGTAGATTTTGATGGGAAGACTCTTTTAAGTGTCTTATTCTTCAGTATAATTGACAGATATTTTTATATATTTTTAAAAACTTTTAGGGGAGATATTCTTGTTCCCAATGTTAGTTCATTTTAGAATGAGCCGTTACAGGTCATGAAGATGTGTGTAGATTTTGATGGGAAGACTCTTTTAAGTGTCTTATTCTTCAGTATAATTGGCAGTGAACGCCACAGGAGAATAAGACGTGTGAGGGAGTCCGTCCATAGGCTATATAGGAACAGTTTCCATATATAATTCATATATATTCTAGGTCTATTGGGCATGTTGGATAACAATAAATATAAATAAAATTTGCAAAAAAGTGAATAAAGTGGTTTATAAGGATGTCAAGCTATTCATGAGTTTTCATTAATCTAAAACAAACATCCAATGCATCAGTTTACCAGATTTAGTCTAATATATAAAGTAGAGTTGGTCTGTTTCTCAGAACTCAGAGATTAATAGCATTTTTAATACAGGGGCATAATTAATTCCGTTTTGCCAATCAAATATAGGTTTGTGTTCTTAAAAAAAATGTTTTATTTCCAATCGATTTTAATATTTGATACTAATCACTATTTTATTTTTGATTGGTCATATGTAGAGGAGGAGGGAATAGTTTTTACTTTCATACTCAGAACTCCTCCCACTGTAATTCATTAAAAACTGGATTTATTATATAATAAATATCAATATAAACAAATGATCAGCATATATAATATTTAAATATAGAGGGGGGGGGGGGGGGGGGGCATACATAAATTAACCATGCACCTGAAGAAGGTAGGAGAGCACACTGACAAAAATGCAGATTAAAGATTAATATTGGTGAGTGCAATAGTCTGAAGAAAAACAATGTTTAATTCACTTTTATTTCTTTGAAAAAGATTTGGAGGTTTTATCTTTTACTTTGATACAAAAGATTTTTTGGATTTTAGACACAAATGCTTTTTTCTCCTTTTTTTTTTTTTTTAGATCCAAATGTTTTTTTTGCAAAACACGAATAGAAAAAACTGCAAACTTAATTTTTCTTTTGTAGAAATAAAATCGTTTCTTTTTAATTTA
Organism: Sepiola atlantica; assembly: GCA_963556195.1. NCBI lineage: Eukaryota > Metazoa > Mollusca > Cephalopoda > Sepiida > Sepiolidae > Sepiola > Sepiola atlantica. The sequence continues at coordinate 16,423,755 of OY744550.1, read as the reverse complement.
TTATTATTTTTATTAGAGATACTAAACATATTTATAGTGAGTAAATCAAAAAAAAGAATTGTTTTTGTGTTTGTGGAACTTCAGACCAATCACAGTAATCCTCTCTAAAATTGTAAACAAATCTTTTGAAAATATTTATTTAAGCATTAAATTTTCCGATTATTGTAAAAAAATATTTTTATATATTTTTAAAAACTTTTAGCGGAGATATTCTTGTTCCCAATGTTAGTTCATTTTAGAATGAGCCGTTACAGGTCATGAAGATGTGTGTAGATTTTGATGGGAAGACTCTTTTAAGTGTCTTATTCTTCAGTATAATTGACAGAGAACGCCACAGGAGAATAAGACGTGTGAGGGAGTCCGTCCATAGGCTATATAGGAACAGTTTCCATATATAATTCATATATATTCTAGGTCTATTGAGCATGTTGGATAACAATAAATATAAATAAAATTTGCAAAAAAGTGAATAAAGTGGTTTATAAGGATGTCAAGCTATTCATGAGTTTTCATTAATCCAAAACAAACATCCAATGCATCAGTTTACCAGATTTAGTCTAATATATAAAGTAGAGTTGGTCTGTTTCTCAGAACTCAGAGATTAATAGCATTTTTAATACAAGGGGCATAATTAATTCCGTTTTGCCAGTCAATGTAGATTTTAATGCTTTACTCCGATTTCCTACTTTTATCGATTTGTGAGTAAAAGAAGCAGTTATATTGATTTGCCTCTTGAGTCAGTCGTACTTCAGGCTATGTAGTTTAAATGTTGGAAGTTTGTGGAAGGTCTGGTGGGATTATTGAGTTACTCAAGAGAAGATGTATTGACCCGTGTTGTTTCCCTAAAAAAATGTGTTGGCAAGGTAAATCTGTTAGAATGATTGTAGGAAAAGAATGCAAGGTATAAGTTGTATTGGATTGGAAATGAAAAAGGAAAGCAGATGGTGTTAGTAATTTTTTTTTTGCAGAGAGATGGGTACATCATAAAGTGATTGAAGTAAGTTAATCATGTAAGTGAGTGAATCATACCGATGAAGTTGATAGTGAGAAAATTTTCACGGCTTGAGTGAAAATGCGAAAGATGAGTTTTATGACAGGCTTATTGTAGTAACTAATGAGGTTGATGAGGAAGTAATTGCAGTGGGAGGTGGCCATTTTAAACAGATTCCTGGTGACTTTTTTTAAGGTGTGCATGGAGGAAATGGATGTGGTGATGTGAATGCAGAAGGAGAATTTTCAACTCAGATCTGACTCCAGTCTGGGTAACTTCAGTCTCAATAACAGGGAGTCAGAAATAAGTGTGTCATCAAGACGCACACCAAACCATAGTCATGCACTATAGCAATGGTTTACTCAAGTGTTTTCAAATGATGGTGGTAGCTCAAAAATGTTTGGCTCAATTTGTGTGCATAACCAACTTGAACCTTTTTGTTGACAAATGTCTCTTGCTGATCTCAGCATCTTATTAGGGGTGGGACGTAATGGGTGAAAATTTCAGATTCATGCGAGTAGTATTTTTTTGTGTTCATTTATACATAAATAGCACTAAACAATCAAACATTTTGAAAACTTTGCAAAATTCAGAAGGTGCAGGCCAAAAATAGCCGTTAGGGCTCCACGGGACTAAAAATCCATCATTTTTCGGTGAAAAAGTGGTTTCATGCGACATTGCAGATCCTAAAACATCCTTAAAAGCTATGAATGGATATAGATGGTTAAATCTGATATAGTACTGTAATTTAGGACCATTTTCAGGCTGTGAAAGGGTTTTCATGAATGTAAAATAGCCAAAAACTAGTGGCCTGCACCTTCTGAATTCTGCAAAATTTTCAATGTTTGGTTGTTTTGTGATATTTATGTATAAATGAACACAAAAAAATACTACTCGCATGAATCTGAAATTTTCACCCATTACGTCCCACCCCTAATCTTATGTGGCCAGGAAACATGGTAGATTAAGTATTAGCAAATTTGATTCAATCATAATTTTGATTAATCAATGCGAAATTAACTGTACACTATTCTCGTTATTTTCATGTTTTGTTCTGTTTTAATTATTAATTTTTTGTTTTTGTGTCCATATCCGAAAAAGAAATTATTTAAAACGTTAAATTAAACAGAAAATCTATTATACTAAAGCTAAGTTAATCATTGTTTATTCTCCTTTTTTTCCTAGATACTTTAATGACACAAAATACAGGCTAAAATATTCCTTAGTTCTAGGATTGAGTTGTTTGAAAAAAAAAAGTCTGTTTTAGTTGGTCTAATACACTGTAATTTATAATTAACTGAACAAATCATCTATCTTTTTCTGATCTATGTATTTCTATCACTTTATGTTCATTCAACCATTCTCTAATGTTTCTTAGTTCTAGGATTGAGTTGTTTGAAAAAAAAAGTCTGTTTTAGTTGTTCTAATACACCATAATTTATAATAAACTGAACAAATCATCTATCTTTTTCTTATCTATTTATTTCTATCACTTTATGTTCAGTCAAGCATTCTCTAATGTTTCTTAGTTCTAGGATTGAGTTGTTTGAAAAAAAAAAGTCTGTTTTAGTTGGTCTAATACACAGTAATTTATAATTAACTGAGCAAATTATCTATCATTTTCTTATCTAGGTATTTCTATCACTTTATGTTCATTCAACCATTCTTTAATATTTCTGTGAGCATTTGGAGGAAGAGTGACACTTTTTCTCCAGCATTGCCATCTAATTTACATGTGTAAATAGTGATTGTGACCCAATGGGTCACGGGTACATCTATTCGATATAGTTTAACATTTTACCTCGCACTTTCAGATTTTTAGAATTTTTTTAAAAAAAGAATGATTTTCTGAACAAATAATCCAACTGCCACAATCAAATTTGAGCATTTTTTTTTTAATGTCACCTGATAAATTTTATTTTAAAACATTTTGAAACAATTTCCCAAATATTCAATCTATATTCCTTTTTAAATCAATTTATTAATTCATTAGGGAATATGTTGTTCATAACTCTGCAACATTCCCATATGGGAACATGCCCTCATCTCAAGAACAACTTCTGGTATAAAAGCATTACGTTTTCAGAATTCCTATTGTAGTTTAATTCACAAATTAAAATGTCAATTTCTAACTCAGACGGTGTTTGATAGTGGCAGATGACAATGACATAAATCAACACAATTATGAATTTTGGATGTTTATTATAACAATTTTACCTGGAAATATTGATAAAAAAAAACCTGCTACTGTTAGAAGCTGTCGATTTCTTTCACCATTTTTTTTTAAATTACTATTTGCTGCCAACATATACAATACAGAAGATATATATATAGATATATTACTACTAATTTTGAGTAAATAATATTAAATTATTTTTACCTACATACGCAAGAATTTCAAGCTTTCGCTCTCATCAGTGTAGGGAATGATAATCTCAAACGGTCACGCAAAGTTCGAACCCCTGCTACAGAATAAACCTAGACTCCATAAGCAAGTGCCATAACCATACGACCACAAAACATTACCACGTCAAGAAGGGAATTTAAGTTCTATTTATGCGAAGGGAAGCACATATAGAAAGACTGACTAGAGTATTCAACGAACGTTGTCGGAATATGCTTTAGATATATATATATATATAAATGGAGGAAGAGAGATAAGGATGTACGAATGACAAATCTATTTCATCTTCGATTGTTCAATGCAAGGTGTACTCGATAAAAAAGCCTGGTTTAATGAAAGAAAAAATAAACATGTTTTTATCGAGTACACTTTGCATTGAACAATCGAAGATGAAATAGGTTTGTCATCCGTACATATTTATCTCTCTTCCTTCATTTATCTTTATAATTGCTCTCTCATATAGTGAGCTTAAATCATTTCACTATAGGTTCAATTCTCGAAAAGTATACTTTTAGTCTCATATATATATATATATATATGAGACTAAAAGTATACTTTTCGAGAATTGAACCTATAGTGAAATGATTTAAGCTCAATATATGGGATAAAAGCTCGATTTGATATTGAGTACTTTTCATAAACCCGGTTGAAATTCTTTGGATTCCTCCCTGTGGATGTTTTTCCTTGCCTGGATTATTATTATTATTATTATTATATATATATATATATATATATATATATATATATATATATATATAGGGTTCACCATAAATAACTATATAATTTTATTTCAACATAATAAATGTAACATAGTTACTTATGATGGACCCTGTATATATATATATTTATTTATTAATATATGTATTACAGAAGATCAGAACAACATCGGTACCGTCGGTTTCAAATCCTAACAAAGGGGACCTATACTGAGATATTTCTTACATTCAGTCAGTGTCGTATGATAGCGCAGGGGTTAGCAGCGCCGACTGTCAGCTCGACGGTTGAGTTTACAATCCCGGCTTGAGGCACTAACTGGTCTAGCCGCACTGATGAGCTGTGAAACAGCGAAACAGTCTGTATGTGGATGACTAATATATATATATATATATGTATATATGTGTGTGTAGCATTCACAGACAGCCTGTTTTGCAATATCATGGCTCTTCAGTGTGGCTAAACGACTGAATGCTATAAGCTGAAATTCAAAACCTGACTACTTTGTTAGTTAATTTCTTACTCCGATGTTATTGACACTCACTACAAAGGAAGAAAGATTTTATAAAGCTTATATGTTGCACACGCATTATTGGCTGTCTCAATTCTTTTATGAAGAGCTGTGTTTCTGGGGGGGGGGGTTAACAGAATGTATTGGTAAAAAGAAAAAGAGGATTAAGTGAAGACATCTATTTACCCCACTCTTGCTAAAAACATAGTAATGAAAAATGCTATACTCATGGACAGTGGTTAATTTATTCTTTTTAGTTATGATCGATTTTAGCTTCTCCTTTTCCACCTCGAACAGCAACACATACTTTACTCACCTCCCTTCATAGCTTCCATACTAAATCTAACCTACGACCCCTAACTGCCTATCCTTCTCTCCATCTACCATTTTTAGTTTTTCTGTTAATATGCTTACCTCGAAAAACACAGCCTTCTTCTTCTTCTTCCCTATCAGCTTGACTTTCTCCCCTACTACTCGCCTGTCCTGCCATCCACCTCCCACTTCAGCTTTTCCACATATACCTTTTACTTATGTCTGTGCCATTTCAACTCTACTCTTCTACCACGCATCGATATATGTATGCATGTATAAATATTCTGTCTTTGCAACATGCTTTTTTCTCCTGAGGTTGCCTGAATAAATTTTCTGGAGAAATATCGATCTCTCCACGCATGTTAACTCTATTATGTCTAATCCTCTTTTTCTTTTTTAGTTTTACCTGTAAATCTCTCTCAGTCTTACCCTTTGGTAAAATATAGGGTTTATTTTTCTCACATTTATACTATGGCTGTCACGACGGCCGAGCGGTTAAGAATGTTGAACTGGAGTTATTTAGGTGCAGAGTTCAAATTATTCGACTGGCAGTACAGGTATATAAGCCACACTGACGATTGTTAGTGAATATGAAACATATGTCTGGAGATAATAAATATTTATTTATAAAAAATTATATATATATATATATAATATCAAGAGCATCAGAAGTTAAGCATATATTCACTCAAAAATGTAAGAAACATATATGTACGCTCTAAAATATTAGAAATGCGGAATATATAGACATATTTCTCTCTCTCTCTCTCTCTCTCTGTACATATATATAGTTATATAGATATATGAAAAGTTTCTAATTAATATCGCAAGTTCTTTCCTTTGGTAGATCAAATACTTTCTGAGACTTATGTTCGTAAATAAAATATAGGGTTTATTTTTCTCACATTGAAATATAATTGTCAAGGTGGCCAAGTGGTTAAGAATGTTAGTTGGAGTTATTCGGGTCTAGGGTTCAAGTCGTTCGACCGGTAGTACAGTTATATAAGCCACACTGATGATTGTTAGTAAACATGGAACATATATGTCTGGGGATAATAGATATTTATTTATAAACAATAATTATTCATAACATCAAGAGCAACTATTGACGCACAACTCTGAAAGTAATGTTATTTTTGTATTTTCGTCTGTTTCTTTATTTATGACATATTTTGTCATTCTCAAAAAATACAATGTCTATAGTCACGAAGAACAAATATAGTAAAATATTATCTAGTTAATTTTATGCCCATCTTTATAAATGCCTGAGGGTTAACAATTATATGAAAAGTGCACTAATTAAAGCTGGCAATTCAAGCTAGTCATATGTAGCACACTAATGAAAACTGCCGCTTGACAGATATGGAATATGGTCTGTTATTTAAATGCGCGTAGGCCTCAAGTGGTTTCACAAGCCACATTGTAAAATGCGGTGTTCATGAAAGAGTAAGCATTGTCCGCTACTTATGTGTGTGTGTGTGTATATTTATATATATGTGTGTGTGCGTGTGTGATTTAGTATTATGAGAGAAATAACCAGAGTGCTCAATTACTTGTGTAAGAGCGTATATATTTTTATTTAAACGGACACTATACATTAGTTGGATATGTAGAATTTATGAAACGGTTCCATTCTAATATTTTATATTTACTTTTATAGGTCAGCTTCGTTAAACTTGTAATGAACGGGTGTTAGTAAAAGAGGGGTTAGTAGAAGTCCATGAGTCTGGACGAGGAAAATCATACTGAGTGTCACGATAGGAAAAAGTTATTCAAAAGTTTGTACGTCCAAATAAGGGTAAGAGTTAGTTTAAAGGCTGGTAGAGTTCATCTTGTTATTTGGAAGTAAGTCTGAGCCTGAGTCTTTGGAAAGTAAGTCCATGTGGGAACGCGTCACCATTTTGTTTTTAAGTATTGTGTCGATGCCAGGGCTAAAGGCAGTTTTGTTTGCATGCCAAAGGGAGGAGTTTGGTGGTGATCTGAGCGATGTGAGTCAGGCAGCTCGGTCTTCTCACGGCTAAAAAAGAGGAATGAATAGTGTCAACAAAGTTCTATATGGGAAAAAAGAAACAATGTTTCAGACAATATGTAAAAATAAAAATGGAATAAAGAATAAGCAATTCAAAAATAAACTCAAAAACTCATGTTGTAAAGTTCCACCGAGATATTTCGGCCGTAGATACGACCATTTTTGATCAGTTAATAAACTTTATTTCAAAACGGAAAAGATAGCAAATAACAAAAAAAAAAACGAACAAAATCACTGTCAACAAATAATTTTTCTTTAAAAATTTTAGTGCTTTCACAGATTCGGATCCATGCATACTTTGACCCTGTCAATCTGTGAAAGTACCTAATTTTTTAACAAAACGATGCTAAACAACTGTTAATAAATACATTTTTATTTTTATTTTTTTAGCATTTCTTTTATATTCAGCCAACTGGTTAAAAAGTAGGTTTTTTTTTTTTGTGTTTCTTAAAATTGAAAAAGAAGGGAGGGGGGGGGGGGCTTTTTGACATTGTCTTTTTTAATCAGTAGGGTTAGGGTTAAACAGACTCGTCTATCAACCATATATGCCCTGGGCCTCCAATCTGACGAGAATTTTGCTACAAATGGTCTTCACAGACCTCCCTAAAAAAAATTCTTCTAATCAGTCTGCGTGTTCGGTGATCCAACACCGCATTCCTTCCATGTCGACTGACAGCTGATTAGCTAATCACCTCGGCATCTCTCGGGTGTTTATGTAACATGCCCAAACGCTGCTGATGCGAAGTTCCCGGAAACTAGTTCATATTCGATATCAGTACCCATTTCTGACTGATGGAATGAGAGCAATCTACCCCCATGAATTAATGAGCAGTTGAAAATTCCATCCCGGTTCCCAAGTTTGACTGAAAGGTTCCCAAGTTCGGCATCAAAATGCATCTGAAGAAGGTTGGCAGTTACATCGGCCAAAACGTTGTGAATGTAACAATCAAGATAATAGTATTCCGAGTAATCCAAAATATGTAAATTAATGAGAATGCTATTTCAAACTTGAGCATAACTAACTGGTAGACGGAGCCTCTTCTAGAGATGTGTGGACGCATCTAGAATTTTTTTTTTTTTTTTTAATTCTTTGAAAAAAAATGGAGGTAAGCAAATTCGTTACATTATTTCTTTGGATATTTGTTTTCTTTCTGAAAATTAAAAAAATGTTTTATTTGCTAAACTTATTTGCCCATTTTGGTTGCATGAAGTCAAATAAGAATTCAATCACTAATACATAGTTTGTTTGCTTTTTGTTTGTTGTTGTTGTTTTTTAATTTTTTTTAATGATGTAAGGTGCATGCTGTTTTAGAATGGGTTTTGTTTTCAATGATGTAAGTGGCATCTTGTTTAAAAAATGGTGTATTCTTTTTATTATTATACTTTATTTATTTTAGAGATTTTTATAAAACTATTTAAGATATTCTAAAAGCAGTATTAAAACCCAACAAAAAAATCTACCAACACCCATAACTGGTTTCCAAAAATTTAAGAAAATGGACAAGATTTAAATAGAAACAAAAATTGGATATATGTTCTTAAATACATTATCTGGTCAGGAAATGGGTAATTATTTTATGTTAAATTTATATGCAAAACTTATCCCCCCACTCTAAATTCTAAAATAACTTTCTTTCTTTTTTACCATCAAGTTTTACAGGCTGTTTACATGTAATCGCTAAAAGAAAAAAAATCCCATTTTTCTTTTTGGATGAACTAGCATATGGTGCAAAGATACAATAATACCGAAAGCAATAATCAAGCTTAATTTTCATTTCAAAAATTGTCTTTATTTGTATTAAGAAAGAGTAAGGTTACAATCCGTATATATATATATATATATGTATAATTTTTAATGACACTAGCCCAAAACAATCCTCAGTTGAGTCATACCGGTTTAACTCCTTACATCAAGTGGCTTCATGCCTTGTCAGCAGCGATTTCCATGAAAAAAATATATATACTAAAGATTAAAATAAAATGGCACTTGATACCCCCTTGCTAAACACTTAGTATTGTAGGGTGAAGTATTGTCGGTGTAGTAGCTAATAAAGATGGAGCCTTCAGGTCGCCCTCGACTACGGTTGACCACTTTACTTTCTTTACAAAAATCTATCAAAAATAATTTGCTTAATGCACACTTAGCTTCAAATAAACTTTCATATATTTTTGTAAGAGACTTAAAAGAAATTGTCTGTAT
>OY744550.1:16364534-16414394 GCA_963556195.1 Sepiola atlantica | reverse complement strand
TGCCAGTGTTCCAGTGAGAGCTTGGCAGTTTGAATGAAGGGCTTGGCTATCGCTAAGAACGGGAGCCCTAACCCCTGACTCTAACCCATTTTTCTGTCTTTCTTTTTTTTATGTTAGCAAGAAGAAAAAAAAGAAAAACAGCGAAACAAATCAAAAAGAAAACATTGACAAAATGCCCCCACCCACCCTACAGTTTGTTCGGTTTTTATCTTTTTATCTATGTATTTTTTCTTTGAATTTATTTGTCTTATATTATCGCCTGCAAGTCTTCAATTAACGTTTGGAGTTTTCGTCTCGACAACTCTCGGGCACTTCCGCGACCTGCCCGATCGTTGTTGACGCAAAATCACGGAAATCAGGCGCGTCATCTATAACAGCACCGAAATGTGTTGCATTCTGTTTTAATATTGGATATGAAAATACCAGCGAAAAGGTATCGACATTTTCATAAACCTAATCTCCTACAAAAATGGCTAAAAATCGTTTATCTTGTTATTAGAAATTCAAATAAATAATATTTCATTTTTCTTCTCTCTATGTATATATATTTATTTTTTATTATCGCTTATGTTTGAATTCATGTTTTTAAACATGACATCTGGTGATACCAGATCAGGCTGCCCTGTAGCTCCCTGAGACGAAATTCACCTACATTGACGTTTTTTTTTTTTTTTTTTTTTTTTTGTAAAACTTAATTATGTTCTACAAAACCAAAAACAAAAACAACAGCCCCTCTCCCTTTCTCCCTCCCCTTTTTTATTTTTAGAACTTGAAGCATAAATCTTTTACTATAATGACCAGATTCGGCATTAAATAACCCAAAAAGGGTTGATATGCCGTAAAACAAAACTACCAAACCAAAAACGATGATTAAACATTTGAAGATATAAAGAACTTGAAGCATAAAAACTTTTACTATAATGACCAGATTCGGCATTAAATAACCCAAAAAGGGTTGATATGCCGTAAAACAAAACTACCAAACCAAAAACGATGATTAAACATTTGAAGATATAAAGAACTTGAAGCATAAAAACTTTTACTATAATGACCAGATTCGGCATTAAATAACCCAAAAAGGGTTGATATGCCGTAAAACAAAACTACCAAACCAAAAACGATGATTAAACATTTGAAGATATAAAGAACTTGAAGCATAAAAACTTTTACTATAATGACCAGATTCGGCATTAAATAACCCAAAAAGGGTTGATATGCCGTAAAACAAAACTACCAAACCTAAACATGACATAAATTTTATGACATTATACCAAAGCTATAATTATTTCGTCATGGTAATGTTTTAAGCTATATCTATAAGAAAGTCTAAATGGCTCAGTTTATAGAACATCAGACTGAAGATCTCAAGGTTTCAGTTTCGATTTCCGATCATGCCATCTGCTTTATTTGTTAGTAAATTTGTTATTTACTATTAATGCAATATTTTCCATTTTTAGATCGCTGATATTACGAAATGAGACAAAATCTTCAATGTATTTATTACGTTTAAAAAAAATGTGACTAACGGACAGGCGGACAAAATCTCTATTTATATAAGATGTGTTTTCTCATATGTTTTCTTTCTGTTTTAGATATCGTTGCATAGCACCTTACCCACCTCAAGGAGAAATGGAATTGGAACTAAAAACCGGAGACATTGTCCTCGTTTACAAAAAATGGGAAGATGGCTGGTTTAAAGGCGCGCTTCAACGGACCGGGAAGAATGGACTTTTTCCTGGTAGTTTTGTCACCAAATGTGATTAGCTTTGACGTCGACTAGAACAAAGGAAAAGGGGGGGAAAAAAGAAAGAAAATTTCAATCTGGAGTTACCCGGCACACTTCAAGGTATATAGCTTCGTCTTGGTGTGCGTCGTATTACGAATACACTGTGATAAATATATACAAAAAGAAAGGAAGTTCACATGAATTAATTATGGAGTTATTCTGTAATGACATATGTTATTAAAGTCTTTGTATGACGTCCATTTTAAAGAAATACATGCATACACACATTCAGGCACTGTTCAGCATACACATATATACGTGGCTAAGTTGGCAAGTTACCCGACAAACGGCGGTCACTTTCTAGAAGGCTCAAACATTGGTGTTTTTGGGGTTTTTTTTTTAATGGCTATTGTAAGTGAATTGCAGTAATCCAATAAGAAGTATGATTACTCCCAGGTCGCTCATCGATGTTTGATCTGCTTCGAGGGGCCACTCGTTTGATCTGCTTCGAGGGGCCACCCGTTTGATCTGCTTCGAGGGGCCACCCGTTTGATCTGCTTCGAGGGGCCACCCGTTTGATCTGCTTCGAGGGGCCACCCGTTTGATCTGCTTCGAGGGGCCACCCGTTTATTCGCAGAGTTTACCCCACAAACTGCAGAAGAACTGAGGATACCTACTGTGGCTGACCAACTTCCGAAAAACAATCTTGCAAGCGTAAGAATCAACGGCATCAACCTGCATTCTTCTCGATTCAGCATCGGCACTTTGTCTGGTCTCGAAATCCACAACATACCTAGACACATGGCCGTCTACTCACTGGACGAGCACGATTGACCTTTAACAGATTTGTTTCAACAAACATGAGATCAACAGTGACATGTGAAGTCAGCAAGAGACTTTAAGTGTCAGCAAGAGACTTTAAGTGTCAGCAATGCTTGTGCAAGGGTTTTAAGTCGAGTGCAGTTTGAGCAACACCATAATGATCCTGACTCGATAGAATCCCAGTGACAAGTAGAGTGCAAGGTATCTGACTCATTAGAGCAGCATGTTTTATATACAAATCAGTCTTATACATACATACATACATACATGAATAAAAGAAATAAGACTCAAAGACTAATGGTGTAGTCAGGGGGAGATAATCATTAAGTTATCTCCCCTGATTGGTCCAAATTTATAAATAAACCTTGAATTAACCCTTACAAATACACACGCACACACGTACATCTCTTGCCCCGAGTCGTATCATTGCAAAATAAAATAAGAAATGTAAAGAATAATAAGTCAATTAAAATTAAAAAAATAGTCTGCAATCCATGGAAATATTGTGCTGACTGTATATTTTTTAAGTTTTTATAAGCATAAGTGCCAGATGTAATTTTTCTATATTGAGTGAAGAACAGTAAACTTGAAAGCAAGAAGAAAAACATAACATAATATAATATAATATATATATTGAAAAAAACAAACAAAACAAAAAATTACTATAAAAAATTGTAGGGGAGGGGAAACTAAAAAAAATTTTTCATTTTTCTCCCGACCCTAATTTTCTAAAAAAAATTTTTTTTTTTTCATTAATTTTCACTTTTTTTTTTTAATCTTTTTTAAAAAATTTTTTTTTCATTTTTTAGTTGTGATTTTAAAATTGATATCATCTTGTAAAATAGCTAATATATATATATATATATATATATATATATATATATATATCCCCTGGCCTCCACTTAAACCACCGACACTGTTTATCCCGAAAGAAAAGAACAAAATTTTATATGAATACTATATTGTATACTCTTACTATCTATATAAAATTTTGTTTGCTTTAAAGTCTATGTTCTCATTTTACAAACACAAGAATATGCATACATTCTAAGTATAAATTTTTTTTAATATAATGATATTAATTATATATATATACATATATATACTGTCACTTTTTGATAATTTATTTTAGCAGCATTATAATTTTGATACTTATTTTTTTCTGAAAGTTATTTTATTTTGGTCTCAAAATGAAAGTTTATGTTCCAAAGAAAGTATGGTAGTTGTACAGAATACCATTGTAAAAGTACGAAGTTAAGAACATTGTTAGCTTTTCGGTAATTTCCGTTATATACTAATGGTTCGCCACTTACCAAGGCCAAAGGCCACTCGAGGATAATGGTTAATGAGATTTTTTATTGGACGATGGAACAGGACTATGAAAAGATTGAGAACTATGATCAATTCACAGGACGACACGACAGATATTTGTTGACATTGGACTTGAAAACGACCATGTTGTAGTCTGTAGTGAAATATTCTTGCAGTAACGTGTTCCACAGGTGGTAGAAACGCGAAACACCTACCATGGAAATACTGATAGAATTTTTATGAGATTGTATTTTTTAATTTGTGAACTATAGTGAGAAGCTTGAAATTTCGAAATTATACAGATTTATGTAGAAAGCACCGTGGAATTTCCACGGGATCCATCTAGTATATTAAACATTCTCTTAGCCCACAACTTCAGTTGTGTAAACTTTCTTTCACGCAGTTTACATCATAGTCGTATGTTTTCAATTGCTTCAAAGTATTCTGGGATCCAACATCTTTAGAATTATTTGAAGACTCTGTAGAACCCTGTTCCAGCAGCAGCAGCAGCAAAACAATTTCCACAAATACTTAATTCTGATTGGTTAATTTTTATAAAATACTCAATTTTGATTGGTTACCGAAATCAAACTTCCAACCAATCAGAAAGAGTTAATCTGGAAGCCAAATATCTGCTTTGTACTGGCTATTTAAATGACAACCAAAAAGGTTAAATAAGATGAGTGCTGGTTTTAGGCTCAGGTATGTTATTGGTGCTTATTTTTATTGAGATACATGCGAAATATGCCAGTTCAAAGTAAAATAACAGGAAAACTTTAGGATATACTTACTTATCAGTTACAAAATATTAGTTTACACCAAAAATTACGGAAAACTATCAAGTAGAATTTTATTAATAAATAAAATTCATTTCTTTCTCATATTTCCAATTATAAGTTGAATCAACATCATTTTGCGTCTTTCATTTACAAGATTATCATAGAAGGGGAGATAAATCTGCCATTTTACGTAACTCTTATAAAGGAAAAACGCATAATGGCTTGAAATGGCATCGATCCAACGTATAAATGGAAATATGAGAAAGAAATTAATTTTATTTATTACTAAAATTCTACTCGATAGCTTTCCGTAATTTTTGGTGTAAACTAATATTTACAACTGATAAGTATATTCATAAGTTTTCCTGTTATTTTATTTTGAACTGCCATATTTCGCATGTATCTAAATAAAAATAAGCACCATGTAATCTAATATATAAAGTTGAGTAAGCATGTTCTTCAAATTTTTGTAGTTCCTACAAAATCACTGATTAATTCTGGTTCACTGCATCCGTTTTTTTTGTTTTTTTTTTCTTTTTAGTTAGAAATCCATTATTTAGTATTAAAACAGGTGTTTTTCCATAAAAATGCACAGGTGAAATACGGCAGTTCCAGATAAATTGACAGGAAAACTCTTTGATATACTTACGTATCATGCAAAAGTAGGTATTTATGCGAAAAATTAGGGAAAATTATCGAGTAGAATTTAAATTAAAAATATAAATCAGGTTTATCGTATTTGTCCGATTCGCCATTGATAAGGGTGCCAATACACGTAAAACAGGAGAGATAAATCAGTTTGTCATTTTGCCAAGTAATAATTAATGGCGAATTGGAAAAATACAATAAAACTGATTTATATTTTTTATTAGAATTCTACTCGATAATTTTCCCTAATTTTTGCTGTAGATACCTACCTTTTCCTGATACGTAAGTATATCAAAGTTTTCCTGTTAATTTATTTGGAACTGCTATATTTCGTCCAATCAGCAAAGATGGTGATTGTTGATTAATCTGATTATTTCTAAAGTAAACAATTCCGACTTCACCCATTTTAAAATGAATTGTTCCCAAATCAAATCATGTCGCTCCGTCGACTAAAACAGTAAAATTTTAAATAAATACATTTCAAAAAGTGAAATTCGTTTTATTTGAAGAATATTTAACTGACAATTATTCTTACGGTAAGAAGACAGTGAATATTTATTGTTTTAAAAATAATTAAATTGCTACAATTTTAAATAAAGAAACACATTCGTTTTATTTATTTATTTAAAGAATATTTAGTTGAAATGACAATTATTTTTAAGGAAGAAGAAAGGTTTTTGTTTTTTTCTTAATAATATTGACCTGATTTATTATTTCAAACGGACATTTATTATCGACAGTAAATTATACAGATTGATGTAGAAAGCACCGTGGAATTTCCATGAGGTCCCACCAGTTTATCAGATATATAATTTAACTTTGACATTCGTTGATAAAGCAGTAGTCAGCAGCTATGGCTGCTGCTGTTGCTTCCAAACAAACAGTTCACAGCTTTTGGCAACTACCATTCATCCTTGATAATGTCAGCAATTATCAAAAACGTATATATATTGTGTGTATTTAGGCAGCAGTTTTTCATTTAAGCAAATATTGTTAAAGAATAATAGAATTCCAATTTCGATAACCAATCAGAAAGAATTAATCTGCAAACTGAGTATTTGCTTTGTAATTGTTATTTAAGTGATGACCTAAAAGTTGTGACAGATTCAATATGCCACACGAACCCTTGTCAGTCACAACGCAGAAGTTTAGTAGTAACTACTACTAAACTTCTTGTGGATTAAACCAATTCTAGCCTTGGCTGCTTAGCCATAGGTTTATGACTGACAACACAAGAAACATGGGTGCTTCTTGCTTAAAAGTCCGAAAAAAAGATTTCTTTGTCTTTTACTGTTTAAGAGGTAAATAAGGGGCAGTAACTCTTAATTGTAATTTTGACCCAGATTTTACGAGCATACGATCGCCTTGGTGCCGAAGGATTCCATCATTTGCGTGTGAATCACAAGTACAATTTTGTTGATCCACAAACCGGGGCCACCACCAACCACGTTGAACGTATGTGGTGTGAAGCAAAAAAGAAATAAATAAAATTGAATGTGGCACCCACACGCAAATGGTGGATTCCTATCTCGCAGAATTCATGTGGCGGCAGAAATTGCCCAAATTTGCAAACAAATTGCTGAATTTTATTCAGTATAAAACCCAAGTATAAACACAATAAATTCTTAAATTTTCCATTGCTGTATACTTTGTTGTTCATTTATTACTAATTAATTTTTTGTAAATTACGTTACATGTAATAACAACAGTTGATAAGAGTTACTGCCCCTTATTTACCTCTTAAACAGTAAAAGACAAAGAAATCTTTTTTTCGGACTTTTAAGCAAGAAGCACCAAAACATGAATTAATGTATACACTGTCTAAACACAGGAAGCTAGTTCTTAATCTTTTAATACTTAGGGTTGGACTTAAAGCTTTAGTTTATTGACTGTTTTCAGAAATTATTGAGAATTAATTATGAAGCTTTTTCTTAACTTCGTACTTTTCTATAAAAAATGCAAGTACGTAAAAAAAATTTTTTTTTTTTTTCTATTTGTGTTTTTTTCAAAGGGATTGAAAAATGTTTCACTATTTGATGAATGAAATTGAAGAAGAAGCAAATGGAGTCCATTAAAACTGTAGCTTATTAAATTCTTTATCATTTTTCTATGTTAATTCTTTTGTGTATATGTCTTTTGTTTGTGATCGGAGACCGTTTTACAAAAGCGCCGCCCCCTTTCACGCGAGAACAAAGAAAAAATGGATGCAAAAAATTAAAGAATCAAAAAAAAAAAAAAAAAAACTTCTGATTTATGTAACGGCATTGAATAAAACCTGACAAAAAGTTTTATTCCCCGTTCGTTCTCTTGTTGGAAGTTCTGATTTTACAAAAGAATTTTTGAACAAAACTTGCCTTTTTTTTTACACACACACATATATATATATATATATATATATATATATATATATATATATTCCATATCTGTCATACTTAAAAACAGTCAAATTGCACGCAATAAATAAACTTTCCATTTTGTAGGCATCAATTTTATTTTTTTTTTACACCGACCAACTTTGCTTTATTTTGTATTTTAATTTTAAAACTCCAATGAGACCATATTTAAATTTGGCATCCACTGTTGAACAAGCGAAGAGTCTATCAGGTATGCAAGTGAAAGTTGACGATATGCGTTGCATGGAGAGAAATTATGAAAATAATAAAATGTGAGTCTTCGAGACAAGCTTTGTGTGCAGAACAGGAGACTTTGTTAGTGAAATAATAGATGAGCATCGTTGCCGTCGTAGATGTAGAACAGTTAAGATAGCAAGGTCACTTGGCAAGGCGATGCCAAGGAAAATATGGGATTTGAGAGAAAGAGAGATTAATAAAGACCTGGTCTGATATAGGTTGGTTTGGAATTCAATTTCTAAAAGCTGTCCAACACATGCCAGCATGTAAAACAGGCATTCAACCAAATATGATGATGATTAAATTAAATCAAATTTATTTGGCCATAAATAGCAAAGTGCAACAAGCCATGTAAAAAGACCGGTGGAAGATATTTACATCAACATACAGTCTAAATGTCTGCCCAAGGCCGCTTTAAACATGGATATGGTTGTCATCATAACGACCTCCTCTGAGGAGGTTGTTCCATGGAGCAGGAACGCGGACAGAGGATGCTGTTTTTTTTTTTTTGTTTTTTTGTTGTTTTTTTTTTATATTGAGACAAAAGTGGTGATGATACATCTTTTGCAGATGCCGGCAGGGACTGCAACTTGGTGCTGGGGTGAAAAACTACTGAAACGGTAAATTTATGCACCAGAATCAAGTCTCCCAGCATCCTCCGCTGCTCAAGTGCAAACAGATTCAGTCTTTGGAGTCACTTTTGGTAAGTAAGCGTGAAGAGTCCCGTCACCATCCTGATTGCCAACCGTTGAACACGCTCCAGGTGTAGGATATCTTTTGTAGATGAGGATTTGTTGCTTTGATGGCATACTCAAGAATGGACCATACCAGAGTAATGTATAGAGGATGGAAAGCGTCTGCCGTTAGGCTGAGAAGGGATCTCTGAATCGCATTAGTGATGATAATGAGTGGTTGAGGTGGGGAAACTGATGGTTTAAGTGGCAATAGGCAGATAATTTTCAAATTGACTTGGTCTCAGAAAAAACATTTTTTATATAAAAAAAATCAAAACAATTCATATTTACTTATTGAAACTTTATATTTTAATGGGTTGATAAAATTAATTTAATCGAAGCCCGAGTAACCATTTTTCTTTTGTGTCAATTATAAAGAGAAATGTTTCAGAATAACAAGTAAACCTTATGTGCTATCTATTGCGTATAGACAACAAGCATTCCGGTGTTTCAACCGCCATAAGTCAGATATAAATAGATAAAAATTTATAGCATCAAGAAACCACTGTAAAAGTGTAATAGCCGCAGCTGAGTGTACCCTCAACAGACCTGACTAGCAGAAGAATCACACCCCTTTACTGTAGAAGTCCCCAGATGCCGGAAAACCTACTCTAATAGCTTCTTCTCTTGAACTGCTGGCTTTTGGAATTCCATCCCTGCTTCCTGTTTCCCCCGACTGCATCAACATTCAGAACTTTAAATGTAATGTGAACAAACAGCTTGCTGCCCGACACTCCACTTAGGATGCCCTTTATAAATCCTTTAGTATAGTACCACCAGAAATAAATTTATCAACCAGATTAAAAATGAATGTGTTTTCACAGAACTTCAAATTGAGGTTGACTTACCTAAAGAGATATTGGAGTGTTTACAATTTTAAATCTCTTTGAGATGTCTAGAGGATTAAGCTCGATGGTGGAGATGTTGTGTGAGAAGCAGATAAAAAGTAAGGTCAGAGAACAGTTGTATACTACGTGTATCAGATTTGTTCTATATGCATACAAGACCGCTGCCACATCTGAGGAGGTGCCGCTCAGATCACTGTTTCCTGCCTTGACAGAGTACAAAACCGACTCCAAACCCTGGACATGCAGCAGCGTCAGCGGAGAGCCGCAAGCGGTCAAAATATGCCGATCTTCTTGACAGATTTGTATTTCAACCGATCGTTGTGGAGACGAGTCTTGGTCTATTAATGACGTGCAACACCGGAGACAATCGCGAATTGTCTTGGCTTTACGAGCATCTCTCTATCGCCATTATTCGTGGAAACACCTTTAGTCTGCTCTCGGCCTGCCAAGCCAGCTGGACATTCGAAGAAAACTATGGACTGTGATATGATTATATATAAGGATTTGAATCAGGATTTCTCGATATTGAACATTGCAAAAAGAAAGACGGAAAACGGAGCTGTTCACGTCATCAGTATGGTTTAAATGGGGGGGGGGGGGAATCGGTTCTATCAAGTTTATTTATTTACTTAATGTTCGAATAGTTTTTTCTATAATTAATAGGAGCTTAATTGTTATATGTTATACTCCAAAATCTAGTGGGCAATGTCCTTTTCTCTCACGAACTACCTGTTTTTCACAGAAGAGACGTTGCTAGTTTTTCTTTTTGTTTTTTTTAATGGAAATCGCTCCAGACAAGGTATGAAGCCACTTTGATGTAAGAAGCTAAAAAAAAAGAAAATGCTACTATGTCAAGGTAAAAAAAATAGCTAACGATAACTGTTAGGTGGATAGACTCCGACCCAGAAAACAGCAACTCTTCCCCCTTTGTCAGAAACATCGCTTATGGAATGTGAGGACTAAAGGACTAAATAAGGGAAGCAAGAGTTACGAGGCTGCCGAAAGTAAACCCAAGGTCCACTTTCTACTCTCCTTTCTCTACTAAATCGTTATTTTCATGGTAGGTGCTCGACTGACCTTCAATCTATGGTCCCCCCCCCCCCCTGTAAAAAATTCACAACAAAAACTCATCTAGCTACAACCACTGTCAATAATTTCCCTTCTCTCTTTGCCTAAAACTAAATGAAACTTTCATAAGCAAAGTTTCTTTCTTAGAACTATCGTCTGTGGAACACAATATCGTGGAACTGCTTCCCGGATGACTACAACATTGTCGTTTTCAAGTCCAATGTAAACAAATTCTTGTTAAGCTGTTCTTCCTAAATAATCAAATTCTGTCAAGTTTCAACCATCGTTACCAAGCATCAGTGTTGTCTCACCGTCCACCTAACAAACTCATTAACCCTTATCCTCGAGTTGCCTTTGGGCCTTGATAACTGGTGACAAACTGACGAATCTATGGTTGCAAGAACAAATTCGTCAATGGAAGAGTTGGGACTTCATCAGTGCTGAGGAAGTTGTCTGAAGTAGAGGATTAAATTGGTTCTATGTTTCAGAATTTTTTGAGGTGAAGATTGATAATTTGGATTAGTCAGACTACTGTTCTCATCTTGGATGTTATTTTCAAAACGTTTCGGCCAATGTAACCTCTGATCTTCTTCAGGTGTATCTTGTCGAACCTGGGAATTTTTCTGTTGAACTCGGGGAATCTGTACGGAATGTCGAATGGAACCCTTTATTTAATCCATGAGGGTAGCTTGCTCTCATTATGTAAGCCATGACTGGGTAGAAGTCAGAAGTAATTCGTAATTGTATTCTTAGTATAGCCCGCACTGAGGATTGAACCTTCAACCTCCAGAAGACTGTCACTTAGAACTGATTATTACTTAGTACTTTATCTGTTGGGTAAATTTATAGAAGTGCACCTTTCGTATTTCGACCCCTAAAAAAAAAAAGTTTCTACTTTTTGGGGCAAATTACATGTAAACAGCCTCAACAAATATCCGCTATGAAAAAAAATTATGAAAATTTTTAGATTTTAGGAGGGGGGGGGGGGGGGCACTTTCGTATATAAGTTATACGTAAAGTGAGCACCCATTTCTTGACCACCGAATCTCACCTTTCGTATTTCGCACCTAAAAAAAAAAAAATATCTACTTTTTTGGGCAAATTACATGTAAACTACCTCAACAAATATCCGCGCGCAGATATTTGTTGAGGCTGTTTACATGTAATTTGCCCAAAAAAGTAGATTTTTTTTTTTTTTTTTTTTAGAGGGCGAAATACGAAAGGTGCACTTCTATAAATTTACCATCTGTTACACCACGGGTCCTTGCAGACAGATTGCTGAGTACAAAAAGATATACCTGAAGAAAGTCGGAGGTTACATCGGCCAAAATGATGATACAATAATATTGTGGGATCTACGTTGGCACTGGACATCTATAGAATGGAAATAACTTACAAATATATCGGCGTATGGGAACCCATCTCCAGAACCCTTGTATGAGATACAAGGGTTCTGGGAGATAGATTCCCATAAGCCGATATATTTTGAAACTACATAAACTATAGTACTTTGATCAGACTGAAGCATACGTATCTAAGGTGTTACAATAATATCATGTGGTCTGTGTTCACGCCAGACGTCCATAGAATGGAAATATTTTTAAGCACGGCAGCAACATGCCACAGATGACGGATACAACTGTGGAATCTCCACGGGTCCCGCTAATTAAAAATAAAAGCTATTCCTAAATAGCTTTTATTTCTAAATACTTTCAATTCCTTCAAACATTCGTGGCTTTTAGAGCATCTCCAACATTCCAGTAATAATTCTTTTCAAAAGGAAATTCATTTTTATTTTCATAAAATATTATGTCTTGCAATGTAGACCTGACGAAATAATGTAAAAGTGTTTTCCCTAGAATATTGTAAAACCAGCCAGTCACTTTCTTATCTTATCTAAATTTCAAAGGAATAACGATTTCAAAATAAATTCCCAAAGAATACGCTCTGCTACATGGGACTTTCTCATTAGTCTTGGTCTACTAATGACGTGCAACACCAGGCACCAACGTGAATTGACTTAGCTTTACGAGCTCCTTCCCATCGTCACTATTCGAGGAAATGCCTCGAGCCTGCTCTCGGCCTACCAAGCCAACAGGACATCTGATGAAACTTCTGATATTTGCATATCGGTTTTGAAAAAAGACATTTTATTAATCAACATAATTAATAAATTATGTTGATTAATTAAAATTTGTTGTTTTTGAAACAATTAAAATTAAAAAATTCATATGACGTTAAAAAGTTGTACTCACGAATATACGAGTATGTTGATTGAACAATGTCAGTGTGAAAACGAGTTCTGCCTTTTTGTTTATTTATGCAAGACTATTTTTGCTGCAAATCTCCTCTGAACTATTATGGCGGAAATAAGATTTGCCATAAACATAGGATTCTAAAAATGAACAGTACAATCACTCTTCCTGTCAATGGTAAAATAATCTACAAGATGTCTGGAGACCCGGGGGGGGGGGGATGTTGGTGAGAAAAAAATAATGGTTGGCAGCTAGACATCAGAAACAAGTATTTTCTTTTTACAAAATATATGACCAAAATCTTCTGAGTCACTTACACACACAAAAAAAAAAAAAAATGTATACCTTACATAGAATAAAATTAACAAGAAAACATATTCCGAAAAGCATTATTTCATTTTATTTTGTTTTGTGGTAAAAGTAAAATATTTTAACATAATTAATTGGAAGCGATTCCAATTCAGAAATTATCGGATTGGAATTGATTTCAACAGCCATCATTTGCACATTTTAAAAGCAGAGTTGAAATCCACATCTGAAAAGGGGAATTTTTCCCGAAATATTATCTTATACAGACGACTACATCGAGTGACATTGGGAGCAAG
Source organism: Sepiola atlantica (assembly GCA_963556195.1). NCBI lineage: Eukaryota > Metazoa > Mollusca > Cephalopoda > Sepiida > Sepiolidae > Sepiola > Sepiola atlantica. The sequence goes on along the minus strand of OY744550.1, from coordinate 16,400,968 downwards.
TAAGATTTGTAATTAAAAAAACATTATAATAATAATAGGTACTCTTATAGCTGACGCACCATGTTTCCGTGACTTCGCGTCGTCAACGTTTGGGCAGGTCTCGGAATCGCCCTAAAGTCAACAAAACTATTAACCAAGCAGCTAATAACTTTTTGGAAGAAATTAATCGCGTTCAATAAAAATTTTTAAAAATTAATTTCTATAATCTCTGTCAGCTCGTTGAATCTCCCGAAAGACTAATTGAGTTTTTTGTAAAAAAGTAAAAAAGAAAAAAACATTTGCTTAACAATTTAAACAAAATCATCATTTGAAACTTTCCGGTGCACAAAAAAAACATTTTATTTTAAAAACATTTGATTAACAATGGTTCCTGTGACAAAAAGAACAAAAATAAACATCTAATTACTAACAGTTGTTTAACTATGGTTTGTTCGTTCTTTATTTTTATAAATGTATTTTAGTTTTAGTTTTTTTTTTTTGTCGTAATTTATCGGCTGCCAGTCTTCAATTTAGTGTTTGGCAGTGTTCGCTTCATTAACTCTCGGGCGCTTCCGTAACCTGCCTAAATATTGACGACGCAAAGTCACAGAAACATGATGTGTCAGCTATAAGAGTACCAAATAATAATAAAAAGGGGGGGGGGGAACGAAAAACTCTTTTCACTTTTATTTAATATCCATTTTATTTTGCTTTTAATCCACTTATATCCGATACATCTCTGTATTGGAATCGCCTCCTATAAATTATATATATATATATATATATATATATATATATATTACTTGCATACATACATGTATATATATATATATATATATTACTTACATACATACATGTATATATATATATATATATATATATATATTACTTACATACATACATGTATATATATATATATATATTACTTACATACATACATGTATATATATATATATATATATATATATATTACTTACATACATACATGTATATATATATATTACTTACATACATACATGTATATATATATATATATATTACTTACATGTATATATATATATATTACTTACATACATGTATATATATTACTTACATACATACATGTATATATATATATATTACTTCCATACATACATGTATATATATATATATCTGAGAAGATTTTCTTTGAAAACTCATGAGTTAAGGACTTTAAAGAACTTTGCCTGAACTTTGAATTGTAATAAAATTTGATTCGTACCTAATTTTATTCTTTCACTTTATCTATTGCTATATATATATATATATATATATATATATGACTACAACATGGTCATGTTCAAATGCTTGTCATAAACAATCCTCATGAGTCACCAAATGTTTTTATTCCGTTCATAAGTTTTAATCCTCTCATAATATTCATCTATGAACCTGTATGAGTGCGTTCACTGCATCGACCATGATCGCCCAGTCCATACTGCAACAAAGACCTCTCATCCCAATTAAAGCCACAAGTCCAGTTTATAAGCAAGTAACAGATGTTTATTTGTTGGAACTTGTGTTCCCAGGTTGAATAGCAGACTTGCAAAATGAGTTTAGAAATAGCAAACATAAGTCCACCCAACACAACAGACTCTGTTCCCGAGGGCCACAAAAAAAACAACTGTCACCGTGAGCATCCAACTCCAACTGACTGCCTCTGTCATGCTCAGCGGGCCAAGTCTCCTCCCCCCCCCCTTCCCATCTCCTGGAATCCTTTCCTCCTGACTGGAAATCTTGGATTCCAGTTTTTCTCAATGGTCACCATTCGACCACCCAAAGGCTGACTGCTGGTGATATCCACTAGAGATAACTGTCAGACAGTCCACTCAAGGGGACTTATCATAGGACACATCTACGAGCATTACTTTTTGGTCTCAGCATGATTCCTTGTTTTTATGATGCACTTATTTCATTTCAAATAGAAATAAGATCCTTTGTGGCCCAAAATACAAAATCAGAGATATTCTCAAATTCTTCTGTGCACCCCCTTTCTCATTGGCTGAGCATCTAACACTTGCAACATCTGCCATTCGCATGCACTACTGCAGGTTTATACTCTCAAGGTGCTGTGTGGGGTGGTTTCCGCACTCTAGGACTTTTCTTAATATTTAGGATGTTTTCATTATTATTATTATTATTTTATTATTTTTATTATTATTTTATTATTATTATTATTTTATTATTATTACGAGTGTACACCCTCTGCCAAAAATGACAGAAAAAATTATCCACTCTGTTATGCCCAGAGGGCCATGTCTCCCCTCCCATCTCCTGGAATCCTTTCCTCCTGACTGGAAATCTTGGATTCCAGTCTTTCTCACTGGTCACCATTCGACCACCCAGAGGCTGACCGCTGAAGATATCCACTAGAGATAACTGCCAGACTGTGTCTACTCAAGGGGGCTTATCGTTACTTTTTGATCTCAGCATGATTCCCTATTATTATGAGGCACTTATTTCATTTCAAAGAGAAATAAAAAATAAAAAAATACAAAATCAGTGATATTTTCAAATTCCTCTGCCCCCCCCCCTGTTTCCTTTGACCTAACATCTGCAATGTTTGCCATTCGCATGCACAACTAAAAACTGCAACCTACTGCAAGTTTGCACATCATACTACTGTCAATCTATCCCTCTCATTAACCTCTCATCCTCAAATGGCTTTTAGCCTTGATAAGATGAAGAAGGCCGTATGCAACCACCTGCAGTTGACAGCGATAAAACTGTTTGAGAATTTGCTGAAAAGTCATGCATAATCTAACCCCAACTTAATGGAAGTCCAAGAAATGATCCGTTTGATCTGTTATTAATGTGTAACGTACTGACTAGTATTGGGAGATTAATCAGAATTTTGAATCGGAAAAGTCGGAACTTTTGGTGTTATCAGAATCGGAAAAATTTTAGCCAAATTTCTGATTCCAAAAACAATTCTTTTCATATTTTTTTTTATTTACAACTTAATTTTCCATTGCTGATACTAATGATAAAATGATGAATATTTATTGATTTTAAAACTACCAGTAAAACTAAAATATATAGACCATAATAACGAATTATGGTAAAAAAATGGCACAAGTGGATAAATATGAACAAAAATGGCACAAGTGAAAAATATAGATGAAAATCTCACAATAAGTTTATCAAAATTTTGGATACAATATAAAGGGAAAACATTAAGAAGTTTGTCAAATTAAAAAGAAAATTATGTCTACATTTAAAGATGGATGAGAACTCTCTGCTAAATCCTCCTCACTCAGTCCTAAAAAAAGAGATAGACGATTTTAGAATTGGAATCGGGAATTTAGAACAGAATCGGGAAAAATATTGGAATCGTCCCATCACTAGTATTGACCCCCTCAATTCTTTGTGGGGGGCATATGTGAAAGACTGTGAAGTTCCTCAGATTGTTATGGATGATGTTGCTTCTTGTGATTATGTGTCATGGAGCCAATATCTTTGTTGAGGATGCCATGTTACAAAAGACTGAAAAGAAACACTTGTTTTTCTTCAGTCGGTGAATTTTCCCAGGGTTTTCCAAAGCGTCTTCTTCCCCAGACTGGTTCAGAAATGAAGAGTCAAAAACACTAAAAAAAAAATTTTTTTACTTACTTTTATTGTTGCTATATGTCGACATTATCTTTTGCTTACACTCATCTCTCCATGTACCGGTCCGACTAGTGGGAGCGAGCGCTCGAGACCTGGTGACAATCTTTACTCTGACATCGTATTTTTCAAAATTGTTTATGTTTTCATGCATTCCTTATTCCAAACAACAAATGATAAATGTTTCAAATCAACTCTTACCTTATGATCTGTTAAAAAAACCCACCAGGATTCCAAAAGTGCATTCTGACCCAAATTCTAATCCCAACTTAAATTCTATCAAACAACTTTTGCAGCCCCAGTTCTAGTCATCATAATAAAAGCTATTACGAATAATCACCATTATTAAAATCAGTATTACCACCACTCTCCCCAACTCCACCAGGATTAATCTTGTTACAAATCTTTTTATTGCAAAAAAAAAAATAATGTACTTCTAGAGCATATTGTTATATGCAATTAAACATGGATCCTTTATAATAATCCAACTAACAATCCGCTCAATAGTGGGATCAAAAAGATTTCCTCAAATCCCAGATGTATCAAGAGACTGTTTGGCAGAAGAATTAATCAACTACAGATTCTTGAATCCTGGAAAAACTTGCTGCAAAATTCTAAAAGATAAATTCTTTTAAAAATGCTTAGGAAAAATAAAAATTTAAAATGCTGTTTTAAAGTTTTATCAATGACTTCCCAAAAACCCAAATAAATTGCACTACCTACGAAGGAGGAAGTCTCTAGAGAATATAAATTTCACATGCGATCCCCAGTCGCATGTATATTCTAGCCAGGGGAGATAACACACAGCGCTCAGTATTTCCAAATGGTCAATCATCTGATTTTTAAAAGGTTTATGAAAAATAAAAATGAATATTTTTAAATATTTACTAAACTTTCAATAACCATCGAAGGGGTCGCTATGATAAACTTCCAGGATTATCTCCCTTTAACGGAACCCTTATTTTTTTTTTTTTTTTACTGGGGACGCTCTACGTAAGATTTTGTACAAGAGATTATTGTCATAATTTAATCAGGTCTGAAACTGATGACAATAAATTTATGCCAAACTTCTTTAATGGAACTCGAATGCTGATAACTCAAAAAATGGCGGCCTTGGATAAAATTGCAAAGAGAACATCTTAAAAATTCATCTAATTTAATTAATATTCGTTTGAAACATGATGTATTAGCAATAACAACAATTACCACAAAATAACAAATTTATTAGACTTTACTTGGCATTATAAAGATGGAGTATATCCTGTGCCCAGACAGACTAGACGTAAATATAAACAAAAGAGAATACCGGCATTGGACAATGCTATTAAAAAAATTTATCACTAAATGTCCAGACAAAACCCCAAATAAATTGTACTACTGATGTGGTCTTCACTCTGTGTAGGCTGAGCCGGCTTCCACCAAAGGAGGAAGTCCAGAGAATATAAAATTTACCAGTCGCATATAAATTCCGGTCAGGGAAGATAAGATACAGCACTTAGTATTTCCAAATGGTCACCCATCTGGTACTGACCAGGCTGAACGTCGCTTAACTTCGGTGATTTAATGGGAACCGGTGTGTCAACGTGATTAGGTCATACAGAAATAAACTATAGTGACTTAGTAATAAAAAAATATTACAAGTGTAATGTCTAGAAAAGTTAAGAATGGCACAATGCAAAATGGAGAATCGACCTTGACAGCCAATTAGGTTCTAGTTGGCCACACCTAGCTATGTGACAAAGTATCCGGGCCCCATGAGGATCGGGTACCCTAGTGACGCGCTAGTATGCATCTTGGTGGTGATGCTATGCCACTGTGGGCCCTGCGTCGAGATGAAGTGGAGATATAAAACTAGTATATATTGACGTAGAAACGAACTTATTCAAACGACAGGAACAGGGCACCAGTTGGCATCGTAGAGTCATGTTTGATAGTCAGAATCCATTGCCTCCCAAGGCAAGGAGACAGTTGCCAGATAGGAAGTAAAGATTATGAAATTCCATAATCTTAAATTTAATTCTGAAATGTTATTGACACTATATTGTTTGGAGGAATGGCGCGTTTTGGAATCACAATTCTTTGACGGCTGTTTTAATTTGGCAGAGATTTATTTGGGCCTGTCATCGTTAACTACGAGCCCGGTCACAGATCGCCACCGGGTGTGTGACAGAATGAAAAAGCGTTTGTTTTGGCGATAACGCCAAGCTAAGAAGATCCCATTTATATTAGGGAGGGGGGAGTGAGGTGCCTGTCCCCACCCTCCTTGAGAGAGGAAGACACGCAGGGAGTAAGATGGCAGAGCAGGGGGTGTACGACAATAGACATCTTCAATAAAGGAATGTGCGTTTTTCACGCACACCAGAACAGATGAGAGAGCCAGTCAGAGTTGGATTGAGACGGAGTTGGATGGTCGCCCGGCGCGCACCGATGATGGTGTACGTCGAAGAAAACAAACCGACGAAATACTCGCCATCGCCTCCGCCAGTTAATTTGTGACTAAACAACTACTTGTGTAAAGAATTCGCGCACACAGAGAACTAGCGGAATAACTTAGAGAAAACAACTTTTACGAGTATGGTAGACATTAATCCAATGTAAAATCAATTCTTTTATTTTATTAGTAATTACTCTTCCATACAAAACCCTCCGACTGAGTTGTTGAACATTGTTCTTTTCCTTTTGTTCTGCTTTGAATGATATTTCGTCCCCTTCCCTTACAGAGCCAACCAGTTGCTGTTCGCCCAGTGATCGCTCGCTGATATTAACAGTTTCAACGTGGGAGTGTGTTTGTAGTTGAACGTCATCATCATCATCGTCACCATCCCGGCCTTGAGGAATTTTGATATATATTTTTTTTTATTACCACTACGACGAGCGGACGAGTGGGGGTCACAGTCTGGCACCGCGAGCAGGATGTGACACCTTTGCGGTTGACGACCACCGTGTGCACGAGTGGGGTTCACAGCTAGGGATAAAACAAGGTGGAGAAAAACCAGTCCCTCCCCCAGGAGTGATAAAAAAACCCTAATGATGAATGTCTAATAGCATTTATATTCTGTAGTAATTTTTGTTATTAATTCATAATAATTTATAAGACATTACACTGATAGTATTTGTGTGAAACTGCATGTGTGTGTGCACCGGCCGCGATCTTCTCACACGTTGCGCCAGTCAAAAGTTGTTGTTCGATTTAGTCAGTGCTGCAACAAAGAATTCTCATTCCAAGTAAAACCATGAGTTCAGTTTATAACAAACAACAGGTTTATTTGTTGAAGGTTACAAAAGATAATCATGTTCTTAGGTTGAATGGCAGACTTGCAAAATGAGATTTTTTACCCCGGCAAAATAAAGTATAAGTCTGATCAACACAGTCCTTTATCTAAAAGCTCCAAGTGTGCACACCTTGCCTGGAAGAAACACCCAGCTTCAACTCCCTGCCAGCTCTCTCAGAAACCCCAACTCTCTGTCCCTCCCAGAGGGCCAGGCCTCCACCTCCCATCTACTGGGGTCCTTTTCTCCTGACCGGAAATCTTGGATTTCAATCTCTCTCAGCGACACCACCTAAGCACTGGCTACTTGAGATATCCACTAGAGATAACAGCCAGACAGTTCACTCAAATAAGCTGATCACGAAGTCAATCTATGAACATTACTTTTCAGTCTCAGCATGATTCCCTGTTTTATGAGACACTTATGTTTTTTGAAAGAGAAGTAAAATTCTTTGGTAGCCTGATATAAAATCAAAGACATTTTTAAATTTATCTGTGATCCACCCTTTTTCCTATCTACATATATATATATATATATATATATATATATATATATATATGTTAATCATACCTGCAGGGGCTCAGAAATACCCAACTAGTACACGGGCGCAGGCTATCCCCTCTCGGAGTGTTGGACCCGTAGACCTTGTCAGGCCATCCAACTAAGAGAAGGAAAACTCTGAAAATAAAACCTTGCTACTAACCACTTACATCTTGGCAGCAAACTGTTGGGGAGGAAGGCCTCATCAGTCCTGATTGACAACCTTCCTAGAGCTGGAATCTCAAACAAAATATCCGGTTTGCAAACCTAAAATTGCTTAAGGAGTAGATGTTCTCTGCCTATCGCCCGGCCTTTGCACTCTTTCTCTGTCTATTAGCCAGGCGCAGAGGTACAAGCGCTGGTACGCCTCAAAGGCACCCAGTGCTTGGCCTGACTAGGACAATGAATGCCGTCTCTCTTTCTCTCTATCTGGGCAACTTGGGGAAAGTTTTTTCGTCACAAAGTCTTACATGACCAGTCTGGGTCGCTCTTGTTCTGACAGGTTGAGGATAGAGGTTAGACAGCTTGTCTGGCTGCTGTTTCCGACTGACAGGACAGGAGCCCAAACTCTTAGGTAGCGCTAAGAACGGCTGCTCCATCAGTTGTATAATACCGTGGGTAGCTGTATGTGCCATGCCATGCAAGGAAAGGGACCCTACAGTTATTCCCGGTGGGCTTTCCCGAGGCCACAACCCTCATGGACCAGGTTGCAACTAATGGACTGGTTGTGTGAGCTTATTGGCACCTAACATGAACCCACTTTGTCCACCCCCACTCTATCAAAAGCAAACATGACATTGCAAAATAAAACCTAAACCAGACACCCAACACAAAACATCTTCCCCTCTGCCCTTGAGGCTTGCATTCAATAATATCCGGGGACTTAGAACCAACATCAACGACGTAGAAACTTTCCTCCTGACAAACTCCCCGGATATCCTAGCACTAAGTGAAACGAACCTTCAATCCTCAATCTTCTCTCACCATTTTGACATGACTGACTACCTCCCTCTCTACCATAAAGACTGACAAACATATGCATGTGCTGGGAGTTTATGTGTGGAACACCCTCCCACTGACTAGAGAACATAGGTTAGAATCAGATGACCAAGACTACGTGTGCTTTAGATTGACTTTACATCACAGCGTCAGTTACTTATATTTCTTATACCGTTCCCCTTCAACCCAGGACTGTAGCCTGTTAAACTCTGTTTCTGAAAGCATAGATAGAGCACTCTCATTCAACTCGAATGCCCAATTACATGTATTTGGGGATTTTAATGCACACCACCGTGACTGGCTAGGATTCTCCAGCCTTACTGACGCAGCCGGTAACTCTACATATAATTTCTCCTTAGCTCACTCCCTCTCACACACTGTCGTTTTCCCGACCCGCCTCCCTGATCGAGTAGACCAGCAAGCCTCACTTTTCGACCTGTTCCTGACGTCACTGCCCGAGGCTCGTGTGACTGAAGCCCATAGCCTGCTCGGGAACGCTGATCACGTTGTGGTTATGATCGCTATCACCTTAAAAACTCGTTCAAAAGCTGATGAGCCATTGCTCAAAACGACGAGAAACTATGAGCAGGCTGATTTTGAGTCAATCAGAGATCACATCAGCGATGCCCCATGGACTGAAACTTTCTCACTCCCTGCTGATCAGTGTGCAAATGAGTTAACCGAATTGGTCAAAGCAGGCATTGAAGCTTATGTCCCCATTAAAGACGCTGTGGAGGTCAATCCAATGTTATCCAGCAGAGAATTAGCCCAACAATTCAATACAACCCATATCACAATTATTTCATGGTCAACGCCACAACTTTCTTTCTTTGTTTGCTTAGTCCTTCTTCGTCTCTGAAGTAGAGAACCTCGTGAGGTCACGCGGAATCACGTTTGCCAAAAAGATTCCGGCCAATGGGAGACCAGCGGATCGACTTGACCACGCATGGTTTGAAGTCTATAAGGAGGCACGCACCTTCTTTCTCTCTCTCTTTTTTACTTCAGCGTTCTGGGCGAGCGCACACGAGGAGATCGTCAACCCCCCCCCTCCACACCGGCTCGATGGAGCGCAGTGTGGGGAGGAAAAGGTAATCCCTTTTAATTCAACTGAACTCTTCAAACATCTCTTTTAATTCAAACAAACTTTTCTTCGCTCATACATACACCCTTTTACAATTTGACACACAAAACACAATTAACACGCTCGCATATATATATATATATATACGCTTACAATTATGTTTTGTTAAATAAATTGTTTTTGTTTAATAAAAATGTTTTCCTCGTAATTATTAATTTTATAAAAGACCATTCTTATGTTGTGTTAGCTTTCTTATTTCTTCGCTTTTTTTCTAAGATAAGTTTTAGATAATAATAATGTTTTCTTTCTTTTCCCTTTGTTTGTCTAAACCTTTTAATTTAATCTACACGTGGTCCGGCCAAACGTGGTCCGGCCACGTTCAAACAGTGGGAGGACATGCCGCTTCAAAAGGCATCTCTCCCACAACCTATGGTCATTCACGCATAACCACTTGTCCGGCAATCCTTAGCCACTGTGATTAATCCTTTGTTCTTTCGAACCTCATGCCATAATTGATAACCTCCACCTCGGCCATACCTTCACGAGTTAGGAAAAGTTTCAAAACTTGGACTCTGGGTTCCTCACTATTTGACCGACGCTCAACGAAATCAAAGATGGACTGTTTACACATCTTTGCTTTCCAAGAATCATTGAGAACCATTTTTGCAAAGAATTGTGACTGGAGATAAAAAATGGGTTCTTTACAAGAATACCCAATGCAAAAGACAAAGGTTAGACGGAAACCAAAGTCCACAGCCTGTTCCAAAACAAGGACTACACCCAAAGAATGTTATGCTCTCTTTATGGTGGGACATGAGAGGACTGATTCATTATGAGTTACTAGAGCCTAATCAAACAATCACAGCAGTAAAATATTGTTCACAGCTGGATGATCTAGGAAGTTGTCTGTCAAACAAACGACCAGCATTACTCAATAGGAAGGATGTAGTGCTTCAGCATGATAATGCAAAACCTCACACAGCAAAACTCACTCAAGAAAAAAGTCATGAGTTTCAATTGGGAAGTTTTGACTCATCTGCCTTATTCATCTGACATTGCTCCATCCGACTACTATTTTTTCCGGTCGTTGCAGCATCACGTAAACAATAAAATTAATGAAAATGACGACCAACTCAAAAATGACCAAAATTTTATTTTTCTCTCAAAAATCAGAGAAATCTTTTGAAGAAGGCATCAAGAAAGTAGTTGATCGTTGGACAGAAGTTATATAAAATGAGGGAAATTATTGTAAAGATTAAAAATGCCCTAATGTGAATGTTTCAGATTAAATAAATGTGTTGGACAAAGACGACATTACTTTCTTTCCAACCTGATAGTAATAAAGAAATGCTCTGCTGAACTGGCCCCTGTCCTCTCCAAATTCTACAACAAATGCCTTGCTGAATCTTGCTTCCCTGATAGCTGGAAAATTGCCTCTGTGGTACCAGTCTTCAAGAATTCTGGGGATAGAATAGATCCTCAGAACTATCGCCCAATCAGTCTACTCCCAATCTTTGCTAAAATCTTTGAATCCTTAATCAATTTAGTGATAGTCCGGCACCTAGTTAATGCTAAACTTTTTTCTGACCGCCAGTATGGATTTAGACAAGCACGATCTACTGCTGACATCTTAACGGTCATCTCTGAACTCATATATCATACACTGGACAAGGCAGGTGAAGCTAGGGCAGTAGCGCTTGATATATCCAAGGCTTTTGACAAGGTATGGCATAAGGGGCTCCTCCTAAAAATTCACTCATATGGTATTACTGGACGAATATTTAATATAATTAGATCCTTTCTAACCAAACGAAAGATCCAGGTTGTCCTCGATGGTTGTTCATCTAAGCAACATGACATAAATGTAGGTGTACCCCAGGGATCCATCCTCGGACCTTTATTGTTCCTGATTTTCACAAACGACCTCTTTGATAACATCGAGTCTGAGATTGGTATATTTGCTGACGACACCACACTGTACTCTCGTCATGTGGGCAAAACGGAAGCGCACATATCTGAGGCAATGGCTGAATCCTTAGAAAATGACTTCCAGTCTGTAGTGGCTAGGGTCATAAATGGACGGTAACATTTAATGCTGCTAAGACAAAGCTCCTTTCTTCAACAACTACAAGAAACTTTTTCAACCACCGATTACCATGGCAAATAACACCCTACCTGAGAATCCAACTTTCAAACTCCTCGGCCTCACATTCACAGGTAACATGAATTGGAACAAATACATTGAAGACATTGCTAAGGCTGCTATAAAGAAGCTGGGCTTCCTCTATCGTGCTAGTAAACTTCTCACACCTGACATTATCCTGTATCTCTACAAAGTCACTATCTGCCCATCTATGGAGCATTGTTATCACATCTGGGCTGGTGCATCATCTACTAGTCTCTCCCTCTTAGATAAGGTCCAAAAAAGTGTCGCCAACTTAATAGGTCCCTCACTATCCACCAAGCTCCAGGCCCTTTCCCATCACCGCAATGTTGCATTCTTGTGCTTGTTTTAGAAATACTTCAATGGATTGTGCTCCGATGAATTAGCTGCTCTAGTGCCCCCTCGACGCAAATACACTAGAACAACCCAACAATCAGCTAGGTCCCATCCATTCACTGTGGAGGTCCCCAGATGCTGAAGAGTTTTCTACTCCAATAGCTTCTTTCCTCGTACTGCTGGTTTCTGGAATTCCCTCCCTGCTCCCTGTTTCCCCGACTGTACCGACATGCAGAGGTTTAAAACTAATGTAAACAGACATCTCGCTACACATACAACATAGGATGACACCCAAAACCTACACCCTAATTCTCAGTAGCCCTTTCGTCTACAGTGACGTCCTGCCTTGTTTGGGGTGAAATATCTTAAAAAACCAGAAAAAAAAAAAACCCACCATAGATAAATATTTGAAGCATAAAAACTTTTACCAAAATAACAGGATTCGGCATTAAATAACCTGAAAAGGGTTGATATGCCGTAAAACAAAACAAAACAACTAAACTAAACACCATGAATAAATATTTGAAGATATATAGAACTTGAAGCATAAAAACTTTTACCAAAATGGCCGGATTCGGCATTAAATAACCCAGAAAGGGGTTGCTATTTCGTAAAACAAAACAACCCTTTCGATTATAACGAACTATTTCAATCTTTTGTTTTATTGCTGTTAATAAACAGTCGACTACTTGAACGTTGACACCTTTCCTTTCTAGCAGGTACTGTTATACAAAAATATTTTATCTTTCGTCGCTCAAGAAACAAAAAGATCAAACACGTGAAAATAAAATTTTGTCTATTCAGCTCTTATGTCAATTGGAAAGAACTTATGTTTGTGTGTCTTTTTCTCTTCTGATATTCGACAAAATTTTCATAATTTATTATTCTCAGCATTTTACACGGGAGTTCATTCTTTCGCGAATTGTCTTAGCTTTACGAGCGTCTCTCTATCGCCATTATTCATGGAAATGCCTCGAGTTTGCTCTCAGCCTGCCAAGCCAGCCGGACATTCAAAGAAAACTATGAACTGTGATACGATTATATATAAAGAATCGGGATTATTCGATATTGAACTAAACAATGTCCAAGTGACGAATGAAGGGTTTATTAATTATTTATTGAATTATTATTAATCTTATAGTTTACTTTTTCACCGAATGGATCAGTGTAATATATTTGTTTCTTATTTTTTAATTTTTTTTATTTGTGATTGAATAAATAAACTAATTACATTTTTGTTGGAATATGTCATATTTTTAACAAAAAGCATTTAAGGGTTAAAATACTGTTTTTATTTTGAATGTGGGAGATTTTTTTGTTTCGTTTTGTTATGGAGTTTTATGATGCTGTGAAATGGAGAGTCATTGGAGTATTGATTTACTCCTCTCCAGGAGGTTAGGCACAAGGCCAGTTTTTATCTTACTCCCACAAGTAAGATGTAACCCATTACTAAATTGGGAGCTGTGCAGCGAGATGTCTGTTTACATTAGTTTTACATTTCTGCATGTCAATGCCGTCAGGAAAACAGGGAGCAGGGAGTTCCAGTTATGGCAGCACAAGGAAAGAAGCTTTTGGAGTAGAAAGCTCTTTGTCATCTGGGGACCTTCACAGGGAATGGATGGGATTTGACAGATTGTCGGGTTGATCTAGTGAATTTATACAAAGATATCAAAAGCTACACATCAATGGCAATGTTTTGATCATTAGCTTCAATAAGCTACGATCTCATCAGGTTAGTAAAACATGTCTGCTTTTTTCTTTTTTCTTCAATATGAACAATTAAAAAAACAGACATGTTTTATTAGCCTGATAAGATCGTAGCTTATTAAAGCTAATGATCGCAACATTTCCATGGACGTGTAGCTTTTAACATGTCTGCATGAATAAAAAAATATTATTATAAAAAGCTCTATTTATTATTGAGCACTATTATATAAAAACAGTAGAAATTATCTGAATTTTTATCCTGTAGATAAAAACTTAACCTGGATATATATATATATATATATATATATATATATATAATTATTATTATTTCATGTATCCACATAAAATGTTATAAGGAGATTTAATCTTTTATGTATCGATTTTCAGTATTTACTTCAACAGTGCTCAATACGTGAGTAGAGCTAGGTAGTAAGTTATAAAAATATATTTATGGCAATTAAGCTACACAGAGGCTACCGCATTTCATCCCCATAGGGAATCGTCAGGCTAAAAAATATATATATATTGCTGCCTTCTCTAGGTAGTGATTTCTGAAATGATCTCGATGTATTAGATGTGAGTTGTGTGTGTTTTCAGGCTTTTGTTTTGTCACATTGCTATGTACTTTTTCTGATTGAGAACTTTCTGGTTTCTGATGAGTCCATGGGAGAAAGATCCGATATTGACATACAAATGTTGGTTGGTCTTCTTTTTTTATTTTTTCAATTTTTCTGATGGTCTTTTTTATATTAAATCAGAACTTTCCTGGAACAATGCGGAAAACGTTCTCTGCGCGTTTCTCTGCCGTCTTTTTAAGCATTTTTTTCTTTCTCTAGCCCTTTTGTTCATTTGCTTTTGACACCTGAGGATGATTCGACGAAGAATCGAAAACGTTCGTGAAACCTATGGGACATTTATTGATATATATTTTTTTTATTTTAATACAAAAAAGACCATCAGAAAAATTGGAAAAAAAAAAAAGGTATAATTAAACAGACGAATTCTGTTATTTTTAACAATGTTTGCAATAACTAAATACTTGTAGCAGAAGTGGCATGGTGCAATGATTACATTCGAGTTTTGCATCACTTTTACTAATACCCCTGGGAAAGATATGAATCCAGCTATTCTCCCTCCAGCTATGGGTTAAATAGGAAGGTAGATGAGACTCACAAGTCGTTGTTGTGTAACTAGTCTAGAAGAAAAACTTTGAAATAACACCAGTCTTTCTTTGCTCATCTCGACATTGTTTCCAACCATCCTGGACTTCTCCTTGCCACTGGACTCAAGCAATTCTGGTTGAACATTGCGCAACCCTTGCTTCTGTATAAATTGCCTGCACAGATATTCTTACAGGAGGTATTCATTGTTTCAAGACTGAAAGGAGGCCAATATAATAAATAATTACGTATTCATGATATAAATAATGACTGTAGCAATCATCTATTGTAAAATTGCTACATAATGAAAGCCATGAGCTTGAATAGAGAGAATGATTGATAGATTAAGGGTAAATGGATTGGCCTTAGCGAGTAAATGGAAATTGGTGTAATCACATGATTTTCGGAGAAAGGCAATTCTTCCTTTTTACGACCAAACACAAAAAAGTCGCCGTCCCACAAAAAGCTCCAGTGAGGGTGGGAGCGTACAGCACTAATTAAATAGTGTATGGCACAGGTCGACTATGTCTTTCTCTGTGATGCAGAGCCCAGGCTTTAAAGTACCCCCCCTTCTCTCTCTCTCGTTTCTTGTAACTATCCATTCTGTCTAAGCTAATAAATCTTGAAATGAAAGAATTCTCTCCATTCATGTAGAATTGGTGAAATGGCAAAGATTATTGACAGGGGGTGTATGATATACACATCATCATAACACTTTATATATACACACCTCACACCGACGACACATCAAAACAATTTATATACCTTCTTCAGATATCTCAAAGCCAAAATAAAAGCTGTTATTTATCAAAAGACAACATTACAAATGAATAATTAGTAAATGACAGAACGTAAAACAGCTCTAATGAATTAATTAAACCCCATTTCACATTAGAGGATTTTTCAAGGCATTATTTATATGATGATGCTATTTTTATCCTTTTTATCTGGATATATATATACATGAAAAAAGGAAAACTGAAAATTCATCAACGTTACATCTTTATTGTTGAAAGACATTCTCAGGATGGCTGATGTGAAGAAAAACGGACATTAAAATTTGAAAGATGTGGTGCATCTATGAAGTGGAATGAATGTCCTTTTTTATTGTTGAATTACAGCCATACAGAAAAACGATAAAATACTTATTCCGAAAAAGATGTTTACATAGATATGGTGGTAAAATTTAATATAGATCTTAACAAAACTCCTGTAATAAGCACTCATTATAAACTCTAACACTATCAAACAACGTAATGGTTTCTACAACTTATCTCGTTTAATCAACAAAATAATACTAAAACAAACAAAATTTTAATGTAGATCCGAGTTATTAGCTATTTTTACACAACATCACTGACAATACTTTGTATCTCCCCACTTCTTTTTAACATCTATATTAAATTTTCTCACCATATTTATGTATACATTCTCTTCGGAATAAGTATTTCATAGTTTTTCTGAATGGCTGCAGTTCACAAAAAAATATTCATTCCATTTTATAGACGCACTACATATTTCAAATTCTAACATGTGTTTTGCTTTAAATCATCCATCTTGAGAATTTCTTTGAACAATAAAGACGAAACGTCGATGAAAATATAAACAATTTTCGGTTTTCTTTATTTCATCATGCTGGATTATTAATACCATAACACACACACACACATATATATATATATATATGGAAATTAATTTATTTGAAAACTATGTTACATATTTCAGAATTGTACCACGGTTTCATCCAGATGTGCTGACATTTTAAATTTTTTTAAAAAGTCTATACCCAAAGAGAATCGTCAGCGTACTGAAATGAGATAAAAACAAAAAAAAACAATGAGAAACGCCATTTCTCATTGTTTTTTTTTAAAATCTCATTTCACTACGCTGACGATTCCCTTTGGGTATAGACTTTAAAAAAATGAAAATGTCAGGCCATCTGGATGAAACCACAGTACGATTCTGAAGTATGTAACAGTTTTCAAATAAATTATTTGTATCAGGTCTCACTTTTCTGCGATTGAGCACTTTATTGATTTCTTTTTAACATAACTTGGCACACACACATTATATATATATATATATATATATATATATATACACACACATATATATAAGGAAAATTAATTTATGGAAATATAGACAAGCAATTTAACATGCTAGTAGAAATAAGGACACAAACACATCATTAAAATTGGACCAAGATATTTCGATTGATTTGTTCGACCATATTCATTTGGATTTTACCAAATGAATATGGTCAGACGAGTCGACTGAAATATCTTGGTCAACATTTCCATAAACTAATTTTCCATTTTGTCTGAAATTTTAATTCCATATTTACTCCCTCATATATATATATATATATATATATATATGCAGAGAGGCGATAAATTATTCTGATATATGAAATAAACGGCAGTCAGTTAGAGAGAAGGAAAATATAGGAAAGAAAAACTCCATTCAATCAAATCTTGTTTATTATTTTTCAGAATATGAAGAAATAGGAATTCGTCTATATATTTACTTTCTTTCCCTTTTTTCTTTCCTGCTTTCTTTCCTTTTTGGGAATCAGACCAATAATGAAGTGGACAATGAAAAAAAAGAAAAAAAAAAAAAACTTTCAGAGGAGTGGAGGGAGGAGGGGAGGGTTGTAATTTTATTCCGCCTTTTTTATTCGGTCGATGGCTTGTTTTGTATGTTTTACGACAATTCAAACATTTCACAGGGGGGGGGGGGGGTTATTAAAATGCCCCAATAATGAAGTGGACAATGAAAAAATTATAAAAAAAAGAAAAAAAGAAAAGAAATGAAAAAAGATAAAAAAATCCTTATATTTATTATGATTTATTATTAATTAATTATAGTTATTTAATTATTGTAATGGTTACTATAAATTGTTATCAAATAGACTAAACTGGGTTCAATGACACGACAAAGGCAGGGTCGAATGATACCGTTCTTTAGTTTAGGAGCACAATCGAACCGTAATACTTGACTTTTGTCAAAAAGTAATAACAGACAATTGAAAGGTTTCAAAATCACTTTTTGGATTTTGCAAACAAAGTATGTAAATGTTAGCCATTTTTTTTTATATTAATCGATAAAATAAATCGCTGCCATTGTTTACTTTATAACCCTCAAAATTTGAAACTAATCTTAAATGTGTATAGTTTAGATCATTTGAACTACTATTCTCATCTCGGTTGTTATAGGCACAATGTTTTGGCCGATGTAACCTCCGACTTTCTTCAGGTGTATCTTGTCGAACTTGGGAACCTTCTGGTCCCTATTTACTTGCCTCCCCACGAGGGCAGAGTTATACAAAAGATCGGTTTTTAATGTAGGGAAAATCCAGCTCCTCCCCAATAAGGGCACCATGGATTGGGACAAAAAAAAAAAAAAAAAATTGTCTAAGTCTAGAAGGATTTCTTGTTCACTGTCTGAACTTGGGTACCGGTAAAGAATTTCAAACTGACAAGTTAACAATCTAACCCTCGTGAATTAAATAAAGGGTTATGCTCAAACGTCCGTCCAGATTCCCAAGTCCAATTTGAAGGTCCCCAAGTTTGATATGAAGATACGTTAGAAGAAGGTCAGAAGTTACATCGGCGGAAACGCTGTGAGAATAACAAGATGAGAATAGTAGTCAGACAAATCACAATAATAAATGCACATCTCATAAATTCCCAAAAGATAAAAATCTTGAAGTCTTTTGATAGAAAATAATTGCTATTTATATGCCTCTCACATGGCATGGATGTTACACAAGATCAGGAACATCTGAATATTCAAGGCCGGTAACAAAATTACCTGTAAACATTTCCTCAGTCCCTTCGGCGCTCCCTTAGTACTTTCTGGCTAGAATTAATGCTTAAAAACAAAAAAGGTCAAGTATTATGGTTCATTTGTGCTCCTGAAGCAAAGAAAAACAGTCTTTGTGCGGCCGTGCTTCTGTCGTATCATTGAACCCTAAAGTGTAATAATAATAATGATGCCAAGCAAACATTGTTCCAGTGAAAATCACAAACGGTATGGATAGACATGATCTGGAGATGAAAGAACTGTGGCCCACGGGATTAAATAGGATTCACATTTCGGGAGATTGTGACTTCCTCGGACATATTGATACTCTTCTCTGGTAAGATTTCAATGTAGATATAGTAGATCTTCCATTAGTAAAGCTTCAAAACACACACAAAATAAAATAAAATAAAAGTAAAAGGACAAAGAAAGACTCATTCAAAGATTTTTTCCGACAAACTTGTTACGCAACTCTTTTTGAAAAAAAACAAAAAAAAAACAAACAAAAAAAAAACTATTTGTTCTATGTTGTTTCGTAATTTTTGAGATGAGGATTGATAATTTGGAGTATTTGGGTTACTGTTCTTGGATGTTATTCTCACAACGTTTCAGCCGATGTAACTTCCAACCGCCTTCAGTTGTATCTTGTCAAACTCAGGAAACTTTATTTCAAACTTGGAAATCTGTACAGAATTTCGAATGGAACCCTTTAAACGGGGGGGGGGGGGGGGGGGGGGAGGAGATTGTTCTAAATCTGTTAACCATGATCGGGTAGAAGTTTTGAGCCAATTTTTTAAAGTATATTCTTAGTATTGCCTGTACTGAGAATTGAACCTTCACCCCCCCCCCCCCCCCCAGAAGACTGTCACATAGAACTGATTATTACTTCGCACTTGATCCGTTGTGTCACGGGTCTATGGCTGATTGGACAAGAACAATCTACCCCTGTGGAATAAATAGTTGGTTCCATTCCAAATTCCATACAGATTCTAGAGTTTGACAAGACGCATTAGAAGAAAGTAGTTTGCAGCAACCGAAACGTCGTGAGAATAACATCCAAGATGAGAATTGTCTTGAATCAGAAGGACGAACCACTCACCTCCCCTTCTAGGGGAGACACCAACAATAAAAACAGCTAGAATATCATATGTAAGAGATGATACAGAATGATTCTAAAGGGTTTGTGGACATCAGGGTAGGGGTTTGTTTTTTGTAGTAAAACCACTCTTTTTATTAGAGTTGGTCCCTTGCGAAAGCGGAATTTGGAATTTGACAATTTAAATTAAATAGAAGCATTTAAAGCATTCCAAGGTAATATGAATATATATATATATATATATATATATATATATATATATAAAAATAAAAGGGAGAAACTGCCGGTTCCCCCGAAAGCCGAAAACTTTAACAGCAACAGTCATACCCAAATTGAGTAGTGTTGAAAATCTCGTCATAGCATACTTAAAAGGGGAGGGAGGGGGGGGGGGGAAACATGTGTACGTTATCTCAACTTCCTACTTCCTCTTGGAAAAGAAACTTGATCAGTGGTGAATCGATGTTGATGGAAGATAACAATGTTAAAAGAGTCGGCATACATCAACTTGTCGGCTAAATGTAAGAGTCAGGCTAGTAAGGATTCAAAACACTTCCTAAATAATTTTTTTAAAAAAAGGAGGGGAGGGGTTATAAAGTATAACAATATAACAAAACTAGCGGGATCGTGGAAATTCCACAGTCGTATCCGTTATCTGTTGTATATTTCTGCCGTGCTTAAACAAAAAGTCTGTGACGTATTTCCATTCTATAGATGTCTGGCGCAGAATGTAGACCTCAGCACTATCATTCTACCACCTATGTCTTAACCGAAACATACTTATCCAATTACTCTGATTAATGTAGTTTCAGAATATTATGGGGGCTATCTCCAAAACCCTTGTAGGAGTTTGTGACATTTTTCCATTCTGGTGCAGACGCAGACCTCACAATATTATTATACCATCTTTGGACCAAACAGATACTACACTTTGATCGTAGCCCTGAAGGCCAAGAAAGTGTTTTTAAGTTTGAGTTCCATGTTCGATATAACAGCGACGTTAGATTACATTTTTAAATTTATTTTTTTGTATTGCATCTTCGGCGATCGGGGGAGTCCATCTTTAAAAAAAGGGTGGATGGTGATAACGTATGTACGAACATGAAAATGCCGTAGTATAACATAGATTAACAAAGAAAAAAAAACATGGAACATCTCCAAATTTATGAGACTTAGTCGAAGGAAAAAAATATGCGCCATATTAAATAGTTTATTATGCAAGAATTTATGACAAAACAACAAATATTTTTCAAAATAAATGGCATCATTGTTCACATCCTTCTGACAATAATCTGCAAACTTTTGCATTTGTTCAAAGTACCAATTCTTTGGGTTTTAAATGGAAAATTTCTTGACAGGTTTCTTATTCCAGTAGCTTCTTTCCAAGAACGGCTGACTGTTTTCCTCCTACCTATAGCATCGGTTTATTCAAAACTAATGTCAATAGGCATCTCCTGTCTTCGCGGCAATCACTATTCGTTCTTTTTAGCTCCTTACATTAGGTGGCTTCATGCCTTTTTGTCCGGAGCGATTACAATAAAAAATTTTTTTTAAAAACTTGATTAAAAATATTTAAATCGGCAACTTTCCATGCAAAGCCGCATACCACCAGAAAGATCAGCAACAAGATCAAAGAGTTAAACAGTGTGGAAGTTTTGTCTCATCCACCCTATACCCCAGCCGTTGTTTCATCTGATTATGGTCTGTTCGATCAATGCAACAATCTATGAAGGGTCACAGATTTGAAATATTTCGATGAAGTTGAAGAAGCCTGCCAAAAGTTTTTCAGTTCAAAGCCTAATGATTTGTACTTTTACACAACCTGTAAGCTTGCAGGTCGTTGGGCAATGATGCTCTTTATACTGAAGCATAGTTGTTCCTATTTACTTGCCTCCCCATGAGGGCAGAGTTGGACACAAGATCGGTTTTTAATGTGGGGAAAATGCAGCTCTCCAAAAAAAAAAAAAAGAAGGGCACTCTAGATTACAACAAAAATTAAAATTGACAAAGAAATCCTTCTAGACTAGATCGAAGAGTTAGACAGCATGGCAGTTCTGTCTCATACATCCTATATTCCAGACATTGTTTCATCTGATTATGGTCTGTCCCGATCAATGCAACAGTCTATGAATGGTCACTGTTTTGAGTTTTTCGATAAAATTGAAGAAGCCAGTCAAAGAATTTTTCAATTCTAAGCTTGCAGACCGTTGAAAGACGGTCATGGACAATAATGGTCTTTATGCTGAAGAATAGTTGGGTTTTTTTAAAATAAATTCTTGCATAATAAATTTATTTTAATTTTTTCACATGGTCGTGTTTCTAATTTTTAAGTAATTATTTTTTTTTATTTGTGAATTAATAATTCAAAGTGTAGTATCTGTTCTTGGTCAGAAAAGGAAAAGTCCTTGTAGACTGGGGTAAATTTTGTCCCAAACCATAATGCTCCTTTTCGAGGCGCTGAATTTTCCCCACACCTTGTGTCTAACATTGCCCTTGTGGGGAGGAACAGAAATGATGACAAACAATGCGTCTTTTATAAGGGAAAACAGGAGCTATTTTTTTTTTAAATATGGAAATCGCCCCGGAAGCCACTTGATGTACAGAGCTATAAAAAAAAAATTTTTTTTAAAATACAACTTCAAGGTAAAAAAGTAGCCAACGATAAGTGTTAGACGGATGGATTCCGACCCAGAAAACAGCAGTGTTCCCTCTTTGTCAGAAACATTGCTTATGGAATGTGAGAACTAAAGGACAAAATAAGGGAAGCGAGAGTTACGAGAGTTGGGAAAAAATTCTTGATAGGCTTCTTCAAATCTGCAACCGTTCATAAAGTGCTGTATTGACCAGAATAGACTGTAGTCAGGTGGAGCGACATGTGGACTGAATAGGGTGGATGTGGCAGAAATTCCACACCGTCCAATTCTTCAACTTTGTTGCTGGTATGTAGTATCACCGATTTGAATTTTTCAATCAAGTTGAAGAAGCCTATCAAAAATTCTCCGATTGACAGCCAAACGATTGTACTTTGACTAAATTCCAAAAAGCTTGCAGATTATTAGTTGAAGAATAGTTAGTGTTGTCTCGATATATTCTTGCATAATCATTATTTTTACATTCCGCACAAATATTTTACTCAACCTAAAATCACAGAACAACCTCTGATGTATGTTTCGCTGAAAATAGTAAATTTTTTTTCTTCTTTTTTTTTTTTTTTTCTCGAGGGGATGCGTGTGTTAATCATAGTAATGTCCTCTTTTCTACTAATGATTTTGGTTGCGTTTCCAAAGACCATAAAAGTAGATCATTCGAAATGTGTAATTCAAGAAAAACAAAAATGTCCGAAAAACTCTTTGAATGATAATGGCTCGTTCAGGAAACTATAGACAATACAAACATTCATCTTTTATGGAATTACATGTGCATGATTAGTTCTTATTAAAAATGTTGGATAAAAAAATAAATTAAAAAAAAATTGGGAGTAGAAATAGCATAAAAAAATAGATCAGAGAGAGAGAGAAGAGAGAGAGAGAGAGAATACAGGTTTCTCTTAATTATCATGACTGATCTGTTCAATTGAACACAAGTTGCTATTTTTACCCATTTTTGGATCTCTATTTACTTGCTTCCCCGTGAGAGCAGAGTTAGACAAAAGGCCAATTTTTAATGTAGGGGAAAATGCAGCTCTCACACCAAAAAAGGAGCACTCTGTATTGGGACAAAAATTTTAATTTCCTCAGTCTGGAAGGATTTCTCCATCACCTACTGAGGACAGAAAAGATGAAGTGTAGTATCAGAACAGATACTACACTTGGATCCTAGGATGAACCGCATTAGTGTGTAAATGACAACATTAGTTTAGAAAGAGTTTGAACTTGGTTTTGTCAATTACATAGTCTGCACTGATATCCATTAGACGACATGTCCTCTCTTGCATCATCCGTTATTAGTTTGATTAATACAAAAGTTAGTAAATCAATAAAGAAAACTATGCCGACCAAGCAACAGATATATGCGTACACCTAGAGCATCTTGAACGGTGTGCGAACAGGATGGTGATGGGATTCTCCACGTTTACCAACAAGGAGCTGCTTCAACGCCTAAATCTGGTCTCGCTTGAGTGACAGAGAATGCAAAGGGAACCTGATACGGACATACAACGTCATCAATCGGAAATTTAAATCTAGTTTTCAAGGAGTTTTTCCACCCCAGCGCCAAGTCACGGTCTGCACGTCATCTCCAGTCACTTTTGTCTCAACAGAAGAAAAGCAGCATTCTCTGTGCATGTTACTGCTCCATTGAACAGTTTTCCAGAGAATTTGTGACGATGTCTACCATATCCAAGCTCAAAGTGGTCTTGAACAAACATTTAGACCGTATATAGATGAAAATATATTGTGTCTGGTATGTTGCACTTTATGCCAATAAAATTGAAATGTTTAATGAATAAAATAGTTTTCATGGCCTCCAATCAGTCTTGAGAGACAATGGATATGCCCTGTAAAGGTAGCTGTGCGTGTAATTGTGAAGCAAGGGTTGTGCAATCTCCAACAACACATCTCCTGAGTCGTCACTGCTTGATTCCAGTGGCAAGGAAAAGTCTAAGACGACTAGAAACAATGCTGGGATAAGCAGAGAGCACATACAGCACCTGCTATTCCCAAACGGTCACCCATTTAGTACTGGCCAATCTTAACGTCGCTTAACTTCGGTGATCTAACGGGAACCGGTGTGTCAATGTGATTATGTCATATATTAAAAATAGTTTTAAAATTTAAAATATAACAAACTACCCATCTTTTAAATGTTATTGCAAATTCTGTATCGTTAAAATATTAAAAAAAAATCTTTGGCCGCACGATGAAAATCTTCCAGTTCAATTTATCACCCATCCCCAAATCTTTACTCCAACCATTATTGCACTTTGGTTATGTTTACATTCCATGTTTATCAATCATGTTTCATTATATATGTAACCGACAGTCTAAGAATTGGTTGTTATCAACAACATAGTATTCGGATGTGACTATAATATATTCCGTTTGGCAAGTAATTTCGCCCCCCCCCCCCCAAAAAAAAATATTAACTATTTTTATTATGATGTAATATTTAGTTACTTGAAAATGGCTACTGAAGCATCCAAAAGTGTTAGAACAAATGGAAATGAAGACATTGAAGCATCAAATTTGAAATTTCATTAGTAAGAAGAAAGAAACCAGTTTATGAAAGTACACAAAAAGTTAATGTCCCCCCCCCCCCAAAAAAAACTAATGAATTTCATGTCGGCCCTATATAATGAAACATGTCTAAAAGATGGTTTACTGCCCAAAAATATACTTTGCTATACTAACATAGATGATAGGCTCATCGAATATTTGGTTCAGTATCCGTACTATTAAATCATTAAAATATGTTGTTCTTACAATCTTAATATTAAGATCAATGCAAACGAAATGTTTTTTAAAAAATTTATTTTGATATACTTTTTATTCGATTTTGGTAAAATCTAATCTAATAAGATGTTGCTCATGTATAAATGTTTAAATTGTGTCTGTTAAACATTTTTTACTGAGGGTTAAACTAAATCAATGTTTTTTAATTAAATTCTTTGAATAAAGTCAAATTAATTAAGAAATACTTGTGAAAGAAAGAAAGAGAAGGAGAAGGGTAGTAGAGAAAAAAGAAAGAGGAAAAAAAGTGACAAGATTTTTAAGAAGTGAACAAGGCAAAATAATAAATATAGATAGATAGATAGATAGAGACGGGAAGAGATAGAGGGAAGGAGAAGAGAAAGGAGAGAGAAAATGTGAGCGATATAGGGAGAAGAAATATAGAGAGGTAAAAAAAAAAAAGAAAGGGTAAGAAGTGGAGAGGATCAAATAAAAAGCTGGAAGAGGTTCTAATAAAAAGAGAAAGAGTCGCAAATGAGGGCAGATGTCAGAAATTTGGATATGAAAAGAGAGAGGAGAGAGAGAGAGAGAGAGAGAGTAAGGAGAGAGAGAGAGAGTAAGGAGAGAGAGAGAGAGAGAGAGAGAGAGAGTTATTAATGGTTATTGAGAAAAGGAAGAAAAGAAGGAGGAGAAACATAGAAAATGTGTCAGTGGAGAGAGTAAGCAAGAGAATACAATATGATTCAGTAGATAGCAGAGAAAAGGACAGAATGCTGTAAGGAATGGTTAAGATTTAGAGAAAACAGTGTTTCGTATATGCTAGCAAAAAAGTGGAAGAAGAAAAAAAGCAGGAATAATTGAAGTATAAAAAGGGGAGATAATAGAAAGTATAAAAAAGGGGAGATAATAGAAAGTATAAAAAAAGGGGAGATAATAGAAAGTATAAAAAGGGGGAGATAATAGAAAGTATAAAAAAGGGGAGATAATAGGAAGTATAAAAAGGGGAGATAATAGAAGCAAAAGAAAAGGGAAAGAAATTCCACGCACAAGTGCCATCTGCAAAAATCATCTGCACGTGCACGCATACTTCATGTATTATACTTTCGGAGGGGTGGGGGTAAGGGTGGGGTGGGGGACTACACTATAGACCATTAACATCATCATCATCATCATCATTATCATCCTCCTCCAGTCCAAAACAACCAACAGTGGAGGGAACTTGTAATATACAAGAAAGATAAGTTCCCATCTCCCTTTTTTTTTTTTTTTTTAATTTATTTATATATATTTTTTGATGTTTTCTTGATGTTTTGTTTTTGTCAATTGTGTTTTTTTTTTATACATTATCCTCCCAATCAACCCTCTATATTGTCTATCTTTAAAAAAAAAATGAAAAAATAAAAGAAAATAGAGAGAGAGAGAGAATTTTTTTTTTTTTTATCCATCAAGAGCTGTTATGTTATTTTTCTTTTATTCTTTGTTTTTTTTTTCTGTGTTAAACATTCATACTATTATTTTATTATTTTTAATATTATCATTGTTGTTGTTGTTATTATTATTCATTTTGCAAAACCACTGATAAATCATTAACATTTTTCCTTATTTAATTTTTTTTTTTTTTTTTTTATCAAAATAAACAGACAATGTGTTGATTTTTTTTTTTTTAATTATTATATTTGGTCTTGAAGAACTAAGAGCTATGACACTCGACCAGGCAAGGAGCTGTAATCCATATTAAAAAAAAAAAAAAATAAACCAGTGGATGTTTTTACTTTTCACTTAAAAAAAAAAAAAAAAAAAAAAAAAAATAGCAGCATTATAAAAAGAAAGGTGACACTGATGGACTGAACTTTCTCTCTAAAAGTCTTCCTGTCTCTCTCTCTCTCCCTCCCTCCCTCCCTCTCTCTTTCTCAAAGAATGGTCAACGTTAATAATAGATGGTTCCACCATCCAGAGATTCACTGGTGCTGCCAACTTCATGGATATCTTCTTTTCATCGGAGGAGTCGTTCAACATCCATCACCACACGATTCTATCTTCGTAAACAGCTGAAAAAGAGAAATATAAGATTTCATTAGATTTCAAGAATATTAATTAATATACGAACATAGGTTTAAATTCTAGTTTAAGGACAATTCATGCCATAAATACGCCCCTCCCCCCCAAAAAACGACCCTTTAGTAACAATGTTCATTTAACTTAGAAATATCTTTTTTTTTTGTACTTAGTAACTGTAAAATAATTTAATTATTAAGAAACAAAAACTCTTCATCATTTTAACAGATAAAGTTACTTGTCGAATTTTCAAAGTCAGACAGAAATAGCAATCCATCTGACATATCGATATTTGATTCAGATGAGCCCATGTTTTCATTTTTTCTTCCACTATGTAACATAGTGGTACACATATAATTGATTTTGTTGCGTTTTTTTTCCATGAAAAAAAAAAAAAAAAAATTCCGGCTAAGAAAACTGTTCGAATGGAGACATTTTTCTTTATTTACCTAAACAGAAGCCTTTATTAAAAAATACAGTTTAAACATTTCCCTATCTATTTCTGCAATTAAACTATTTATTTCTTACAACTAATTGTTTATCATAATACTAGGTAACATATTATTCATTTTAACTTCCACTGAAACGTATGTTTATATTACATTCTACAAGCGTAGATTACTTTTAAGGATAAAAGGTTTTTTTTTTCATTTATGACGAATGCACCACCACCGTCACTATCTTGAGCTCTAACAGATACGAAACGATAACCTTTCATATTGTGTAATTCCCGTATTATTTTTCCTACTGTTGTTACGATGTCAATATTTTTTTTAACACACACACATTAATTATTCAAGTTCAAATATATTTACATAATGAACACAAAACCAATATATTTTTTTAAAGTGCTCAATACAAAGTAGAACTTTTATAAAATTAGATAAACATTGGTGTCAGCCGCCACGAATTAGTGTTTCAACGCTAGTTGTGTCTTATCAAGACTGTTATTAAAAGTGAAAATAGGATTTTAAATTTAGCCAGAAAACCAAGGTCGAAGAAAAAAAAGGGGGAAATAAAAAGATTAACCAGCAAACCATAATTTAATTTGGTCGATCAGTCCGAAATATATCTGGCTTATCAAGACAAGCATCCCACCCATTTGCCCCCGTTCCCCACTTGCTATAAAGTCGTGTGATGTCACTTCCATAACTTAAATAGGACATAAAATTAAACTTTCTTTTGAGTTAAATTACTAAGATATATTTCTATATTCATATGAAATAAAATTAAACTTATAGCTTGCCTATGTAATAAAAAACCCTTTATTATCGAGTAAAAATGAGCTAAGTTCATTCTTTATCGAAAATGGTAGCGACAGATTCGTAGTCTTCCTTATATTTACATGTTTACTGAACTCGCCGCGGATGTTGAAATTTACTTTTTAAAGCGTTTGTTTGGTTAGTATTTTCTAACGTACATTTCATATTTTCTAACGTACATTTCATATGTTCTAACGTACATTTCATATTTTCTAACGTACATTTCATATTTTCTAACGTACATTTCATATGTTCTAACGTACATTTCATAAATACACCCTTATTTCATGCGTCTCTTTTTTTTCTATTTTACTTTTACCCTGGACGAATAATTGTTTTCTTTTATCTTTTTAAGAACGCCCCCAAACAAAAGCAGTTTTTTACCTGCAAAATGATACTTTGACGCCATCACATGCTTGTTTTGTTTTGTTTTTGAACTTACGCGTTTACCAAATGAGCAGCGGACGGTGAAACGTTGCTACTGTAAACCCTTAACGTAATGTTGATGACATACTTTTGTTTTAATTGTTAAACAATTCTTTGGTGTAAACAATATTCTCAGCATTTAATCTTTTCAGACATGAGGATTTTTAACATTCATTTTTAACACTAAATCATTACAGGTTAATTCTTATTTCGGTCACCTAAATTACTTAGTGTGAAATGAGTTTCGGTTTAGTTAAAGAACAAACTTTTTTTGTTTCCTTTCGTTTCTTTTGAGTGCATGGATGTGTATGTGTGTGAGGGGGTTAGGCTTAAATTGATTTAATTTGACTTAAATTAAGGTTAATTAAATTGATGCACGTGTGTGTGTGTGGGGGGGGGGGATGATCCAATAAACGATTTATTATCATCATCATCATCATCAGCGTCACATCCTTTAGGAAAATTAGGAAGGTGCTTACTAAATAAAATGTGTGTGAGGGGGTTAGGCTTAAATTGATTTAATTTGACTTAAATTAGGGTTAATTAAATTGATGTGTGTGTGTGGGGGGGGGGGTGATCCAATAAACGATTCATCATCATCATCATCAGCGTCACATCCTTTAGGAAAATAAGTATGTGTATAGGTTTATTTTTGTCCGGTTGTC
The DNA here is from genome assembly GCA_963556195.1 of Sepiola atlantica. Classification (NCBI taxonomy): domain Eukaryota; kingdom Metazoa; phylum Mollusca; class Cephalopoda; order Sepiida; family Sepiolidae; genus Sepiola; species Sepiola atlantica. The sequence continues at coordinate 16,371,416 of OY744550.1, read as the reverse complement.
CGGAAAGTTTGTGCCGAGTTTTAGTAGTTTATGTCTCGACACGTTGGACCATGTCAAATTATCGACAGATATAATATACTTACATTTCCAGTTAGATCATACTTCAAGCTATCTCTTGAGAAAGAAAGTTAAAAATTATTTAATTTGTGCTAATTTTGGAGCTCTTTGAAGATAAAAGATTATATGAACCATTTTAGGCACTTGATGCCTTTCTAATTCCATGAATGGAAAAATGTCTCGCAAACAACAACAAAAAAAAAAAAGAAAGGCAGTGTACGGTGAAGATGATTTAGCTGAAGGGGTTAGGGTTAGGGTTAAGGGTTAGGGTTAGGGTTAAGGGTTAGTGTTAGGGTTTAGGGGTTAAGGGTTAAGGGTTAGGGTTAGGGTTAAGGGTTAGGGGTTAAGGGTTAAGGGTTAGGGGTTAAGGGTTAAGGGTTAAGGGTTAAGGGTTAGGGGTTAAGGGTTAGGGGTTAAGGGTTAGGGGTTAAGGGTTAGGGGTTAGGGTTAAGGTTAGGGTTAAGGGTTAAGGGTTAAGGGTTAAGGGTTAGGGGTTTAGGGTTTAGGGTTAAGGGTTAGGGGTTAAGGGTTAAGGGTTAGGGTTAGGGTTAAGGTTAGGGTTAGGGGTTAAGGGTTAGGGGTTAAGGGTTAGGGGTTAAGGGTTAGGGGTTAAGGGTTAGGGGTTAAGGGTTAGGGGTTAAGGGTTAGGGGTTAAGGGTTAAGGGTTAGGGGTTAAGGGTTAGGGGTTAAGGGTTAAGGGTTAAGGGTTAGGGGTTAAGGGTTAGGGGTTAAGGGTTAAGGGTTAGGGTTAGGGGTTAAGGGTTAAGGGTTAAGGGTTAAGGGTTAAGGTTAGGGGTTAAGGGTTAAGGTTAGGGGTTAAGGGTTAAGAGTTAAGGGTTAGGGGTTAGGGGTTAAGGGTTAGGGGTTAAGGGTTAGGGGTTAAGGGTTAGGGGTTAAGGGTTAGGGGTTAAGGGTTAAGGGTTAAGGGTTAAGGGTTAAGGTTAGGGGTTAAGGGTTAAGAGTTAAGGGTTAGGGGTTAGGGGTTAAGGGTTAGGGGTTAAGGGTTAGGGGTTAAGGGTTAGGGGTTAAGGGTTAGGGGTTAAGGGTTAGGGGTTAAGGGTTAAGGGTTAAGGGTTAAGGGTTAAGGGTTAGGGTTAAGGGTTAAGGGTTAAGGGTTAGGGTTAAGGGTTAAGGGTTAAGGGTTAGGGTTAAGGGTTAAGGGTTAAGGGTTAAGGGTTAAGGGTTAGGGGTTAAGGGTTAGGGGTTAGGGGTTAGGGTTAGGGTTAAACTTACAGCTGACGATTTTAGTCTTTATGATGAAGAACTTACAGGCAGACTACCCTCTATAGATCAAGGCATTAATTGATACAAGCCGCGCGTGCGTGGTCCCCCCTCTGTATGTGACTCGATGTGGCGAGTGTAAAATGCAATAAATTTGGGCAGTTTGGGGCATTTTTGACCCCCCGGGGGCGCGAACCAGAATTTTTCTGAGGTCAAGGATGCTCCTTTTATATCCAGAACAATTGCCTCTACATTTTGGCCAAGTTTCAGAAAAATTGAATGGATGGATCAAACGTTATGGGAGAAAAGGGTCATTTTTTGCCTTTTGGGGGCTTTTGACCCCCTGGGAGCATGAACCAGACTTTTTCCAAGGTCAGCGATACTTATTTTCTATTATGAACAATTGCCTCCACATTTTGGCCAAGTTTCTGAGAAATCGAATGGATGGATGAAAAGTTATGGGGCAAAAATGTCATTTTTGCCATTTCGGGGCCTTTTGACCCCCTGGGGGGCTAACCAGATTTTTTTTTTTTAAATCGGAGAATGTCATTTTCTAACCTGACCAAAGTTACAACTTCATGCAAAATTTCAGAGAAATTAAATGGATGGTTGTGGAGAAAAATCCGGACAGACGGACGGACGGACATGCCTCAAAACATAAGTCCCCCGATTTTATAAATTGGGGGACCAAAAAAACCTACATTACACAGCACGAGAACAAGTAGAAAGGTTTAACATATCAAAAACCCACTATTCATAAGCATTCCGTAAAACTTGGGTACACAAATCAATATAATATTTGAGTACCACATGATTTGAGTGAAAAGAACCTTTTGGATTGCATTTCCATCTGTACCTGAGAGTCAAACGTTCAAACTCCTCGGCCTCACATTTACAGGTAACATGAATTGGAACAAATACATTGAAGACATTGCCAAGGCTGCTCCAAAGAAGGAAAGTGGCCTCCCTCTACCGTGCTAGAAAATTTCTCACACCTGACATTATCCTATATCTCTACAAAGCCACCATCCACCCATGTATGGAGTATTGTTCCCACATCTGAGATGGTGCATCATCCATTTGTCTCTCCCTCTTAGACAAGGTCCAAAAAAGAGTCGCCAACTTTATAGGTCCCTCACTATCCACCAAGCTCCAGCCCCTGTCCCATTGACACAATGTTGCTTCCTTGTGCTTGTTTTACAAGTACTTCAATGGATTGTGCTCCGATGAACTTGCTGCTCTGGTGCCCCCTCGACGTAAATTCACTCGATCAACTCGACAATCAGTTAAGTCTCATCCCTACACTGTGGAGGTCCCCAGATGCCGAAGAGCTTTCTACTCCAAAAGCTTCTTTCCTCGTACTGCTGAACTCTGGAACTCCCTCCTTGCTCCCCCAACTCAACTGACATGCAGAAATTAAAAACTAATGTAAACAGACATCTTGCTGCACAGCTCACAAATTAGGATGAGTCCCTAAACTTTCACCCTAATTCTCAATAGCCTCTTACGTCTACAATGGCGTCCTGCCTTGTTTGGGATGAACTGATAAAAAAAAATGCTTTATAAACGAATGAAAATACACCTCTTACGGCAAATTGTTATGGATGATGAGAAATGGATCATTTAACCGTAATCTTGTGAGAAAACGATTCTGGGGTAAGCGAGATGAGTCATCTTTAGCTACCCCAAAAGTAGATTTTCACCATACGAAAGTTATGTTTTATGTCTGGTGGGATTGGAAAGGAATGCTGTACTATATATATATATATATATATATATCTAACAGTGACAAGGTGTTTTCTGTACTGCCCAGAGCACGGTCTAAGCATCATTTGAAAATATTTGAAGCCATAGTTATTAATATGCAACAACCGTCTTTGTATAGGCAGAAAAAGTATTCAATCACCTTGAGTTGATGGGAGTATTAAACCATATATATATATATATATATATATATATATATATATATATAAAGTCAGGTTCATTTTATATTCAAATAAACATGTTTTTAAAATTTTTTTAATTTTCTCACATTTCCAAAAAAACACATTTCTGTGAGATGTATTTTTTACGGTCTTGGAAAACCAAAAAATGGATGTTTTTTATGTGTACATCAACGTTTCGTCTTTATTTATAAGACTTCATCAGGATGATAAAATAGAGAAAAAATGTCATGCAAGTACAGATACATGTAGGGTAGACATATTGGGAGGAAAAATAGAATGAAATATATATATATATATATATATATATATATATATATATATATTTATTTATTTATTATTATTATTATGTATTAATTGTTAAAGACTGATCGGGCGTTAGTACCAGTGTTGAATGTAATTTTATTAGTTGTGCGTTGTAATTTTTTTATGTGTAGGGCTTCGAAGATTTTTAGTCTGTTGGTGCAGTTGTTTCTATGTATGATCTTAGTATTAGTTGTTAATATTTGTCATAGTTCGGTTGATTTTATCATTTTTTGTGTGGTAATGTGTCGCTGGATGGCACTAGTATCATTTAAATGATGCGTAAGGTAACGAGGGGGGGTTGTAGTTGTATGGCCAATATAAGTACTGTATTTGTTTGGGTCTTGGGGAAACATTCCTCGAATGGACATTGGAACAAATACTTACTACACAAAAACCTCTAACTTAATAATCAAAAATAATAACACTACTAACTCCCCCCCCCCTAAACCAAACGAACGTACTATATTTGTTCCAATGCTCTTTCTCTCTCTCTCTCCATATATATATATATATATATATATATATATATATATATATATATATATATAACTGGTGTTACAGAAGATTGTCAAATCAACATGATACCGTCGGTTTCAAGTAGATGCGGATTCAAACTCAATAAATCTCACCGATTATCTTTAGACATAAATATTATGCTCTCATTTTTAAAAGAGTTTTTAAATAATCGAGCACCCTACTGGATTTCTTTGTACAAGTCTGAACAATAACTAATATATATATATTTATATCTATATTACAGCAGATCAGAACAACATCGGTACCGTCGGTTTCAAATCCTAACAAAGGGAACCTATAAAAGGCCTATTTACTGAAGAGAGTCCGGTGAAGAGGCCGTTTATAGGTTTCCTGTGTTAGGATTTGAAACCGACGGTACCAATGTTGTTCTGATCTTCTGTAATACATATATTAATAAATATTACACTCTTATTTTTGATTTTTCTTTATAATAGAACACTCCCCCATTAACTTTACATATATATACTAAGGAGATATAGTTTGCTTGAATCGTTGTGTGTAATACGTATATAGAGGAGTATTAGAAGGCCATCACATTGCAAGAAATGGAAATATGTTAGTGTTGAGAAGGAAGACAAAAACGAAGTGATTTTTTTTTACTTAATTTTATAGTAAATCTTACTTGTTTAGTCAAAATTTCTACACATTGATCTAATGTGTGTAACCTTGTTCCATAATATATTTCGAGGTAAGACCTCTTTATCAAATGATGAGTGTTTCAAATATCCTGAAACTCGTTTGAACTGGTAATGTTGTTTTTATGGCAGTACTGCAGTAAATGTCAGTGACCTGCAGCAAATAAAAAATAAAATTTTTGAATGATGAAATGATTCTCATTAAATTTATTTGTAATTGTTATATTTATTTTTTAACTCGTTAATGTTTTAGATTGATTTTTAGTAAATTGCTATTATATTAATTTATACCGATGTTAAAAGTTAATCTATTAATGATTGTCAAAATTAAAGTCAATTAAATTTATTAATTTAGTTTATAAAAGTAATTCTGTTAATTTTTAACAATTCATATTGGTTTTTTAAATAATAATAATAAAAAGAATTAATCTGGATTCTGTCAAGTTAACACTATGATTTATTAAGAACTGGGACCACACTAGATTTCATTAAAAATACTTCAAATTAGCACCTATCGGTCCTTGTGACTCACAACATTAAAAACCTATCAGTATCACTGAAGTTGGACAATTTTTACCAACTGAAACTCCTAAAGCAATGAATGTCTAATAATCACTCGTAAAAAAATATTATACCTCCTACCCGTTAAAAATGCAGTCATCAACACCAGTTGGTACCACACACAATGGCTCTAGAGGACCTGAGATGAAGAAAAGAAGGAGGAGGAATAGCATCGTTCAGACCTTGACTGGAGAGGTAGAGAGAGTACTGGAATGTTGAGAAGGCGTAGTCACTCAAATTCCAGAGAAAGCCACCGGCAATGAGAACATAATAAACGGCTGGCACATGGATTGTGACGGAAATCAAATTGGCTGAATTAAATGATTTGTATGAACAGAGATACAGCCGGCTATGGAGGCTAGAGATTACTACTTTGTTACCAAGATAAGTACATTGAAATATCCCACTTGTCAGTTGAAAGAGAGAGAGTGAGAGTGTGCATGAGAGTGAGAGTGTGCATGAAAGAGAGAGAGAGTGAGAGTGTGCATGAAAGAGAGAGAGAGTGAGAGTGTGCATGAAAGAGAGAGAGTGTGTGCATAGGAGAGTGTGTGCATGCATGAGAGAGAGAGAGTGTGTGCATGAGAGAGAGAGAGAGTGTGCATGAGAGAGAGAGAGTGTGCATGAGAGAGAGAGAGAGTGTGCATGAGAGAGAGAGAGAGAGAGAGAGAGAGAGAGTGTGCATGAGAGAGAGAGAGAGAGTGTGTGCATGAGAGAGAGAGAGAGTGTGCATGAGAGAGAGAGAGAGTGTGTGTGCATGAGAGAGAGAGAGAGAGTGTGTGCATGAGAGAGAGAGAGTGTGTGCATGAGAGAGAGAGAGAGTGTGTGCATGAGAGAGAGAGAGAGAGTGTGTGCATGAGAGAGAGAGAGTGTGTGCATGAGAGAGAGAGAGTGTGTGCATGAGAGAGAGAGAGAGTGTGCATGAGAGAGAGAGAGAGTGTGCATGAGAGAGAGAGAGAGAGAGTGTGCATGAGAGAGAGAGAGAGAGTGTGCATGAGAGAGAGAGAGAGAGAGTGTGCATGAGAGAGAGAGAGAGAGTGTGCATGAGAGAGAGAGAGAGAAAGTGTGCATGAGAGAGAGAAAGAGAGTGTGTGCATGAGAGAGAGAGAGAGAGAGTGTGCATGAGAGAGAGAGAGAGTGTGTGCATGAGAGAGAGAGAGAGAGTGTGTGCATGAGAGAGAGAGAGAGAGTGTGCATGAGAGAGAGAGAGAGAGTGTGCATGAGAGAGAGAGAGTGTGCATGAGAGAGAGAGAGTGTGCATGAGAGAGAGAGAGAGTGTGCATGAGAGAGAGAGAGTGTGTGTGCATGAGAGAGAGAGAGTGTGTGTGCATGAGAGAGAGAGAGTGTGTGTGCATGAGAGAGAGAGAGTGTGTGTGCATGAGAGAGAGAGAGTGTGTGTGCATGAGAGAGAGAGAGAGAGAGTGTGCCTAAGAGAGAGAGAGAGAGAGAGAGAGTGTGCCGAAGAGAGAGAGAGAGTGCCTAAGAGAGAGAGTGTGCCTAAGAGAGAGAGAGTGTGCCTAAGAGAGAGAGAGAGAGTGTGCCTAAGAGAGAGAGAGAGAGTGTGCCTAAGAGAGAGAGAGAGAGTGTGCCTAAGAGAGAGAGAGAGAGAGTGCCTAAGAGAGAGA
>OY744550.1:16359534-16362034 GCA_963556195.1 Sepiola atlantica | reverse complement strand
TTCTCCTCAGAGGACCATTACCGCAAGTAATAAAATTAAACTTTGAAAATATAAAAAAATATATAAAATACATAAAAGTATATAAAACATCAAATATATCGGCCCAAAACACACTTTTTTGTTAAACTTATACAGTTCATCCAAGTCATAAAGTTTTAAACAATTTCCAGAAAGATGTCAAAGAAGTCGATTAAAAAACAATCCAGGTGGTGAATGGTAGTACAAAAACGAAAAAGTAATCTAGGCGGGAAATTTGTTTGCTATTGATGCAGTAGATGACAATGAAAAGTGTATTCAGGGTGTATGTAAATTAATAAAACGATAGAAAAAACAAAATCATATGAAAAGTTCAGAAAACTCACTCGGTGTTGAATATTATAATGCCCAATTAAGGGTTCTTATGAGCTGATAGGAGTTGTGCAAACCATAACTTCCTGGTTAAATACAAGCGCCGCTAAGGCCAATTCGAACAATTACTTTGCTTGAACTTTGAATTGTAATAAAATTTGATTTGCACCTTATTTTATTCTTTCACTTTATCTGATGCTATATATATATATATATATATATATATATATATATATATATATATATATATATATATATATATAATAGAAATTTTGTAGTTTGCTGGAAGCATTGCTGGGAGTAATAATATTTTGGTTTTGTTTTGTTTTTGTTCTTCACAGCTTCCAGCGATCCGGAACTTCACATTGCCTTCAACCTTTTTAAAACTTTTATTATATATATATATATATATATATATATATATATATATATATATATATAGTAATATAAAAATATATGTATGGCAACTGAGCTACACAGAAACGTTTGTGTTTCATTCCCAAAGGAAATCATTAAGCTAAATGCATAGATTTACATTCTAAGTAGCTATTTATAGTTAAGCAGTGTCCACTCTAACCTCCAACCAATTAGAGTCCTGAATTCTCCCTCTCAATTTCAACCACATTCCCTATTCCTTTTCATCAACCTATGAAATTTCACTTCCTTTGTTTAAAAATGTCTTCACTTCATCAAACAAACAAAAGACGACCATGCTATAGTGGGTCAGCTATCCTCATTCATCAACACGACCATATGATTCCTCTCTTAACTATAGCCATTTCTTGTTTTTTTCTCCTACTTTTCACACTAATATAAGAAAATTAAGATCTATATTGCAACCGCTTTAAAAGTTTTAATCATTTCATGATACTTATCCTAGTTTATTTTTTCCTTATATTATTATTATTGTTGCTTTATTCTATGTGAATCTTGAGTCACTAACGAAAAGCATATAAGGAAGCTGGAACGTTTTCACCAATAATATTTACCGCCAATACTTGGTGGTATACTTTCGGAAAGGTACATGAGTGACGCTGAAATTTTAGAATAAAGTCATCGCACCAGAATTGAATGTGAGATCCTGACTGTGGACCAAATTCCTAAACAACCTTTATATGTAGAGTTAGCTGAAGAGAAGCATCTACCACACAGATCCAAAATGAGGTATGAAGACTACATGGAAAACACTTTGATGAAAGAAAATATCAAGGATAATGAACCCTAACCCCATGGTCGGTCTTGTGGAGGAAGTCAGTGCAGGAATGGTAAAACATCATTTGAAAAGAATCGTATCCATCATCTAAGAAATCCCAAACCGATTTGTATGGTGTTTTTATATGCAGAGTTTGTGGAAAAGAATATACTTCAGTTGGAAGTCTCAAACTTCACATGAGGGTCCATCAGAACACTGAAGCAATTCCTTTTGCATACCTTTTATGATATTTGTACGAGAGAGTGTAAGCCACTCTTCACATGTTTAATAGAAAATATCAGACGATGACAATACTGGAGTTTGAGTTGCCGTCATCATATAGAAGACTCAACGATGAACATGCCAAAACATGACCTAGGCTTTCTTGCGTTGCACGAGTTCAAACTTGGGCCCAATACCTCTGAAACTCCTGCCAATATCAATAGAGCATATGGAGATGAATTCACAAGCGATCGGACAGTATGAAGGTGGTTGCAGAAATTCTGTAATGGAAATGAGAGCCTTCAAGATGAAGAGGTAGAGGACGTCCATGAATCGTGACACTTAACAATTGTAAGTACTTGTTGAGTAAAATCCACGTCAAAGAAATACCACTTGTTGTCAGCACTGCAACAGTTTCACGTCATTTACAGAGTATTGGAAAGAGGAAAAAAATTTTCATTGAATAAATGTATGTTTCTGAAAGCGGACATTATTTTGGTAACGACCTAATATAAAAAGCTTGGATAAAGCTTTATAACACTAGTTAATAAAAAAATATAAATTTGACTAATGAGTTATCCCCCTTTGCTGATTTTTATTTTTAGGAGATTATTTGAAAATGTTTCACATTACCAGTCGTTAGGACTGGACTAAGTAATTTTTTAATAAATTGTAGCGAAATATATTATTATATTGCCAATAACATGGTACAACAATAACAAATGAAAATTGATAAGC
>OY744550.1:16352034-16354534 GCA_963556195.1 Sepiola atlantica | reverse complement strand
GTGGGAGTAAGATAAAACTGGCCTTGTGCCTAACTCCTGGGGAGGAGTAAATAAAATCCCATTTGTCGACTTGAAAGAATAATGTTTGAGGTTTCCTGCTGAGACTGCCAAATTTAATGACTATCCAAACACAGAATCAACATAGACGGTAGATGTTTGTGTGTTCATAGATTGTCTAGAGATTGGCCCCCTTTGAGTGGACGCTGGCTGAATATTATCTCTAGTAAGCAGTCCTTGGGTGGTCGAATGGTGACCACTGAGAAAGATCAGAATCTATAACCTCCGGAGAGGGGAAGGGGAAGAATTACAGACAGTTCTCTGGGCATGATACAGGCAGTCTTTTTTTTCTGAGTGCTGGCGGTCAGTTAAGTCGGTGTGACTCTCCGGGCAAGGTGGGCCCTTGGGGCTCTTAGCTAAAGGATTGTGTTGATTGGACTTATGTTTTTATTTGGTTGGGATAAAAGATCTCATTTTGCAAGTCTGCTATTCAACCTAAGTAAACAAGTACCATTTGTAATCTCCCAAAAAAAATAAACATCTGTTAATTGTTTTTAAACTCGACTCATCGTTTTTACTTGGAATGAGAATTCTTTGTTGTAGCACCGAGTTGAACGACAATCCATCAATATACCCTCCACCTGCTCATCAATCATTAAACATATCTCGTTCTCAATAGAATTTAGACTTAGTAACAACTCATCAAAATGTCTTTGATGAATAAAAATATGATACTCTCCTAAAAATCAATATGCTACATCCATAAAAAAATAATGAATACCACAAAACAACTGATCTGCAACAGCTTCGGCATAATGATTGTGTCATGATCAGGTGGATGTGCGACTAGAAACTGAAGGAAAGGATCCCTTCAACCGTGTTTCATCAGAAACTTGGTATTGGTAGGATTTTGGATGCTTTACGTGTCTCAGGTGGTTTGGCCATCTACAACATGACACTACTTGTATCAACTCCATAACGCATCTGGATATCCCAGGCACTAGGGAACGTGGTAGACTAAGGAAGATCTGGCTTGAGTGCATCAGAAGTGATTTGATTGCATGCAACATCACTGATATTAACCCTTTCTTCGATCGGACCGCATGGAGAGCGGGTGTGAGATATTGCCTACCCCAGAGTTTGGGACACTACACCATCTTAAATACCAAAACTGGATGCAGATTATAATGATGGAAAAAAAAAAGAAAAAAAAGAAAAGAAAAAAAATCAATGATAACAATAATAACAAAAATAAAAGAAATCCAATGATCGTTTAGTTAAAACTAGATCAGGTAAAAAAAATAATGTCAAAATCCTTTCTCACCAAGCATCCCCTTCCTACATAACATGTTCAATAAGAACACCTTAAAACTAAACTATTGTTGCACAGATAAACTCGAAAGAATTATAAGACAACAGCAAATTCTTAAATAGCAATAATATGGATAACCCTAAACAGCAGAAACTAACCAAAATATAAACACCTCTAATTAAAATAGGACAATTAAATTCTCCACTTTATAAAGACCAATGTGTATTATATATATATATATATATATATATATATATATATATATATAATGCAAAGTTCCGAATATGTTCGTCAAACACTCTCGACTAGTCTTCTATCTGTGCCTGCTTCTAGGTACATATAGATCTTAATTTCCCTTAATTACGTGACAGTTTCCGTTGGCCGAGTAGATATGGCGACTGCTTGCAGATCCTAGGCTGACTCTGTGAACCAGGTTTGTGCCTCCCGACCGTCTGAAATTGTTACTTTCCTGCACTGATGAGAGCAATAAGCTTGAAACGCTAGCGTCTGTAGGTATTAATAATTTAATATTTATTTATATATATATATATATATATATATATATAGATATAGATAAATGAAAGAAGAGGAATAAACATGTACGAATGACAAATTTATTACAACTTCGATTGTTCAATGCAAGGTATACTCGGTAATAAAATTATGTTTATTATTCTTTCCTTAAGCCAAGGCTTTTCAAAGATTAAAAACTTATCATCAGAGGAATTACATAGATAGATAAGTTGGCAGTGGAAAAGCCAAAATTCAAAATTTGAAAAAATATTTTATTTCATTTATATATATATATATATATATATAAAGTGGTGTACTATTTGGGATAACATCATCAGAAGAAAGTGCACTATTCCGCATATGACTCAGTGCATAGCCATGCCGAGAAGATCTTATTTGGGTTTTGAATACTATGTTATTTTAAACATTTGGTCAGGGTTTACTTGTAGGGGGGGGAAGTATCCTCATGCCAGGTTGTCCTGACAAACCCTTGTACAGAGAGACCGAAGACACTCGAGAATGGTGTCTAGTAGGCATTCAATTTGTCATATTTGTACAAGAGTGTGTACTCTAGATCATTGGCAGGTCTAAAAAGACACTTCCATTCTATGCATATTTAATTAAATAATACCAAGCAATAACAATACTCAGGAATATGAGTTGCAGCCATCATATATG
>OY744550.1:16214534-16347034 GCA_963556195.1 Sepiola atlantica | reverse complement strand
AAACTGGATGCAGATTATAATGATGGAAAAAAAAAAAAAAAAAAAAAAAAGAAAGAAAAAAAATCAATGATAACAATAATAACAAAAATAAAAGAAATCCAATGATCGTTTAGTTCAAACTAGATCAGGTAAAAAAAATAATGTCAAAATCCTTTCTCACCAAGCATCCCCTTCCTACATAACATGTTCAATAAGAACACCTTAAAACTAAACTATTGTTGCACAGATAAACTCGAAAGAATTATAAGACAACAGCAAATTCTTAAATAGCAATAATATGGATAACCCTAAACAGCAGAAACTAACCAAAATATAAACACCTCTAATTAAAATAGGACAATTAAATTCTCCACTTTATAAAGACCAATGTGTATTATATATATATATATATATATATATAATGCAAAGTTCCGAATACGTTCGTCAAACACTCTCGACTAGTCTTCTATCTGTGCCTGCTTCTAGGTACATATAGATCTTAATTTCCCTTAATTACGTGACAGTTTCCGTTGGCCGAGTGGATATGGCGACTGCTTGCAGATTCTAGGCTGATTCTGTGAACCAGGTTTGTGCCTCCCGACCGTCTGAAATTGTTACTTTCCTGCACTGATGAGAGCAATAAGTTTGAAACGCTAGCGTCTGTAGTTATTAATAATTTAATATTTATTTATATATATATATATATATATATATATATATATATATATATAAAGATAAATGAAAGAAGAGGAATAAACATGTACGAATGACAAATTTATTGCAACTTCGATTGTTCAATGCAAGGTGTACTCGGTAATAAAATTATGTTTATTATTCTTTCCTTAAGCCAAGGCTTTTCAAAGATTAAAATCTTATCATAAGAGGAATTACATAGATAGATAAGTTGGCAGTGGAAAAGCCAAAATTCAAAATTTGAAAAAATATTAAGTAATGACTGAACTCAACATCTCTCTATAGGATTTACTTCATTCTTGAACTCTTTTCCATGCTGCCTTCACGAAAACCCTTCTTTTCCATCTGTAAATCTCCTTTCATTAGACACCTCATCAACGGACATTTATCAACTGGACAGAACCAATATCTTTTTTACACAAACTTTTTCACTCTCCATTACTTAATAGTTTTCAAATTTAGAATTTTGGCTTTTCCACTGCCAACTTATCTATCTATGTAATTCCTCTGATGATAAGCTTTTGATCTTTGAAAAGCCTTGGCTTAAGGAAAGAATAATAAACATAATTTTATTACCGAGTATACCTTGTTTTTTTCAATTTTCTTTCCTTAAGCCAAGGCTTTTCAAAGATTAAAATCTTATCATCAGAGGAATTTGATAGCTGGATAAGTTGGCAGTGGAAAAGCCAAAATTTAAAATTTGAAAAAATATAAAAATAATGGAGAGTAAGAGTATGCGTGTAAAAAAATATGGGGTCTGTTCAGTTAGTGAATGTCTTGAGGATCGATTCCATTTAAATTCCATTCTAAAAGATCGTTGTTAATGGCATTTAAAAAAAAAATATTTTCCTTTCTTATCCCTTGAATCTTAACTTATATATATTTTTATTGGTCCCCCGATTTATAAAATCAGGGGACTTATGTTTTGAGGCATGTCCGTCCGTCCGGATTTTTCTCCGTAACCATTCATTGAATTTCTCTGAAATTTTGCATGAAGTTGTAACTTTGGTCAGGTTAGAAAGTGACATTCTCTGATTTTTGAACAAAAACTGGTTAGCCCCCCCAGAGGGTCAAAAGGCCCCGAAATGGCCAAAAATGACCCTTTTCTCCCATAACGTTTGATCCATCCATTCAATTTCTCTGAAACTTGGCCAAAATGTAGAGGCAATTGTTCTGGATATAAAATTAGCATCCTTGACCTCAGAAAAATTCTGGTTCGCGCCCCCATGGGGTCAAAAATGCCCAAAATTATTGCATTTTACACTTGCCACATCAAATCACATACAGAGGGAGACCACGCACGCGCGGCTTGTTTACTTAAATAATTTCTTATTATTCACTTACAGCTATTTTTCGACATGACATTTAAGTTGTACGTACTCTTTCCAAGTTCTGTTCGTATAAAATATTGCGTCTAATAAATATTAGGAGACTCACGTTCCTCTTTGGAACTGTATTTTATGTATCCTATTTAAATGTGAGTGTTGTTTTTTCTAATGCTTCTGGACAAGATTTTCAGACTACTATTATTATTATTTCATGTATCCACATAAAATGTTATAAGGGGATATATTTTATGTATCAATTTTCAGTATTTACTTTAACAGTGCTTGATACGTGAGTAGAGCTAGGTAGTAAGTTATGAAAATATATTTATGGCAATTAAGCTACACAGAGGCTTCCTAAAAACTTAAAAACTAAAATAGAAATACAAGCAAGCAAGTGTTAAAATAAGGTCACCCATTATATTGACACAACAAACATGGAAGAGTCATTCTATAGAAAACAGAATAGAATAGGAAATAGGAAGTAAAATCAACCGAACCTTTGTTTGTGAAGCCCAACGATTGGCTAAGAGAACAAAGAAACGGGGATGAGTCATCCTAGAGAAAACAGAATAGAATAGGAAATAGGAAGTAAAATCAACCGAATCTTTGTGAAGCCCAACGATTGGCTAAGAGAACAACAAAGAATCTGATTGCTTTTTTCTTGACATACAATTTTATTTTACCTTTTTACAGGTTGCAGAATGTAACTTTACTTCAACGCTTTCATTATTATTCACTTACATCATTGTAGAGTGTGACGTAATCCAAAAATTAGTTTTTTTTTAAATTAAATATATAACCTTATACAATGTAATCGAGCGAAGATGTATCCCTTTTCTTTTAAAATATTATTTTCGTCTCCTTGCTTGAGAGATAGTATCGCCAAATGGGTGTATGTATATGTTTTTCCTTTTAAAATTTTGTTCATCAGCTTGAGAGATAAAAAAAAGAAGATAAATATAAAGGGGGTGGGGGAGGAGGATCGAGAATGTATATTTCAGTAGAATGTGACCTTTGAGAAAAAGGAATGAGTCATCCTGCTATCTCTGTGGAGGTCGTTGTACTCGGCGACTCGTATCCCCTACCCCAATCTGCCATTCAGTCCAATACCAACTGCTGAATGAATAAGTATGGAAGAAAAAAAAGAAAAGAAGAGGAAGTGACTGCTAACCACAATCTACCCCAATTTTTTTTTTTTTAAATATGAGAAATCACGCATGCTTGCGAATTGTGTATGTATTGGGGGAGTTCATATTTTTTTTATAAGAATCTTAAGAATTTAAAACTACATACACAATTTGCGAGCATGCGTGATTTCTCATATTTCAAAAAAAAAATCCGTTAACACTGTGTGTCCGCATTACATTAGGACTGTGCTACTGTGAACACCAAGGACTGTTACGATTTCTCTAACGAAGCTATTTGTATCTAGCGAAATGATTAGAAAAAAAAAGTGAAGACGAAGGGGGGGGGGAGAAGAATATTACAAATCTGTTTTGATTTTAATGTAGCATCTTAAACATGCTTTTGAAGGCATTTGCTTCATTATTTAGTTGATATATATATATAGTCTCGGAAGTTTCTCAACCATTAAAACTATATACGGAAAGAAAAAAAAAAACATTTTCGTCCCAAGTCGTTCAGTAGAAAATCACTCATGTAAGTCAATTTATTTTTTGTAGTTATTATGTTAGTTTGCTTTCAAGAATTTATACTAGTCTTAACATTATTTAAGGGATCATCAGTTGTTTACCATGAAAAACTGTTTCGGGAATTTAAAAACAAAACAGTATTTTATTTCATGGCTTCCCAGCAGAGTTGATCAGACCCCACTTCCCTTAAAAGACAAAAACATAAACGTTCCGTATATTAGATCTAAGTTTTGTTACAGATAAATGCTTAGCTAACTTTTATTAGTTATTAAAAAATGTCCTCCTTACCTGTGTTGTTCGTCTGTGTCTAATAGAATGTATCCGTTAATTACACATGTTGCTGTATTTTAAAGTGTTCGGACGAATCCATTACACTACTTTTTAGGTGAATTTATATATATATATATATATATATATATATATATATATAGTGAATGCTTTTTATTTAAACATGTACAAAGTCTGCTACACTGGCATGTCGATGTTATCGATCTACAGCTATCAAGAGCTGAGGTCTCATCAGGCAGAAGGGTTTTTTTTGTGATCCAACCCGGTCGGTGAAATCTAGGAAGAAGCTGTAGATCGATAACATCGACATGCCAGTGTAGCAGACTTTGTACATGTTTAAATAAAAAACATTCACAATACAGCTCTATATTTTTTATTGAGCACTCTTTTATAATCCCGGTTTGATTCCCTTTGGATTTCTACCCTGTGGATTTTTACCCTACCTGGATTACTATATATATATATATATATATATATATATATATATAGCAAATATATGCTCCCCCCGGTCACACATTTTTGCTAGCCTGAGAGTATAATATTATGATGAACGAACAACATGCGCTGACCACAAATGAGGAGGTTATGACTGAGAGGATAATATCATGATGAACAAACACTCCCACCCCCTAAAGTAAGAGTTAATGCCTGGGAGCATGATATCATGACAACAGAATAGATTGTACACTACCCCCCCCCCTCCCTCCCCCCACACACACAAAAAAAAGGAGAAGCTAATCCTGGGAGAATGGTATAGTGATGAACGAACGTATACTATACTGCACCCCCCCCCTAAAAAAGAGGAATGTATCATGATGAATGAAAATATACTACAGAATTAAATAAGCATGAGCCGTTTTAATCTTAATATAATTACGATAGATGGGAAAAAAAAACCCTTCGCATATTAAAAACAATGGCAAGTTTCGTTGTCCACGTGAAACGCCGAAATGTAAATTGTGCCGAAAAATATAGTCGCCATCTTTATAAACAAATAGAAATATACTAGCTAAGGAAGAACGATAATTTCCTTTCATAATTTTTTTTAGTGAAAGAGAGAGAGCCGAAGGAAGAACGATAACTCAAGTTTATAAACATGTCTTTTAAACATGTTTATACATGGTGACTATATTTTTCCGGCCTAATTTTTATTTCGGCGTTTCACGTGTACAGCGAAATTGGGCATCACAAAAAAAATAAAAAATAAACATTAAAAACCAGAGTTGTTTTTTTTTTGTTTTTTTTTACTAAAGCAGGGTTTAAGTTTAAAAAACAATTGTTTATGAGTAATGCTGAAACCTATTTCACTTGAAAAATTTCCGTGACTGAAATAGGAATTAATCTCAAACAAGAGAAGAAAGGTCAGCATGGCTGTTTTTATTATATTATTTATTTATGGGTGAGGGGGCAAAAAATGTTTATAACAGTAATTATTAAGAAGTGAAATAAAAAAAAAACTTACAATTTAAACAGAAAATTCAATTTTATTGGTTTGCATTTTAAATAAAAAACGTTTTTATTTCAGACTATATATATTTATAATTGTTCAGGAAAAAATGTTGAACTCTTACGGAGTGGGTAATTCCTGGGAGGACTGTCTTATGACAATAGAACCAATACTACACTAACCACCTCATTAAAAGATATTCCAATTAAATGAATAAAAAATTTTTTTTTTATTCATTTAAAAATGCCTAGTTACAAAAACATTGTTTATGGCATTCTGGCTAAGATCAAAATGTAGTATCTGTTCCCCACATCTCAGCAACATTTGACGTTATATATATATTTTTTACATTAATTTTTTTATTCAAAGATATATATATATATATACATGTTAATTTCAGGCTGGCATGGAAGACCTTCATGTCAGTACCCAGTGAATTTCTTTTTAGTTTGTTTTTAATGAAAATCGCTCGAGACAAGGCATGTAGCCACTTGATGTAAGGAGCTAACAAGAACAAAAGATGATTATCGCAAAGACAGGAAATGCCTATTTGCTTTAGTCTTAAAAAGACCGAGGTAGAAGGAAAACAGTCAGCAGGAAGAGAGTTCCACAAGCCTGGAAAGAAGCTACTGGAATAGGAAGCTGTATTACAATGAGGTATCAAAACAGTGAATCGATGAAGACCACTAGACCAAAGAGTCTAGACCAATGAAAGCAGGTGGCATGTACATACTCAAAGAATGGAACTCAAAAGTTATAAACCATTTCCGTCCAATTTCACTCCTAAACTGAGTTGGGAAAATATATTTTGCAATAATGACAGCAAGATTAACCAAATTCCTGCTAACATAGAAAGTGTAAAAAGAGTCATGTCCTTGAAATAGCTGGTCGGCCACGACATAGGAGTATGATATGGGAGGCTATCCAAAGAATAAGGTTTAATTAGAGACTTGGATGTCATCTAGCTTAATTTGGCTAACGCCCATTGGTTTTTTCCTTATTAAATGATACAACTATCCCTTCCAATGCTTCAAATCCTGCGTTCACTGCACTAGCCGCGATCGTCCCATTCGTTGTGCCAATCAAACGTTGCCGTTCGACTCAGTGCTGCAACAAAGAATTCTCATTCCAAGTAAAACCACAAATCCAGTCTATAAACAAGTAACATGTTTATTTGTTGAGGGTTACAAATGATACTTGGGTTCTTAGGTTGAATGGCAGACTTGCAAAATGAGATTTCTGCCCGACCAAATGGAAACACAAGTCTAATAAATACAATCCTTTGGCTAAGAGCCCAAAAGCCTCACCTTGTCTGGAGAGGCACCCGGCCCAACTGACCACCAACCCAGAAGGGCCAAGTCTAATCCCCCCCCCCCCCCCCCCGCATATAGGTTGGAATATATGTACTTTGACTGGAAATCCGAGATGTCAGGTCCCATCCCCATTCGACAACACAAGACAATGGCTACTGGAGATATTCACTGGAGATAATTGCCAGACAGTGTCCACTCAAAGGGGTTGGTTTATCATGGTACCCATCTAGGAACACGGCTTCTCTCAAGTAGGCCAGTCCCAGCATGACTCCTTGTTTAATAATTTTTTTTCAAAGAGAAATAAGATTCTGGGTGGCCCAATATAAAATCAAAGATATTTTCAATTTCCTCTGTGCCCCCTCACCATTTTTCCTTTGGCCGAGCATCTATCATCTGCAACATCTGCTATTCGCATGCATCACTAAAACATGCAGCGTAGTGTGTGTTTACACTGGAAGGAATATGCAAAATGTTTGGAACTAATTTTGATTGCTTCCATGCATAGTTCACCATAAAAGAGTATACCACTAATTGGACAAGGTGAGAAGTGCCATGAGATTTCACCAATACTCTTCGTTTTAACAATGCAGACATGTTTTAAAGCAGCAAAGAGCAATGCCAAGTCTACTGCTTTAGGGGGAAGATGTTAATACCACCGCCAAACGTGTGGGTATGATGATCAATGCCTCAAACACAAAAGTTCTGTCAGCCAACTACCCCCTTTCCAACAGAGTCCCTTTCATTCTCAATGAGGAAATCGAGCAGTTCAAGTATCTTGGCTCAACCTTTACAGCTAAAGTAGACAAGGTAAGGATGAGATTGCAATCCATATCAAAGTAGATTGTGGTCTCGACAAGAGATAAAACTCTCAACAAAATTGAAGATATACCAAGCGCTGATACGCACAATACTGTTGTACGGTTGCGAAACCTGGCCCTGCACAAAGAACATCTTCATGCACTTGAGGTTTTCAACATGCACTGCCTTTCGACACATCTTATGCATCTGTCTATGATCAAATCCCAAACTGCACCATCTGTGCAAGATGCAACACCACCAACATTATAGAGACTCTTCTTAAAAGGAGACTTTGCTGGTTTGGTCACATTATTTGACGCTCTCAAAAAGAATTTATTTGTAAGTTGGTCGCCCTAATCGTACCCGCCGGCTGAAAGAAGCGCAGAGGCAGCCAACTGAAGACTTGGATTGTTAACAATGAGGACAGACACGGAGCTGGTGGCTGGCCCCCTTCATTTTTGGTGTTCGCCACTGGAACCGGAAATTACTGAAGTATGCCAAAGACTCAGTTGCCGATTGGCAGAGTGGACTGTCTTGACACAATGAATTCATTTGGAGCTGGCTCAACTCACCGCAAGTGAATGCTGTTACAGTTATGTCAAATTCCACCAAGGAAAGCGTTTATGATTGACATTATCATCCTTACATCGAAACACTTAAAAACACGTAAGCCACTCAGTCTTAAGGATGATCTAGAATTACTTTTCAACCAAAAAGTGCAGAGGCCGCTCATTCAAGAAAGGGAAAGTAAATCACAATATCTGCTTTCTAGTTATTTGCCTAAAAATTCCTAACCTGTCAGGAGAACCAATAAAAGTTTGGGAAGATGGTATGATGAGACCTTGAAAGTTGTTGCGATAGTGTTCACCCTGGTCAGGTTGAGCTGGCTTCTTCGTTGGCCAGCATCACGTTTTGAATCACAGCGGTCCACACACAATCAATTAATATTAAATAAAGTGTTACAACAACATCCGGACCAAGGTTTCAGATCCAAGAAAATCGGACCTTCATCAGCGGAGTCGTATAGCTTAATGAGTGAGAACAACCGCCAGGAATTTCAAAATATTGTCCGTTGTCCCATTTAATTTCTTGCTTTTTCTATGTACAGCGTCGCTGTTGTTTTGATCTGAAACCTTTCCATAACTGACTACGTATATTCCACGCACGTGACAATTTTAAATCTGAAAGTGTTCCATCTTTCCAACGGCGTAGGAGAGTCAGTTTGTTTTTCTGGCGGCTAGCAGTCACTTAGGTCTGTGTATCTCTCCAAGCAAGACGAGCCTTGGTCGAGCAAAAATCCCTCATTTTGACAAGTCTGTTGTTCAAAGGAAGAAACGAGTAACATTGTAACCCCCATGAAATAAACCTGTTACTTGTTTTAAGCGAGAGTTGTGGTTTTGTTTGGAGAGTTCTTTTGCTGCAGAACTGACCGAGACCACATGGCTGACACTACGACCGACGTCAGAATCGAGTAATAACTTCGGACCGACACAACGAGCAGGACGATCATGGCCTGTGCAGTGGACGCACAGACTCGTTCATAATTGTAAAGGAAAGTTTGAATTACCTACTAGATACATCCTCGAGTGTCTTCGGTCTCTCTGTAAAAGGGTTTGTCAGGACAACCTGACATGAGGATACTTCACCCTACAAGTAAACCCTGACCAAATATTCAAAATAACATAGTATTCAAAGCCCAAATAAGATCTTCTCGGTTTGGCTACACACCTATACGAGGAATGGTGTACCTTCTCCCAGTGATGTTACCTCAAGTAACACCACTTAGCTGGATACTCCACCAGACCATATGCATTCTGGTCCTGGAATCCGGTAAGACCAAGAGACAAAAATAAATATATACTCTAACATAATCAACTGGTCAATTGATGAGAGGAAAATTAATGTTCTCAACTTCTTTACAAAATCAACGCTTGAGAGGTAAAGGAGAACTTTAATGGAATATTTGAATATCTATGTATTTCATACAGAGATCAAGTGTTAGGACCAGGAAGGAGCCCATTGATTTCTGAGAACTTCGACTGAAGTAAAATTAAACAAAAAAGTAAAACAAGCACAGGACTGCAACATTGTAGAGAGGGGACAGGGGCTGGAGCTTAAGTTAGAGACTCTTTATTTGACCCTGTCTAAGAGGAAGTGATTAGTTGGTGCACCAGCCCAAATGTGGCAACGATACTCCATGCATCAGCAAATGGTAGCTTTGTAGAGATATTGGCAGGTGTGAGAAGTTTTCTAGCCCGATAGAGGGAGCCCATCTTCTTTGCAGCAGCCTTGGCAATGTCTTCCATGTATTTATTCTATTTCATATTACCTGTGAATGTTAGGCCATGGAGTTTCGATGTTGGACTCTCGGGAAGGGTGGCAATCGATGGTTGGTAAGGATTCATATAATTGTTAAAGGAAAGAAGCTTTGTTTTGGTATCATTAAATCTAACCATTCATTTATGATCCCATTCCCCTGGAGGTCATTTTCTAAGGATTCGACCATTGCCTTGAATATGTGTCTGTTCGGTCTTCCTCATGTCAAAAATAAAGTGTGGTCTCATCAGCAAATATACCCATGTCGGATTTGAGATTATTTGAAGGACACAGTTGTAAATTCAGTACAGTCTTTATAAAGTCAGGAAATGGATTAGGGTTTGAGACTATAGAGAATGCTAAATAAAATCTAGCCGTCAAGGAAGTCATCAAACTCACTTATATATGTGCACAGGACCATAGCTCAGACCAAGAGAGAACAAGCCATTCTAAAAAATGGCGTAGACTCTGCCGGTCTGATTTTGGTAGAAAGTTGTTCTCCATTTAACAATCGCAGGGTCATAGAATGTTGATCAATAACTTTGCTGACCAAAGATGCTTCACATATCCCGAGCAAAAGAACAAAGCACACATGTTCATTTCAGTTGACATTAGTAGAACAAATCTTGCAGAGAAAATTCTAAAGTGGAGAGAGAGATATAAGATGGGGGAGAAAGAAAGAGAAGGTGAGAGAGAGAGAGAGAGAGAGAAAATTCCAAAGTGGAAAAAGAGAGTAAGAAAGAGAGAGAGACAGAGAGGGGGGGGGGATAGAGAGACAGAGAGGGGGGAGAGAGAGACAGACAGAGGGGGGGAGAGAGACACAGAGAGGGGGGAGAGAGAGACAGAGAGGGGGAGAGACAGACAGGGGGGGGGAGGACAGAGAGGGGGAGAGAGAGAGAGGGAAGAGAGAGAGAGACAGAGACAGGAAGGAGAGAGAGAGACAGGGAAATAGAGAGAGAGACAGGGAAGAGAGAGAGAGAGACAGAGACAGAGAAGGAGAGAGAGAGAGAGACAGAGACAGAGAAGGAGAGAGAGAGACAGAGACAGGGGAGGAGAGAGAGAGACAGAGACAGGAAGGAGAGAGAGAGAGAGAGAGACAGGGAAGGAGAGAGAGAGAGACAGGGAAGGAGAGAGAGAGACAGGGAAGGAGAGAGAGACAGGGAAGGAGAGAGAGACAGGGAAGGAGAGAGAGACAGAGACAGGGAAGGAGAGAGAGATAGACAGAGACAGGGAAGGAGAGAGAGACAGACAGAGACAGGGAAGGAGAGAGAGAGAGACAGAGACAAGAAGGAGAGAGAGAGACAGAGACAAGGAAGGAGAGAGAGAGAGAGAGACAAGGAAGGAGAGAGAGAGAGAGAGACAAGGAAGGAGAGAGAGAGACAGAGACAGGGAAGGAGAGAGAGAGAGAAGAGAGACAGGGAAGGAGAGAGAGACAGAGACAGGGAAGGAGAGAGAGACAGAGACAGGGAAGGGAGAGAGAGACAGAGACAGGGAAGGAGAGAGAGACAGAGACAGGGAAGGAGAGAGAGACAGAGACAGGGAAGGAGAGAGAGACAGAGACAGAGACAGGGAAGGAGAGAGAGAGAGAGACAGAGACAGGGAAGGAGAGAGAGAGAGACAGAGACAGGGAAGGAGAGAGAGAGAGACAGAGACAGGGAAGGAGAGAGAGAGAGACAGAGACAGGGAAGGAGAGAGAGAGAGACAGAGACAGGGAAGGAGAGAGAGAGAGACAGAGACAGGGAAGGAGAGAGAGGAGACAGAGACAGGGAAGGAGAGAGAGAGAGACAGAGACAGGGAAGGAGAGAGAGAGACAGAGACAGGGAAGGAGAGAGAGAGACAGAGACAGGGAAGGAGAGAGAGAGAGAGACAGAGACAGGGAAGGAGAGAGAGAGAGACAGAGACAGGGAAGGAGAGAGAGAGAGACAGAGACAGAGAAGGAAGGAGAGAGAGACAGAGAGAAAGAGAGAGAGACAGAGACAGAGAAGGAGAGAGAGACAGAGAAGGAGAGAGAGAGACAGAGACAGAGAAGGAGAGAGAGACAGAGAAGGAGAGAAAGAGACAGAGACAGAGAAGGAGAGAGAGAGACAGAGACAGAGAAGGAGAGAAAGAGACAGAGACAGAGAAGGAGAGAGAGAGACAGAGAAGGAGAGAGAAAGAGACAGAGAAGTAGAAAGAGAGAGACAGAGACAGAGAAGGAGAGACAGAGACAGAGAAGGAGAGAGAGAGACAGAGACAGGAAGGAGAGAGAGAGACAGAGACAGGAAGGAGAGAGAGAGAGAGACAGAGACAGGGAAGGAGAGAGAGAGAGAGAGAGAGACAGGGAAGGAGAGAGAGAGACAGAGACAGGGAAGGAGAGAGAGAGACAGAGACAGGGAAGGAGAGAGAGAGAGACAGGGAAGGGGATATAGAGAGAGAGAGAGACAGGGAAGGGAGAGAGAGAGACAGGGAAGGGGAGAGAGAGACAGGGAAGGGGAGAGAGAGACAGGGAAGGGGAGAGAGAGAGAGGGAAGGGAGGGAGAGAGAGAGAGGAAGGGGAGAGAGAGAGAGGGAAGGGGAGAGAGAGTGAGAGAGGGAAGGGGGAGAGAGAGACAGGGAAGGGGGGAGAGAGAGAGAGAGACAGGGTGGGGAGAGAGAGAAAGAGACAGGGAAGGGAGAGAGAGAAGAGACAGGGAAGGGGAGAGAGAGAAAGAGACAGGGAAGGGGAGAGAGAGAAAGAGACAGGGAAGGGGGAGAGAGAGAAAGAGACAGGGAAGGGAGAGAGAGAAAGAGACAGGGAAGGGAGAGAGAGAAAGAGACAGGGAAGGGGAGAGAGAGAAGGAGACAGGGAGGGAGAGAGAGAAAGAGACAGGGAAGGGAGAGAGAGAAAGAGACAGGGAAGGGAGAGAGAGAAAGAGACAGGGAAGGGGAGAGAGAGAAAGAGACAGGGAAGGGGAGAGAGAGAAAGAGACAGGGAAGGGGAGAGAGAGAAGAGACAGGGAAGGGGAGAGAGAGAAAGAGACAGGGAAGGGAGAGAGAGAGAGAGACAGGGAAGGGAGAGAGAGAGACAGGGAAGGGGAGAGAGAGAGACAGGGAAGGGGAGAGAGAGAGACAGGAAGGGAGAGAGAGAGACAGGGAAGGGAGAGAGAGAGACAGGGAAATGGAGAGAGAGAGACAGGGAAGGGAGAGAGAGAGACAGTAAGGGAGAGAGAGAGAGACAGGGAAGGGAGAGAGAGAGAGACAGGGAAAGAGAGAGAGAGAGAGACAGGGAAAGAGAGAGAGAGAGACAGGGGAAAGAGAGAGAGAGACAGGGAAAGAGAGAGAGAGAGAAGGGAAAGAGAGAGAGAGAGACAGGGAAAGAGAGAGAGAGACAGGGAAAGAGAGAGAGAGACAGACAGGGAAAGAGAGAGAGAGAGAGACAGGGAAAGAGAGAGAGAGAGACAGGGAAAGAGAGAGAGAGACAGGGAAAGAGAGAGAGAGACAGGGAAAGAGAGAGAGAGAGAGAGAGAGACAGGGAAAGAGAGAGAGAGAGAGACAGGGAAAGAGAGAGAGAGAGACGGGGAAAGAGAGAGAGACGGGGAAAGAGAGAGAGACGGGGAAGGGAAGAGAGAGAGACAGGGAAGGGAAGAGAGAGAGACAGGGAAGGGGAGAGTGAGAGACAGGGAAGGGGAGAGTGAGAGACAGGGAAGGGGAGAGTGAGACAGGGAAGGGGAGAGTGAGAAAGAGAGAGATGGGAGAGTGAGAAAGAGAGAGATGGGAGAGTGAGAAAGAGAGAGATGGGAGAGTTAGAAAGAGAGAGATGGGAGAGTGAGAAAGAGAGAGATGGGAGAGTGAGAAAGAGAGAGATGGGAGAGTGAGAAAGAGAGAGATGGGAGAGTGAGAAAGAGAGAGATGGGAGAGTGAGAAAGAGAGAGATGGGAGAGTGAGAAAGAGAGAGATGGGAGAGTGAGAAAGAGAGAGATGGGAGAGTGAGAAAGAGAGATCGGAGGGAGAAAGAGACAGAGGGAAAGAGAAAGAAAGAGAATGTCAAAATCCATGCTGAAAAGTTACGTAATAATGTGAACGTGCGTTTGTGTGTGGTCACTGCACAGGCCTTCATCGTCTGCTTGTGGTCTTCATCCGGATTCTGAGCTTCATTTCAACACTGTGTCAAATGAAAAAGGAGGATGCTCTAAACTATCCCCTAAAGAAAATCCCCACACAAGAATACAATTGTCTTTCACAAAAAATCAAAGAGCACACAAAATGACAAGTTTTATAATTTCCAAAAAAATTTGGATGATCATAATTCGGTGGCTCATTAAGTAGCAAAAATAATTTATTTTATTGATTTACTATTAAAAAAAATCTAGCTTGATCTCTACTTTGCTATGAGTCATATCAAGAAGATTCAATGTGTTAGCTCTTGAAATGAATCTTATATGAACGGTCAAAGTTGAGCTTCCGTGTCATTTTTGTACATTTTTTCAAGAGAAAACGAGATATTATCCACTGTTTAGGCTAGTTTAATCTTATAATTATTGCTTCCATTATGATTAATTTTCATTTACCACAAGATGACATTATATCTGGAAGAATTTTTCAATAGTCTGAAGATTGCATTTTTTTGAAGAGGTAACGGGATATTATCCACTGTTTAGGCTAGTTTGATCTTATAATTATTGCTTCCATTATGATTAATTTTCATTTACCACAAGATGACATTATATCTGGAAGAATTTTTCAATAGTCTGAAGATTGCATTTTTTTCAAGAGGTAACGGGATATTATCCACTGTTTAGGCTAGTTTGATCTAATAATTATTGCTTCCATTATGATTAATTTTCATTTACCACAAGATGACATTATATCTGGAAGAATTTTTCAATAGTCTGAAGATTGCATTTTTTTCAAGAGGTAACGGGATATTATCCACTGTTTAGGCTAGTTTAATCTTATAATTATTGCTTCCATTATGATTAATTTTCATTTACCACAAGATGACATTATATCTGGAAGAATTTTTCAATAGTCTGAAGATTGCATTTTTTTCAAGAGGTAACGGGATATTATCCACTGTTTAGGCTAGTTTGATCTAATAATTATTGCTTCCATTATGATTAATTTTCATTTACCACAAGATGACATTATATCTGGAAGAATTTTTCAATAGTCTGAAGATTGCATTTTTTTCAAGAGGTAACGGGATATTATCCACTGTTTAGGCTAGTTTGATCTAATAATTATTGCTTCCATTATGATTAATTTTCATTTACCACAAGATGACATTATATCTGGAAGAATTTTTCAATAGTCTGAAGATTGCATTTTTTTCAAGAGGTAACGGGATATTATCCACTGTTTAGGCTAGTTTGATCTAATAATTATTGCTTCCATTATGATTAATTTTCATTTACCACAAGATGACATTATATCTGGAAGAATTTTTCAATAGTCTGAAGATTGCATTTTTTTCAAGAGGTAACGGGATATTATCCACTGTTTAGGCTAGTTTAATCTTATAATTATTGCTTCCATTATGATTAATTTTCATTTACCACAAGATGACATTATATCTGGAAGAATTTTTCAATAGTCTGAAGATTGCATTTTTTTCAAGAGGTAACGGGATATTATCCACTGTTTAGGCTAGTTTAATCTTATAATTATTGCTTCCATTATGATTAATTTTCATTTACCACAAGATGACATTATATCTGGAAGAATTTTTCAATAGTCTGAAGATTGCATTTTTTTCAAGAGGTAACGGGATATTATCCACTGTTTAGGCTAGTTTGATCTAATAATTATTGCTTCCATTATGATTAATTTTCATTTACCACAAGATGACATTATATCTGGAAGAATTTTTCAATAGTCTGAAGATTGCATTTTTTTCAAGAGGTAACGGGATATTATCCACTGTTTAGGCTAGTTTGATCTAATAATTATTGCTTCCATTATGATTAATTTTCATTTACCACAAGATGACATTATATCTGGAAGAATTTTTCAATAGTCTGAAGATTGCATTTTTTTCAAGAGGTAACGGGATATTATCCACTGTTTAGGCTAGTTTGATCTAATAATTATTGCTTCCATTATGATTAATTTTCATTTACCACACGATAACATTATATCTGGAAGAATTTTTCAATAGTCTGAAGATTGCATTTTTTTCAAGAGGTAACGGGATATTATCGACTGTTTAGGCTAGTTTGATCTAATAATTATTGCTTCCATTATGATTAATTTTCATTTACCACAAGATGACATTATATCTGGAAGAATTTTTCAATAGTCTGAAGATTGCATTTTTTTCAAGAGGAAACGGGATATTATCCACTGTTTAGGCTAGTTTGATCTAATAATTATTGCTTCCATTATGAATAATTTTCATTTACCACAAGATGACATTATATCTGGAAGAATTTTTCAATAGTCTGAAGATTGCATTTTTTTCAAGAGGTAACGGGATATTATCCACTGTTTAGGCTAGTTTAATCTTATAATTATTGCTTCCATTATGATTAATTTTCATTTACCACAAGATGACATTATATCTGGAAGAATTTTTCAATAGTCTGAAGATTGCATTTTTTTCAAGAGGTAACGGGATATTATCCACTGTTTAGGCTAGTTTAATCTTATAATTATTGCTTCCATTATGATTAATTTTCATTTACCACAAGATGACATTATATCTGGAAGAATTTTTCAATAGTCTGAAGATTGCATTTTTTTCAAGAGGTAACGGGATATTATCCACTGTTTAGGCTAGTTTGATCTAATAATTATTGCTTCCATTATGATTAATTTTCATTTACCACAAGATGACATTATATCTGGAAGAATTTTTCAATAGTCTGAAGATTGCATTTTTTTCAAGAGGTAACGGGATATTATCCACTGTTTAGGCTAGTTTGATCTAATAATTATTGCTTCCATTATGATTAATTTTCATTTACCACAAGATGACATTATATCTGGAAGAATTTTTCAATAGTCTGAAGATTGCATTTTTTTCAAGAGGTAACGGGATATTATCCACTGTTTAGGCTAGTTTGATTTAATAATTATTGCTTCCATTATGATTAATTTTCATTTACCACAAGATGACATTATATCTGGAAGAATTTTTCAATAGTCTGAAGATTGCATTTTTTTCAAGAGGTAACGGGATATTATCCACTGTTTAGGCTAGTTTAATCTTATAATTATTGCTTCCATTATGATTAATTTTCATTTACCACAAGATGACATTATATCTGGAAGAATTTTTCAATAGTCTGAAGATTGCATTTTTTTCAAGAGGTAACGGGATATTATCCACTGTTTAGGCTAGTTTAATCTTATAATTATTGCTTCCATTATGATTAATTTTCATTTACCACAAGATGACATTATATCTGGAAGAATTTTTCAATAGTCTGAAGATTGCATTTTTTTCAAGAGGTAACGGGATATTATCCACTGTTTAGGCTAGTTTAATCTTATAATTATTGCTTCCATTATGATTAATTTTCATTTACCACAAGATGACATTATATCTGGAAGAATTTTTCAATAGTCTGAAGATTGCATTTTTTTCAAGAGGTAACGGGATATTATCCACTGTTTAGGCTAGTTTGATCTAATAATTATTGCTTCCATTATGATTAATTTTCATTTACCACAAGATGACATTATATCTGGAAGAATTTTTCAATAGTCTGAAGATTGCATTTTTTTCAAGAGGTAACGGGATATTATCCACTGTTTAGGCTAGTTTGATCTAATAATTATTGCTTCCATTATGAATAATTTTCATTTACCACAAGATGACATTATATCTGGAAGAATTTTTCAATAGTCTGAAGATTGCATTTTTTTCAAGAGGTAACGGGATATTATCCACTGTTTAGGCTAGTTTGATCTAATAATTATTGCTTCCATTATGAATAATTTTCATTTACCACAAGATGACATTATATCTGGAAGAATTTTTCAATAGTCTGAAGATTGCATTTTTTTCAAGAGGTAACGGGATATTATCCACTGTTTAGGCTAGTTTAATCTTATAATTATTGCTTCCATTATGATTAATTTTCATTTACCACAAGATGACATTATATCTGGAAGAATTTTTCAATAGTCTGAAGATTGCATTTTTTTCAAGAGGTAACGGGATATTATCCACTGTTTAGGCTAGTTTGATCTAATAATTATTGCTTCCATTATGATTAATTTTCATTTACCACAAGATGACATTATATCTGGAAGAATTTTTCAATAGTCTGAAGATTGCATTTTTTTCAAGAGGTAACGGGATATTATCCACTGTTTAGGCTAGTTTGATCTAATAATTATTGCTTCCATTATGATTAATTTTCATTTACCACAAGATGACATTATATCTGGAAGAATTTTTCAATAGTCTGAAGATTGCATTTTTTTCAAGAGGTAACGGGATATTATCCACTGTTTAGGCTAGTTTGATTTAATAATTATTGCTTCCATTATGATTAATTTTCATTTACCACAAGATGACATTATATCTGGAAGAATTTTTCAATAGTCTGAAGATTGCATTTTTTTCAAGAGGTAACGGGATATTATCCACTGTTTAGGCTAGTTTAATCTTATAATTATTGCTTCCATTATGATTAATTTTCATTTACCACAAGATGACATTATATCTGGAAGAATTTTTCAATAGTCTGAAGATTGCATTTTTTTCAAGAGGTAACGGGATATTATCCACTGTTTAGGCTAGTTTGATCTTATAATTATTGCTTTCATTATGATTAATTTTCATTTACCACAAGATGACATTATATCTGGAAGAATTTTTCAATAGTCTGAAGATTGCATTTTTTTCAAGAGGTAACGGGATATTATCCACTGTTTAGGCTAGTTTGATCTAATAATTATTGCTTCCATTATGATTAATTTTCATTTACCACAAGATGACATTATATCTGGAAGAATTTTTCAATAGTCTGAAGATTGCATTTTTTTCAAGAGGTAACGGGATATTATCCACTGTTTAGGCTAGTTTGATCTTATAATTATTGCTTCCATTATGATTAATTTTCATTTACCACAAGATGACATTATATCTGGAAGAATTTTTCAATAGTCTGAAGATTGCATTTTTTTCAAGAGGTAACGGGATATTATCCACTGTTTAGGCTAGTTTGATCTAATAATTATTGCTTCCATTATGATTAATTTTCATTTACCACAAGATGACATTATATCTGGAAGAATTTTTCAATAGTCTGAAGATTGCATTTTTTTCAAGAGGTAACGGGATATTATCCACTGTTTAGGCTAGTTTGATCTTATAATTATTGCTTCCATTATGATTAATTTTCATTTACCACAAGATGACATTATATCTGGAAGAATTTTTCAATAGTCTGAAGATTGCATTTTTTTCAAGAGGTAACGGGATATTATCCACTGTTTAGGCTAGTTTGATCTTATAATTATTGCTTCCATTATGATTAATTTTCATTTACCACAAGATGACATTATATCTGGAAGAATTTTTCAATAGTCTGAAGATTGCATTTTTTTCAAGAGGTAACGGGATATTATCCACTGTTTAGGCTAGTTTGATCTAATAATTATTGCTTCCATTATGATTAATTTTCATTTACCACAAGATGACATTATATCTGGAAGAATTTTTCAATAGTCTGAAGATTGCATTTTTTTCAAGAGGTAACGGGATATTATCCACTGTTTAGGCTAGTTTGATCTAATAATTATTGCTTCCATTATGAATAATTTTCATTTACCACAAGATGACATTATATCTGGAAGAATTTTTCAATAGTCTGAAGATTGCATTTTTTTCAAGAGGTAACGGGATATTATCCACTGTTTAGGCTAGTTTAATCTTATAATTATTGCTTCCATTATGATTAATTTTCATTTACCACAAGATGACATTATATCTGGAAGAATTTTTCAATAGTCTGAAGATTGCATTTTTTTCAAGAGGTAACGGGATATTATCCACTGTTTAGGCTAGTTTGATCTAATAATTATTGCTTCCATTATGATTAATTTTCATTTACCACAAGATGACATTATATCTGGAAGAATTTTTCAATAGTCTGAAGATTGCATTTTTTTCAAGAGGTAACGGGATATTATCCACTGTTTAGGCTAGTTTGATCTAATAATTATTGCTTCCATTATGATTAATTTTCATTTACCACAAGATGACATTATATCTGGAAGAATTTTTCAATAGTCTGAAGATTGCATTTTTTTCAAGAGGTAACGGGATATTATCCACTGTTTAGGCTAGTTTGATCTAATAATTATTGCTTCCATTATGATTAATTTTCATTTACCACAAGATGACATTATATCTGGAAGAATTTTTCAATAGTCTGAAGATTGCATTTTTTTCAAGAGGTAACGGGATATTATCCACTGTTTAGGCTAGTTTGATCTAATAATTATTGCTTCCATTATGATTAATTTTCATTTACCACAAGATGTCATTATATCTGGAAGAATTTTTCAATAGTCTGAAGATTGCATTTTTTTCAAGAGGTAACGGGATATTATCCACTGTTTAGGCTAGTTTGATCTAATAATTATTGCTTCCATTATGATTAATTTTCATTTACCACAAGATGACATTATATCTGGAAGAATTTTTCAATAGTCTGAAGATTGCATTTTTTTCAAGAGGTAACGGGATATTATCCACTGTTTAGGCTAGTTTGATCTAATAATTATTGCTTCCATTATGATTAATTTTCATTTACCACAAGATGACATTATATCTGGAAGAATTTTTCAATAGTCTGAAGATTGCATTTTTTTCAAGAGGTAACGGGATATTATCCACTGTTTAGGCTAGTTTGATCTAATAATTATTGCTTCCATTATGATTAATTTTCATTTACCACAAGATGACATTATATCTGGAAGAATTTTTCAATAGTCTGAAGATTGCATTTTTTTCAAGAGGTAACGGGATATTATCCACTGTTTAGGCTAGTTTGATCTTATAATTATTGCTTCCATTATGATTAATTTTCATTTACCACAAGATGACATTATATCTGGAAGACTTTTTCAATAGCCTGAAGATTGCATTTTTTTCAAGAGGTAACGGGATATTATCCACTGTTTAGGCTAGTTTGATCTAATAATTATTGCTTCCATTATGATTAATTTTCATTTACCACACGATAACATTATATCTGGAAGAATTTTTCAATAGTCTGAAGATTGCATTTTTTTCAAGAGGTAACGGGATATTATCGACTGTTTAGGCTAGTTTGATCTAATAATTATTGCTTCCATTATGATTAATTTTCATTTACCACAAGATGACATTATATCTGGAAGACTTTTTCAATAGCCTGAAGATTGCATTTTTTTCAAGAGGTAACGGGATATTATCCACTGTTTAGGCTAGTTTGATCTAATAATTATTGCTTCCATTATGATTAATTTTCATTTACCACACGATAACATTATATCTGGAAGAATTTTTCAATAGTCTGAAGATTGCATTTTTTTCAAGAGGTAACGGGATATTATCGACTGTTTAGGCTAGTTTGATCTAATAATTATTGCTTCCATTATGATTAATTTTCATTTACCACAAGATGACATTATATCTGGAAGACTTTTTCAATAGCCTGAAGATTGCATTTTTTTCAAGAGGTAACGGGATATTATCCACTGTTTAGGCTAGTTTGATCTAATAATTATTGCTTCCATTATGATTAATTTTCATTTACCACACGATAACATTATATCTGGAAGAATTTTTCAATAGTCTGAAGATTGCATTTTTTTCAAGAGGTAACGGGATATTATCGACTGTTTAGGCTAGTTTGATCTAATAATTATTGCTTCCATTATGATTAATTTTCATTTACCACAAGATGACATTATATCTGGAAGAATTTTTCAATAGTCTGAAGATTGCATTTTTTTCAAGAGGAAACGGGATATTATCCACTGTTTAGGCTAGTTTGATCTAATAATTATTGCTTCCATTATGAATAATTTTCATTTACCACAAGATGTCATTATATCTGGAAGAATTTTTCAATAGTCTGAAGATTGCATTTTTTTCAAGAGGTAACGGGATATTATCCACTGTTTAGGCTAGTTTGATCTAATAATTATTGCTTCCATTATGAATAATTTTCATTTACCACCAGATGACATTATATCTGGAAGACTTTTTCAATAGCCTGAAGATTGCATTTTTTTCAAGAGGTAACGGGATATTATCAACTGTTTAGGCTAGTTTGATCTAATAATTATTGCTTCCATTATGATTAATTTTCATTTACCACGAGATGACATTATATCTGGAAGACTTTTTCAATAGTCTGAAGATTGCATTTTTTTCAAGAGGAAACGGGATATTATCTACTGTTTAGGCTAGTTTGATCTAATAATTATTGCTTCCATTATGATTAATTTTCATTTACCACGAGATCACATTATATATGGAAGAATTTTTCAATAGTCTGAAGATTGCATTTTTTTCAAGAGGAAACGGGATATTATCCACTGTTTAGGCTAGTTTGATCTAATAATTATTGCTTCCATTATGAATAATTTTCATTTACCACAAGATGTCATTATATCTGGAAGAATTTTTCAATAGTCTGAAGATTGCATTTTTTTCAAGAGGTAACGGGATATTATCCACTGTTTAGGCTAGTTTGATCTAATAATTATTGCTTCCATTATGAATAATTTTCATTTACCACCAGATGACATTATATCTGGAAGACTTTTTCAATAGCCTGAAGATTGCATTTTTTTCAAGAGGTAACGGGATATTATCAACTGTTTAGGCTAGTTTGATCTAATAATTATTGCTTCCATTATGATTAATTTTCATTTACCACGAGATGACATTATATCTGGAAGACTTTTTCAATAGTCTGAAGATTGCATTTTTTTCAAGAGGAAACGGGATATTATCTACTGTTTAGGCTAGTTTGATCTAATAATTATTGCTTCCATTATGATTAATTTTCATTTACCACGAGATCACATTATATATGGAAGAATTTTTCAATAGTCTGAAGAATGCATTTTTTTCAAGAGGTAACGGGATATTATCTACTTTTTAGGCTAGTTTGATCTAATAATTATTGCTTCCATTATGATTAATTTTAATTTACCACAATAAATTTTGTATCATTGTTTGTGTTTTGCAAAAAAATTAAAAGCTTTTAGATATAATGAAAATAAATTTTGTATCATTGTGTTTTGCAAAAAAATTAAAAGCTTTTAGATATAATGAAAATAAATTTTGTATCATTGTTTGTGTTTTGTAATAAAATTAAAAGCTTTTAGATATGAAAATAAATTTAGTATCATTGTTTGTGTTTTGCAAAAAAACTAAAAGCTTTTAGATATAATGAAAATAAATTTTGTATCATTGTGTTTTGCAAAAAAATTAAAAGCTTTTAGATATAATGAAATTAAATTTTCTATCATTGTTTGTGTTTTGCAAAAAAATTAAAAGCTTTTAGATGTAATGAAAATTAAATTCTGGTTTAGGATATCTAGTATGAGTTTCTAAGCTAGCTTGGAATTAAATGCAGCAAAAGAATTAACCAAATTGAAGAGTGTATCTCTGAAAATCAAACATCTTTTATAAAGTTCACTCTTTTGCAGACTTACTTCTCATTTCTCAAACCAAGCAAAAACTACCAGTCATCTGACGCCTATAAATCTAGTTCTAAGTATTCTTTTGAAATGTATAACTTATATTAAATATCTTTAAAATAAATCCATTGTAATTTTAAAAACTAATAATTTTATTTAAATTACCTTTCTTGAAAATTAATAAACGTGATATTTTGAGAAAGGTTCTGGTAATTTATCTTTAATTACTGTTAATATCGAAAAAAAAAAACTATATAGCAAAATAGCACAATAAAATTACAAATGAATTTATTATCAACGGTTTAAAAAATATTTATGCAAATTAGGGATAGCTGTGTTTGGGTCCTTGCTCTACTATATATACAGTATTTCTTTATTATTATTGATTTGAATAATAGTGAGCCATTTTGATGATAATATAGTTGTGATATAAAAAAAAAAAAATCAATGCCTTCTGAGTCTTATAAACCTGATGTATTCAAAATGATACCTGATTTTACTCAAAGTGAAACCTCAGTGTCAGATTTAACTAAAAAATCGAAAATTACGCAAAAATACACCAATTGGTCGAAAATTAAATTTTCTAACGATTTTATTAGCTGTATTTTTGTTTACTTTTCGATTTTTTAGTTGTTTTACAACATCTTGATTTCACTTTGAGTAAAATCTGGAACCATCTTGAATACGTCGGGTTTACAAGACTCAGAAGGCAACAACAAAAAATGTAAATAAAAGCACTTTAAAATACCTTAAAACACAAAACAAATAGGCAGGTAAGTAGAAAAGTAACTTTTGATAAGAGTTATTTGTGACTAAAAAAAGGGGTGAAAAAAAGAATCACCCCTTTTTTTTCTCTGTTGAAAAATGTTAATAATCAACAATAAAAAAGAAAAAGAAATATCTGTATTTTAAGAAAATTATGAGATAACTTCAGGTGTGTCTTTGTCTCACTACTACATGATTTACACAATTAATTAACTTTTTTTGTTTTTTTTATTTATTTACTATTAATTGATTATTTATTAAAATCCAAAATGCAATAGCATAAAAGATTTTTAAATCCTATTTTTAAAATTTTATAATGAAATTAAATCCACCATAATGCATTTCCATTTCTTTGTAAACGAGTCAGCCATTTTAATCTTTTGTTAAGAAAGAAAAAAAAGAAGAAAAATTACCTCCTGGCGTGGCCCTTTGGAATTTTAAAGAATTTAAACTGCCGGATAGAAATCCATGTCTGGCTTTAAAATTCTTAGCAAATCCTCATTTAATTAAAAGATTTAAAGTCTTGGAAGCTGTTTACAGCCAATCATTTTATAAATAAAGATTAAAATAAGTTAACAATTTGGTTCAATTAATAATTTAACGACTAAATGATATTGCAATAATTAAATTCAACTTTTAAAATTCTATTTAAAAAAAAATTTTTTTTGGGGGGGGGGGGTCTACAAAAATTTTTTTTTTTTAAATAGGATAGTAAAAAAAAAAGTGAAAGAAAAATGTAAATTTTGTCTGTTTTTATAAAAAAAAATGCAATTTGGTGACAATTTCCACCAATCAGTTTAATCAATAAAACAGTCAAAATTCCGCTAATTAGCAGACAGCTCTCATTTGTGGTTTCAATGAAAGAATTTGTTGTGATGACATGCATGCCAGAGCTTGTTTTGAGTTAAGAGTTTGTTTTGTATATGCTCTAACTCAAAAAAAAAAAAGTTTTTTTTTTTTTTCATTAAATTATAGTATAAAAAAAGAAAAACTTTTAGTCATTTAAAAGCAGGAACCTGCTGATTTCCAATATGCTATTGATTTTGTTTGGAGACCAACCATTGACAAGTGATGCGAGAACAGACAGACATACATTTTTTATTCATATATCTATCTATATATATATATATATCTATCTATATATCTATATATCTATCTATATATCTATATATCTATCTATATATCTATCTATATCTATATATATATAGATCTATCTATATATCTATCTATATCTATATATATATAGATCTATCTATATCTATATATATATAGATCTATCTATATCTATATATATAGAGAGAGATCTATCTATATCTATATATATCTATCTATATCTATATCTATATATCTCTCTATATCTCTCTATATCTATATATCTATATATCTATATATCTCTCTATATCTATCTATATATATATCTATATATATATATATCTATCTATATATATATCTATATATCTATCTATATCTATCTATATATATATATATATCTATATATATATATCTATCTATATCTATATCTATCTATCTATATATATATATATATCTATATATATATATCTATCTATATCTATCTATATCTATCTATATCTATCTATATCTATCTATATCTATCTATATCTATCTATATCTATCTATCTATATCTATCTATATCTATCTCTATCTATATCTATCTATCTATCTATCGAGAGAGAGATTACCAACAATTTCACAGAATATATAATAGGAATATAGAAATCAAATTCTCTTGAATATTATTATTATATTTGATAATCTCTAACTCCTCCATTCTTCTCCACCAATGGAAAAAAACAAAACAAAAAACACACAGATGAAAGAAAGTTCAAAGAAGAGAAAGAAATGTAGTCTTACGACAAGAAGAACTTACCACTTTCCCTGGCCGAGCCCATGTGTAAACGAAGCCTTCCTGGCATGCTGTAACAATGCACTCCTCTCTAAAAACTAAAGCTGTTAGGCGCTCATGTGCTATTTTTTTACATATAAGAGGTTCCAAAATTGGAATTTCATCTAAGCGTGGACAAGCGGGAGTTCCAAGCAATTTTAAAGACTCATCAATTGGCCGTATAGTGGTTTTTAATAAGCTAACTTTTTCGCTGCTCCTGCCAGCCAAACTTAAATTTCTCTTATGTTCCTTTTTATCGTGATCTTTATCTTTTCTGTCCCCAAGGGACAAAGTGGCAAATTTTGCGGTGATATTAACAGAAGCATTTGGTAGCGAATTCCCATCAACAACTGGCACCTGTGAATTCAAGGAATTAGACTTTTGAGAGTTCGGCAGACTATTACAGCGTGGCATATAGTTAAAAACATTTGGTCCGATAATCGTGCTCGTCCTTGCACGACCTAAGGGTTGTTTGAGAACATCTTCCGTCAGATCCCAAAGGCATAAAATTGTGTCCTGGCCAACGGAACCAAAACGATACGATGTAAAGTTTGTTGTCCGACTGTCTGTAACACTTTTATTCGACCCAGTCCGTGACCGATTTAACGTGCTCGTCTCATGACCAGAGTTTTCAATTTTCCCCTCGTGGTTGTGTATTGTCCCGTAGTGAAACTCTTCATCGCTACCACTAAAATCACAGCCTTCAGTGTCAGAAAAATTTGACGTATAGGGGTCAAAGGCCACCACATTAACCCAAGACCGATGTCCTTCTCCCCTACAGATAACCTTTTTTTCATGAAATGACCACACAGTAACTAAATCATCCTCTCCACCGGTCACTAGGTATTTTCCGTCAGGAGACCAACACACGCAAAGAAGTCCACCAAAGTAGCTCTTCATGGACCCAACAAGATCCATGGAATCATAATTGAATACTCTAAGGTATCCATCTTGTCCGACTACAGCAAGGAATCGTGAACACGGAGAGAAAGCAAATTCATTAATAGGCCCCTGTCCAACCAGCCAGCGGTATAAGGGATTCCGTGTACTTTTGGTTTTACATGTGTATATTGCGTAGCCTTCACCCTGTTTGAAAGGCTGGTAATGTGGGGGTGCGCCGCCACAAGGAAGGTCTTCATTGTAGACGTAGATTTGTCCACTTGCATGCGAAACTAGAAATTGGTTGGGTGATCCGGGAATCCATTTAATACATGTCACTTTGCTTTTGTCTATCAACCTCTGAAATAAATAAATTGGGGAAGAGAAACAGATAGTAAAAACGATTTCAATTTGTATAAAATTACAAAAATACAAAAAAAAAAAAAAAAAAAATCTTTTTAATAAAAAATAAATAAAAAAGATTTTGGTAATAAAAAATAACAAATATATTACACTGATTCATTCGGTGAAAAGGTAAACTATAAGATTAATAATTCAATAAATAATTAATAAATCCCTTATTCGTAACTTGGACATTGTTTAGTTCAATATTGAGAAATCCTGATTCCTTATATATAATTGTATCACAGTCCATAGTTTTGTTCGAATATCCGACTGGCTTGGCAGGCTGAGAGCAGACTCAAGGCGTTTCCACAGATTATGGCGATAGAGAGGCGCTCGTAAAGCCAAGACAATTCGCGATTGTCTCCGGTGTTTTGGTAATTAGCACTGTTATTAAGAAAACAAGAATGAACTGATTTGGCCACACTGTCAGAAATTGTCCTAAAAGCAATGTACACTGAGCATTTAAAGAAGAACCCCCCCCCCTCTCCAGTAAAAGACTTTATGGTAGGCCTCCAAAGCGCTGAACTGATCAGATCTGCAGTCATTTAGAGCTTATTGTGGATCCATAAAGTGTGCAAATATCCTTTGACAATTATGCAATAGTGTCCCCGTTTATTTGCCGCTCTACGAGGGCAGAGTTAGACACAACCGACCCAAACTGGTAATACCTGGTGTGGTATTAGTCCCGGGCGGGCTATGCTGGTTTCCTCCTTCGGAGGAAGCTTACAGGGAATATCAAATTCATAAGTGGTCCTCAGTCATGGGAAGATGACATACAGCGCCTAGCATTTCCAAATGGTCACCCATCTGGTACTGAGCAGGTTCCATGTCGCTTAACTTCGGTGATCCAACTAGAACCTGTGCATCAATGTAATTATGCTGTATAGTTAGTAACAAGTTAGACACAAGGTAGGTTTTTAATGTGGGGAAAACCCGCCTCCCAAAAAGGGACACTCTAGATTGTGACAAAAATAAAAATTGCTTCAGTCTAGAAAGATTTCTCTTTCACTGACCGAAGACAGAACAGATGAAGTGTAGTTTCAGAACAGATACTGCACTTTGTTCCTTGGACTAGTGTCCTCTCCTCGCGATTACTATTTATTTTTCGACTATGTTTTGACCGACATGTACTCTGAC
The DNA here is from genome assembly GCA_963556195.1 of Sepiola atlantica. Classification (NCBI taxonomy): domain Eukaryota; kingdom Metazoa; phylum Mollusca; class Cephalopoda; order Sepiida; family Sepiolidae; genus Sepiola; species Sepiola atlantica. The sequence goes on along the minus strand of OY744550.1, from coordinate 16,318,513 downwards.
CTTCTTCAATTATATTGTTAATCTACAGTGATGTTCCCCCCATAATATTTAATGTTATTTATTATTTCTGCAATGTTTATCATGAAGCTTTGTACTTTGACAGCCATGAACACAATATACCTGAAGAAGGCTGGAGAGTATATCGACCGAATTATAATCGCTAAATAAAATAATATGTAGATCAAAAATATAATAGGATCTCTATATAAAAAAAATGTCTTTTGGGGTCACAATTGCCCTAAGTTTTTTACCTCTTATTTCAGATGTAATTTTTAAATTTTAATCATCAAGAAATAATCTCTTATGTTATTTGGGGAAGGCACAGAAGTGGGCGAGAAAGGAAGGGTGGCTCAGATGGAATGCAGGCGTGTCAAATGAAATGTGAGCAGTGCATCCGAGGCAAGAAAAAGGATTAGAAGAAAAGGGATTGCGGGTTAAATAGAGTGGAGAGGAATATGGATCATTATAAATAGCTGTGTGACTAGAGGAAAAGGAGTTGGAAAGGGATAGAGAAAAGTAAAACAAGTGATTGAAAGAAAAGGAGAAATTGGTAGGAAAAAATGCAATCACCCTTGGCATGCCAACCATTATCAAAAGAAACAGGATTTTCACAAACTATTCATTTGGCAAGTATAGACATAATTTTAAAGAGTTTCTGCGTTGTTGGAATGTGCGATGAGAACTGCTTCAATGAGGCATCTGCATTCAGAGCTACGCATATTTCTTATTAGTGCGACCGTAGAAAAATCTGGATAAATGGGGATATCCAATCATGAATAAGCTTCAAATAAACTAAGAGGCAAAATATAGATTCTCCCTACATGGATTGTATGTTGGAATTTTTTTCCCCTCTTATATTGTTCCACCCTATTTTTCTTATACATACAGAAAATATTTATATTGCTATAGGCTCTAACAATTTCTAAACTTTTATGTATGTGAAAAAAATATAAATTAAAACATCATATAAATTTTTAAAAATCTATTTCACATAAAAGGTTTTGCCAAATATAACGTTAAACATTTTTTTGTAGCAAAGATAGTGGCCGTGCTATATTTTTAAACAGAACAATAACAACAACAACAACATTAACAATAGTGGATTTCGCCATACCAGCAGATCACAGGGTGAAGTTTAATGAGCCCCCCCCCCCCCCCCCCAAAAAAAAATAAAGAATATACATGAAGCTTGTGAGAAAGCTAAAGGGAATATGGGTACCAATAAATGTAGGAACACTTGAAAAAGTTCCGAAAACTCTGTTAAAAAGACTTGGAGAAATTGGAATCAAAGAGAGAATTGACACCATATAAAATTGACCATATAAAATATGAAAATGGCTAATTTATAAGGAAAAATTCTTGAGTGAGGAAACCAACACATAACCAGATTCCACTGATCACCTATGTTGAAATGGAAAAATGTGTATGTTGTTGAGAGCCACTTTAGTACATCGGTTTTGTCTACTGCACGTTTCATTTTGAATAGCCGATATTTAAGCTCTGGATGGTGGCCCGCTTGCAGTCGGCTGAGATTCACCTGACCGCTTCGATTTATCATCGTATACATGTCCGATACAGAGATAGGGGAGAGAAAGTAAACCATATAAAAAAAAAGAACGGTCTAAACCAAAGCAGACTGGTGTACGTCAGCTGACTCCGAGCAGCAGGCCACCACGAAGAGGTCAAACATTAATTCTTCAAAATCAACATGCAGTGGACACAACCTGCTGATAGTGTGCACTGGATGAGGAGACTGACTCCACATCCATACAAACCGCCAATCCTGGCAGATGTTCTCACCTCTGACCCTGAAGATATGGGAACGATGGAAAAGGATATCAGACCAATCGGCAACTGATCTAAGCCAACCCATGACGTCTGTGTGCTCAATAACAGCAGCCAGTCAGCATGCCTCCCACTTTCATCAGTACATGTTAGCTCAAGCATAGCTTGGTATCTGATATCGCATACGAGGACTTTTTTTTAATACATATATTATGCTTTCACAATATACTATAAACATACGAAAAAAAAACCTATTATATAAAGGAAACTTGTTTTTTTCTGTCTGTCTGTCTGACTAAAACTTAAAAACTACCTAAGATATACCAACAAACCATACATATTCTGCTACAGTATCACCTCGGACAGGTTTTGGTAAACAAATAACTGTAATATTATCTAAATTTAGGGTGACCAAAAATCAAATTAGTGATTATGGAGTCAGAAAAAAATAAAGTTGTTTTGTTTAAAAAAAAACAAAGGAAATAACTCTATAAATAGTTTTAAGGTTATTTCCCTTGAACAAATTAAAAGTGAAACTTAAGGAACACACAAAAAAAAAAAAATAAGGATACAAATGGTAACATAAGCACTCAAAGCTGGAAGCAGGAGTACACAATGGCAGGAGTGCCAGCTAATCTATCTATATAATACTAAAAGTCTATTGTTCTTGTATGTTTGCAATCAGCTTTCAGCTTTCCGGTTTTCAACATCCGGTTGCGCATGCGTAAATAGCATCGTCTTCAATCTGTTATTCCAATTCCGTTATTCTCTATTATGATTAACGAACGCATGAAATTTTTCATTCTGGAAATTTTTAAACAATTACATTTAATTTCATCAAATAGTTTATTTGTTTTCTTCACGGCTAAAAACATTCAACGGGAGGACTTCGTAAAGTCTGTCGCAGTTTCAAAAAAACTCCTCCCTTTTAAAAAACAAAAACAAACAAACAAAACAACAACACTCATTATTAATATCAGCCATACTAGCGGTCGGTGAACGAAACCACCTCCCACTTTCCCTCTCATAGATTTCACCACTCCTACTCCCTCTGTTTTCGTTACGTACGCGAGAAAGCCTGTTGTACCCCCTTCCTTTGTCAAATCGCCCTAACCAACCACTTATAATTCAGTAACTGTAATTTAAAAAAAAAACAATTATAATAAACAGAACGACTCATAGAAATCTATCTATATTCTTTTTTCATTTTAATATACTTTCATAGAAATGCTTCTGTTATGTAAAAAAAACCTATTTTCTTTATGCCACAAGTGTCACGCTCATACATGAATTCCATAGCTAATATAACAAACTGACCCAACGGGTCACGGGTGGTCTAGTATTTAAAATAAAATTTTAAAAATATGGAAACTTGTTAAGTTCACAATGCATGTCACAAAACAGGTACAATATAGTGATTGAATTGGCATCCAGGATCCTCTCTGCAACCTATACACATGCATAGTCTGTGACACGAGTGGCGGCTTGTGATCTTAGGTTTTGGGGTGCTGTTTCAGAAAATTAAAAAATAAACTCAAAATAAAAACAATTTTGTTTAATCCATCTTTTTTTTTTTTTTAATTAAACATTTTTTCTTTGCTTTATTTTAATATTTTAATTAAAGAAAATCTTATTAGCAAACAAAAATTAAATAGATTTTTTAAAACTTAAATATTAACATTTTAAACTATGTTTTGGAATTTTTTGAGATGAGGATTGATCATCAACTGTTCTCATCTTGGTTGTTATTTTTTTCAATCTTTCGGATGATGTAACCTCTGATCTTTAGGTGCATTCTTTTGGACTTAGGGGATTTTCTGTCCGAACTTCGGGACCCGACAGGATCTCAAACTGACTAAAAAAGGAGTTTGATTTTAAGAGTTCAACAGAAAAAAGATCCTCAAGATAAAAAAAATGCACTTACGGTAACGTCATATCGGCCAAAATATTGCGAAAAATACAAAATGAGAATAACAGTCATAATGATCCGAATAGACTATTCGTATTTTTAAAAATTAATAAAACGTTAAAAAAAAGAAATGATTTTGTTAAATTTTAATTTACTGCTAATGAATTAGTTTCTTTTAAAATATTTTGGTAAAAAAAACAAAAAAACAATTTTAACAATAAAACATTTTTTTGGCGATTTTAAAAAAGATCATAAAATCTTTGATAAAAAAACCCTGTAAAATTAAGTGAATATTCATACAAAACCTTTTAATACGAAAGTACATTTCACCCAAAAATAATTTATTATTTACAAAATAAACAGTGTATACAGTGTGATGATGTATGGAAGTGAAACCTGGCCAGTAACGGTTGATGACATGCGTTGCATGGAGAGAAATGATACGAGAATGATACAATGGATGTGTAACGTGAGTCTTAAAGACAGGCTTAGATCTGATGACGTCAGAGGAAGATCAAATCTGGATAATATAGGGAGATATGTACAGAACAGGAGATCAATGGTATGGCCACGTTGAAAGAATGGATGAGAGTTCTTGGGTTAGTAGATGTAGAACAGTGGAGGTAGCAGGGTCGGTTGGCAGTGGAAGGCTAAGAGAAAATATGGGGCGATGTGATGAAAATGGACCTTAGCGAAAGAGGGATAAATACTAGCAATACCCATCGACCATAAAACAGTTTGGATAATCACGGATTTTAAGGTAGTTCTACTAAAATAGTGATATTTTAAAAGCCAAAGCACTTAAACTTTAAGTCATCAAAATACCACCATTTTGTTTCGTAAATGAATATCCTTTCACACGCATTAATAAATAATAATCTACATTATATATTTTAAGAGTTTTCAGCAAATAAAGTCACAAAAATGTTAACACCATTTTCGGTCATTTACGTCCGTTTTTTTTTTTTTAACCTTCCCCCTTCTTTTAAAGATATCGTATCATTTGCCTTTGGGGAATTTCGTCATGAAATTTGGAAAACAATCAGGAGAAATATCAATTTTAATTATTGCTAGGGTACGAAATTAATGTATTATTTGTTTTGTAATCTTAAAAATAAACCTTCAGCATGACGTGTATTGAACATTTTTTAAAAAACTATTTTTCGTACCCCAACTAGTAAATAAATCAATCTTTTATCTTTTTTTTATGCATTAGAATTTTAATTGTATGTTGTTTTGTATTTCGGTAGTAATAATAGTTGCTACTTATAAACTTACTTTGTAAAGCTTATAAAGCTTTGTAAAATTCGTTTACGAACTTCTTTAAAAAAAAAAAGAAAGACAAAAATACTTTTTATGCTTAAAAAAAGTTAATGCTGTTTGTGGTTCTTTTATAAAAAATACTTCAAGAAATATTGGTTTTTACTCAACTTTCAAACTTCTAGTAGTAATGACTTTCTAGTCGCCAATTAAAAAAAAAAAAAGATTCTAACCCTTTGCATGATTACTTGCCCAAGTCAAGGGCAGGTAATCATGCAAAGGGTTATGCAAGACTGATGTAATTTTGCGGAAAGATACCCAGTTTCAATTTAATTACTTTAATTTTATTTACTTTCACATTAAATATACTCATTACAATAAATTATGTTTTTTTTTATCAAGGTACTTGTTTTTTATTTTTTCTGTTTTTTAAATGCGTATTACCTGCCCTTGCAAATTATCTGCCCTTGACTTGTGTCCAACGAAAGAAGATGGAAGCATAGTCATCGAAGTGACTTGTACGATACGGAAAATGGAAAAATATTTGTAATTAAAGTTCTAGTGGATAATTTTTCCTACGTTTTTCAACATTGAACAATAAAATACCACTGAGTAAGTACATTATATTGTTTTCATAAATAAATAATTTTTCCGTCTGGCCGAAACACTGAACATGCACCAAAATATTTTTTCAAGCTGAAAACTTGATATAAAATAAATAACTCTACGACTAACTATGTTCAAGTGACAAGCCCACCTCCTAAAAATGCCTTCTCTTGAACGTGTTGTACCATTAACCTTAAATCTGAGTGACAAGCCCCCCCCTCCAAAAAAAACTGCCTAAACTCTAACACTAAGTTTGAATGCCAACCTCCATCCAAAACAAAACCCCTTCTTTAACTTTATCACTAACCCTAAGTCCGAGTGTCAAGAAAAAACAAAAAAAAACAGACACCCATAAAGAAAAACGCACAAAATTTATTTCCCATAGAAAAACAATTGATGCTGCCCTAAAACGCTGGAAATGGTGAATTATTTTACATTAAATTTATGTGAAACTAATCCCCCACTATAAATTCTAAAATAATTGTTTTTTTTTCTTTCTGATAAGTTTTCAGGGTGTTCACACGTAATTGCACCTAGCCCTACCACTAACCCGAAGTCCGAGTGGCAAGCCCCCCTCCTCCTTCCACAAAGATCCTCTTAAAACTACACATAATCGTCTAAAAAACAAAAAAAGAAAAAGAAAAAGAAAAAGAAAAAAAGGAGACCCCTCACACACACACAAAAAAAAGAGAAGAAAAACACACAGGATTTATCTCCCAGAGAAAAAAATGATTCATGCCCTAAAATGCTAGAATGGCCCTGAAATTGGAGATTATTTTACATAAAATTTATATGTAAAACTAATCCTCACTCTAAAATCTAAAATAATTGTTTTTGTTTCTGCCAAGTTTTTCAGGGTGTTAACATATAATTAGCTAAAAAAAGGTAGAATCTCATATTTTGGGGAGGCAAGGGGGTGAGTTAGCGGAAGGTGTTAATCTACAATAATGCCACAGAAATCTTGCAATATATTCACTTTTTAACCGTCCTAGTATTAGATTTGAGTTTCTTGTACATAAAATGTATTACAATTCAACTTTGAGTTTTCTAACTTCTTTCTTTTAATGGATACATGGTATTTTTAAGGTATTGCAGCATATTTATGTGCACTTAGTGCAGATTACTTGGACACCATTAATTTCTGGAGATTTTCAGTGGCATATTCTGATTCCTTGTACAAAAATACATTTATATGGTAAATTTCATTGCTTAATCTTGTATTTTAACAAAGATACAACATTTTTACTGAAAAATTAGTGTAAAAAATGTGACGAAACGCATATGGTCTTAAAGAGGGGAAAATATCCAATTGTGCGAGGCACAAAAATAGTCATAACTTCCTTATTTTTAGTCAGATTTAAAAAATTTAAAAAGATTCTTTCTTAGATCATCAAGCTCTTTCTATATATGCCATTATTGAGATATTTTAAGCAATTTAAATTTGTTCATGTGTATTGCTAAACAAAGACCTCGCCAGAGATAGGCTAGTTCGGAAGTCAATTTCTTAAAGCTGTCCAACACATTCCAGCATGTAAAACAAACGTTAAACCGATGATGATGATGATGATGATGATGATGATGATTACTTCAACTATGAATTAAAAATAGATGACGGATGCTACATTTACACACCACTTACAGATTAACCACCATTGTGTTACCCTATACAACGAGCAGGGGTGGAGAAAAACTGTAATATCATTACATTCACTTTAACATCTGTTTTACATGCTGGCATGTGTTGGATGGCTTTTAGAAGATGACTTTCAAAATAACCTATCTCTGACCAGGTCTTTATCTTAACATGGGAGTAAGTAATAAGGATAGATTTGAGTTATCAAATCCATCCTTATCACATACTCCCATGTCTTCCTTGGCCTTCCGCTGTGAACTAAACCTGCTACCTCCACTGTTTTACATCTGCTAACCCAAGAACTCTCACCCATTCTTTTAATGTGACCATATCCACAAAGTCTCTTGTTCTGCACACATCTCCTGACACTGTCCAGATTTAATCTTCCTCTGAGCTCATCAAATCTAAGCTTGTCTAAGACTCATTACACATTCATCGTATCATCCTTATATCATTTTTCTCCATGCAACACATGTCCTCAACCCCAGCTGGTCAGATTTCACTTCCATACATAATCACCCTGCGCATATATTCTTGATAGACTATTCTTTTGAGTAGCAGCAGTAACGCCTTGCTGGTTGGTAATGGCAGAAGTTTTGCAATCACACTAGCACCGGCTCCTCTCTGTGCTCCAATGGTATCACCAAGATAACAAAACTCTTGGACAAAATGAATAACGCCGCCATCCAAATATACTTTCTCCACATCTGAGTTCTCATTCGTCTTCATTGTCTTACACTTCTTGCACACAAACTGGTTATCATCTGACTGCAGTAAAAAGTACTTTTATAAATTTATTAATTTAGTTTGGAAGACCAAAGCGATAAGTATGTCGCGAGGATGGTTAAGACAGATCTAAGCGATAAGTATGTCGTGAGGATGTTAAGACAGATCTAAGCAATAAGTATGTCGCGAGGATGGTTAAGACAGAACTAAACGATATGTCGTGAGGATGGTTAAGACAGATCTAAACGATAAGTGTGTCGCGAGGATGGTTAAGACAGATCTAAGCAATAAGTATGTCGCGAGGATGGTTAAGACAGAACTAAACGATATGTCGCGAGGATGGTTAAGACAGAACTAAACGATATGTCGCGAGGATGGTTAAGACAGATCTAAACGATAAGTATGTCGCGAGGATGGTTAAGACAGATCTAAGCGATAAGTATGTCGTGAGGATGTTAAGACAGATCTAAGCAATAAGTATGTCGCGAGGATGGTTAAGACAGAACTAAACGATATGTCGTGAGGATGGTTAAGACAGATCTAAACGATAAGTGTGTCGCGAGGATGGTTAAGACAGATCTAAGCAATAAGTATGTCGCGAGGATGGTTAAGACAGAACTAAACGATATGTCGTGAGGATGGTTAAGACAGATCTAAACGATAAGTGTGTCGCGAGGATGGTTAAGGCAGATCTAAGCAATAAGTATGTCGCGAGGATGGTTAAGACAGATCTAAACGATAAGTGTGTCGCGAGGATGTTAAGACAGATCTAAGCAATAAGTATGTCGCGAGGATGGTTAAGACAGAACTAAACGATATGTCGTGAGGATGGTTAAGACAGATCTAAGCGATAAGTATGTCGTGAGGATGTTAAGACAGATCTAAGCAATAAGTATGTCGCGAGGATGGTTAAGACAGAACTAAACGATATGTCGCGAGGATGGTTAAGACAGATCTAAACGATAAGTGTGTCGCGAGGATGGTTAAGACAGATCTAAACGATAAGTGTGTCGCGAGGATGGTTAAGACAGATCTAAGCGATAAGTATGTCGCGATGATGGTTAAGGCAGATCTAAGCGATAAGTATGTCGCGAGGATGGTTAAGACAGATGTAAGCGATAAGTATGTCGCGAGGATGGTTAAGGCAGATCTAAGCGATAAGTATGTCGCGAGGATGGTTAAGGCAGATCTAAGCGATAAGTATGTCGCGATGATGGTTAAGACAGATCTAAACGATAAGTATGTCGCGATGATGGTTAAGACAGAACCTAAACTGGGATCTGCGCAGCGAGATGTCTGTTTATATTAGTTTTAAATTTCTGCATGTCAGTACTGTCGGGGAAACAGGGGGCAGCGAGGGAGTTCCAAAGGCCAGCAGCACGAGAAAAGAAGCTATTTGAGTAGAAAGCTCTCCGGCATCTGGGGACCTCCACAGTGAATGGATGGGATTTAGTTGATTGTCGAGTTGGTCTAGTGAATTTACGTCGAGGTGGCACCAGAGTAGCCAATTCATCGGAGCATAATCCATTGAAGTATTTGTAAAACAAGCACAAGGATGCTACATTGCGGCGATGGGACAGGGACTGGAGCTTGGTTGACAGTGAGGGACCTATTAGGTTGGCGACTCTTTTTTGGACCTTGTCAAGGAGGGAGAGACTAGTGGATGATGCACCAGCCCAGATGTGGCAACAATACTCCACTTTTTTCTTATACCTCTTTCACACAAACTGGTTATCATCTCTTAACCTACCTGTAATTCCACTGCGCTTTTTGTGTACGCAATGTTTACAATTACAGCAAAAGAATTAGTTATTTGCACCAAACTTCCTTTCCGCAAACTGAGCAATGGGGAACTTTTCGTCTTTCGGGGGGGGGGGGGGGGGGGGGGAGGAGGGGCGTTCGAACACTACAACCACTGATCGTCACGTTGGTGTTGGAAACATTCACTCTCAGACGTTTACTTCTGATTGTGTGTTATTGTAGAGCGAATTACAAAAACAAGAAAGAAAAAGACAGCAAAAAAAAAATTTACCTCCTCATTATAAAGTTTGCTTATTTCTTGTTTAATTGGATCTATGAGTTGTACCTGTCCAGCCGTGAAACCAACTAGTAACAAGACACTCTCACATGTTGCGGACAGATGGTTGAAATCATGACACGTAGGGAATGTTCCTTTGTAGATCCGTTTGTCAATCGGCTTCGTCAGGTCTGCGGCCTTCAACAGAAAGACAAAGAAACAAATAAAAAAGCGAGATTAAAAAAACTATTCTTTACAAACAAATTTAAACACTAAAACATTATATCATCGGCATACTATGCTATGAACATGTAATATGAAAATAAAAATAGCATTAAATACATATTTCCCTTAGGAAAAAAATTGTGAGGAAAATAAAAATGTAAATAAATGTTGAGTGCATTTTAATTTTTTCAACTTGATAGGTGAATTTTTTTATGCACTGATGAAGCATCCTCAAGATAAAATCAATGATATTTTTATATCATGAAAATGTATGTATGTTCTTGAGTTTGGCAGAAACAATTGTTTGCAAACAAAACTGCTTTTTAGAGGATATATAGAATGTTGTTCCCGGAGTAACTACGGTTTTACATGATGTCATATATACATTTATATATATATAGGAAAGTTTAAAACATGAAACTGGTTAAGACAGATCTAAGCTAAAATAGAATAGTTAATATATGGAACTAGTGGATAAGCATGTAGACAAACTATTCAAAATAATAACAAACACATCCGTAAAGCCAACAGATATTTCAGTCATAGAACCAACCTTAATTTGTGGAAAAAAGAGCTTTATTATTAAAAAAAAAAAAAAATGCGTTTTAATACAGGAAAATAATTGAAGAAAATCTGAATGGAGGGTTAGAAGCGTAGTATGAAGTTCAGAGAAACAGAAAATGAGGAGAGTAGGTAGAAAGGAGAGGTGGAGGTGCAGAAAGAGTGAGAGAAGGATAGGTGGGTATTTGATTGGGTGGACGAGATAGATAGGAGATGGTGGTGGTGTATCTGGCACAAAAAAATGCTCACATTGAGAGCCTTACCACTGTCAACCAAGGAAAGAGGTCTATCTACTGTGCCGATGTATATATGCGAAACCTGGCCAGTTGAGAACATGCATTGCATGTAGAGAAATAATATGAGAATGATATGATGAATGTATAATGTTAGCCTTAAAGACAAGCTTAGTTTTGATGACCTCAGCGGAAGAGTAAATCTGGACAGTATAGGGAGATGTGCGCTGAAGAGTAGACTTCGATGGCATGGCCATGTTGAAAGAATGGATGAAAGTTCTTGGGTTAGTAGATGTAGAACAGTTGAGGTAGTAGGGCCAGTTCACAGGAGAAGGCCAAAGAAAAACATGGGAGGTAGTAATAAAAATGGACCTTAAGGAAAGAGGAAAAACTGGCCATAGATAGGTTAGTTTGGAAGTCAATTTCTTAAAGCCATTGAATGAATGCCAGCATGTAAAACGGACATTAAACCGCTGATGATGACTGCATAATAGAACTTATATCAAATAAACTTAATGGAACAAAAATAAATTAAATTAATTACGAGACTAGCCATCTGACTGTTAACCTGTTTCACCACACGTTTCGTTCAATTTTTTATATACTTCCTAATAGTAAAATTTTGCCCAAAGTTACATTGGTTGAAAAGATCCACCGAGCTGAAGACTCGGTGTTATTTTGGTACCCCTTTTTATCCAATTATGGTCATATATATTTATCGTATAAGAAAAGTGGCAAACACGTTGTATCTCAACCCATCTACTGATGTTTGTTGAGCTTATAGACAGCGCTCGTCTTTTGGCTAGCTTCAAAGTGTTTGGTAGAATTTGAAGGTAATAGTAAGTGTTACTTGACAGGGATCGTGACGTGAACGCTTCTACCTTGATCAAGAGTTGCTATGAGTAGATGAGGACCATACGATGCAACACTGCCTTGTCTGCCCTCTACAACCGGTGCAGCTTGAAAGATCTTGCAGAGTACAACAATAATGCAAAGGACTGCTTAAAAAAGTGGGAAACTGTTGCATGACCACATGACACTTCAAAGACATGCAAAGAAGAAGAATGTAGAAAGAATAACTATCCATACCAATCTTGGTCTCAGTAATGAAGAATTTGGGAATTTTTTTTACTGCATTTTACTAATTCCTTGACAGGAATTGCGACGTGAACACTTCTACCTTGATCAAAAGTTGCTATGAGTAGATGGGGTTACAAAACTGACCCACCCATCTGCGAATGTGGAGAGGAGGACCATACGATGCAACGCTGCCTTGTCTGCCCTCTACTTACTGCCCAACCGGTGCAGCTTGAAAGATCTTGCAGAGTACAACAATAATGCAAAGGACTGCTTAAAAAAGTGGGAAACTGTTGTATGACCACATGACACTTCAAAGACATGCAAAGAATAAGAATGTAGAAAGAATAACTATCCATACCAATCTTGGTCTCAGTAATGAAGAATTTGGGAATTTTTTTACTGCATTTTACTAATTCCTTGACAGGAATTGCGACGTGAACACTTCTACCTTGATCAAAAGTTGCTATGAGTAGATGGGGTTACAAAACTGACCCACCCATCTGCGAATGTGGAGAGGAGGACCATACGATGCAACGCTGCCTTGTCTGCCCTCTACTTACTGCCCAACCGGTGCAGCTTGAAAGATCTTGCAGAGTACAACAATAATGCAAAGGACTGCTTAAAAAAGTGGGGAACTGTTGTATGACCACATGACACTTCAAAGACATGCAAAGAATAAGAATGTAGAAAGAATAACTATCCATACCAATCTTGGTCTCAGTAATGAAGAATTTGGGAATTTTTTTACTGCATTTTACTAATTCCTTGACAGGAATTGCGACGTGAACACTTCTACCTTGATCAAAAGTTGCTATGAGTAGATGGGGTTACAAAACTGACCCACCCATCTGCGAATGTGGAGAGGAGGACCATACGATGCTACACTGCCTTGTCTGCCCTCTACTTACTGCCCAACCGGTGCAGCTTGAAAAATCTTGCAGAGTACACCAATAATGCAAAGGACTGCTTAAAAAAGTGGGGAACTGTTGTATGACCACATGACACTTCAAAGACATGCAAAGAATAAGAATGTAGAAAGAATAACTATCCATACCAATCTTGGTCTCAGTAATGAAGAATTTGGGAATTTTTTTACTGCATTTTACTAATTCCTTGACAGGAATTGCGACGTGAACACTTCTACCTTGATCAAAAGTTGCTATGAGTAGATGGGGTTACAAAACTGACCCACCCATCTGCGAATGTGGAGAGGAGGACCATACGATGCAACGCTGCCTTGTCTGCCCTCTACTTACTGCCCAACCGGTGCAGCTTGAAAGATCTTGCAGAGTACAACAATAATGCAAAGGACTGCTTAAAAAAGTGGGGAACTGTTGTATGACCACATGACACTTCAAAGACATGCAAAGAATAAGAATGTAGAAAGAATAACTATCCATACCAATCTTGGTCTCAGTAATGAAGAATTTGGGAATTTTTTTACTGCATTTTACTAATTCCTTGACAGGAATTGCGACGTGAACACTTCTACCTTGATCAAAAGTTGCTATGAGTAGATGGGGTTACAAAACTGACCCACCCATCTGCGAATGTGGAGAGGAGGCCATACGATGCTACACTGCCTTGTCTGCCCTCTACTTACTGCCCAACCGGTGCAGCTTGAAAAATCTTGCAGAGTACACCAATAATGCAAAGGACTGCTTAAAAAAGTGGGAAACTATTGGATGACCACATGCTTTAAAGACATGCAAAGAAGATCCCGACCAATGTAATTTTATTGGAAAGACGATATTCAGTAGTTCAGAAATTGTATTTTAGTTTTTTAGATTATGACATGCTGAATGTATTAGTGTTAAAATCAATTTAGTATTACGTATGTAATAGGAAAAAAAAAGACCTTTTTACATTATCCTACACACAGTTCATATTGGAAAAATGCCAATGGAGGTTCCCTCAGTTAGTTGATCTAAAAACTTGGAATGGAGAAAGGTTAAAACAAAGCAAGCCAAAAAAAAAATGATTTTGATATGTTGCGAAAACAAAAGAATTATGTTGTGAAACAAATATTTTATCTTTAAAGATTTTAATATTTCAATTCTTTTAAATAAAACATTTTTATATAACTCACTAAAAGATTAGTTTTTTTCGCTTCATCTCACTTTTCTCTATTCCAACTTTTGGTATTCTTATAGATGACGCACCATGTTTCCATGACTTTGCATCGTCAACGTTTGGGCAGGTTACAAAAGCGCCCGAGAGTTGCCGAGGCGAAAACTGACAAACGCTAAATTACGACGAAGAAAATCAAATTAAAATACATATATAAAAATAAAGAACGGACAATCCATAGCTAAACAACAGTTATTAATTGGATGTTTATTTCTGTTTGTTTTTGTCAAAAGAAACCATTGTTAATCAAATGTTTTTAAATAAAATGTTTGTTGTTTGTGCACCGGAAAGCTTCAAAAGATGCTTTTTTTTTTTGTTAAGCAAATGTTTGTTTTTTAAACTTTTTTTTCAATGTGTTTTTTGGGGGTTTTTTTTTAAAACATTTTTTTTCCAAAAACTCAATTAGTCCTTCATGAGTTTCAATGAGCTGACAGACTATAGAAATTCATTAATTTCTTCCAAAAGTTATCGGCTGCGTGGTTAATAGTTTTGTCGACTCTCGGGCGATTCCGAGACCTGCCCAAACGTTGACGACCTGAAGTCACGGAAACAGTGTGTCAGCTATAAGAGTACCCAACTTTTTTAGATTAACTGACTTAGGGAACCTCTATCTTGTAATTTGCTGGGAAGAACTGTGTGTAGACTTATTCAAAAAGTTTTTTTCTTCCTATTTCACGCATAAAACTAAATTGATTTTAATCCCAATACGTTCAGCATGTCATAATCTTTAAAAAAAATATATACCATTTTTAAACTAGTGCATTTTGTCTTTCTGATAAACTTAATTAGGTCAGAATATATTGTTACCAGAAAAGTTTCTTTGAATTTGAACTAAGATACAACTCTTCTTTCAATTTATGCACTTAAATTATCTTCCGATGTTAAAATAATACCACTGAAGAGGGAGGTGAATCAAGGGAGGAGACTAGAATCTTATATAATTACAGAAATCTGTGATGTCTTGGAATTTTTTAGATGTAGCATAACGGATATAAGTGCTAAGTAATAATCTGTCCTAAGTGACAGTCTTCAGGAGGTTGAAGGTTCAATCCTCAGTATGGGTAATACTAAGAATACAATTACAAATTACTTAAGACTTCTACCTGGTCACGGCTGCTGGAACAAGAGCAAGCTACCCCCATGGATTAAATAAAGGGTTTTGTTCAAAATTATGTACAGATTCCCCGAGTTCGACAAGATACACCCAAAGAAGGTCAGAGGTTACATTGGCCAAAACGTTGTGAGAATAACATCCAAGATGAGAACAGTAGTCCGAATAATTCAAATACAGAAAACTTATACTAAATGTGAATTCATACATGCTAAAATATAACTTAGTTCTGGGGGTTTGAGCTATTATTGAAAAAAAAAAAAAAAAATCTGTTTTAATTGTTCTAATTAGTCGTAATTTATAATTAACTGAACAAGTCACTCATCTCTCCCTTTTAGCTATCTATGAATTTCTCTCGCCTTCTCTGTGTTGATTTACCCACTCTCTAATATTTCTTTATGTCTCTGTGAGTATTTAGGGAAAGAGTGACTATTTCTTCAGTGTCGTCATCTAATTTCCATGCATACACCACAAACACTTATGTAAATTAGATGGCAAAAATAATAAGTCTTTATCTAAATAAATAAACACAAAAGTTTTTTTCACTCTATCCTAACTAGTAACAGCAAAACAGGTTGGGCGTATTTAATTTTAGTGATACAATAATATTTCAAAATTAAATACTGTATATATACTAATCTCCAAACTGCCTCAAAGAATCTCGATATTGTTTATTTGAATATTGTTTTCTTTCTAAAAGTTTCTAATAAACGAATCTTCTACATACGCAATCGTTTAATCGATACTAATAGTATTATAATCATTAATGATATTTATGATATTTTATAAAAAAGATAGCGTTTTAAAAACATTTTAGAATTTCAGTTTCAAGAGAGATAATTTACATGAAAAAAGAAAAGAAAGAGTCAAATGTCGCTGAGATGTGGAGAAAAGATACTACACTTTGATTTTAGCCAAAAGGCCAAGTAACCATAAAAAATGTTTTTTGTGATTAGGCATTTTTAAATGAATGGACCCCCCCCCCCCCACCAAAAAAAAAACTCAATTTAATCAGAATATCTTTTAATGGGGGTGGGTAGTGTAGTATCAGTTCTGTTGTCATAAAACCGTCATACTAGGAATTACCTCCCCCTGTTTTTTGGGAGGGGGGGGTAGTGGTTGTTCATGATACCATCCTCTAAGTCAGGTATACTGTAATATATGTCAATTAACAATAATACCATCCTCTCAGGCTAGCAAGAATTTCTGTTTACATTGTAAGTTTTTTTTATTTAAAGTTTTCTTTCACTTCGTAATAAAATCCTTCCAGCCAAGCAAAAATATGCCAGAGGGAGCATATATTCGCTAGTAGAATTATTTTCATTTTTTTTTTTTTTTCGTTTTCTTGTCTGAAGCTTTGAGGTTAGACGTTTTGTGAATGACTTCCAACTTTTCCTGTCTGTTGCCATTTCGCTTGTGCCGCCCACCAGGATCAGGCTGTCATCAACTGATCCTTTTCATGTCTGTTGCCATTTTGCTTGTGCCGCCCACCAGGATCAGGTCGTCATCAGCTGATCCTTTTCATGTCTGTTGCCATTTCGCTTGTGCCGCCCACCAGGATCAGGCTGTCATCAACTGATTCTTTTCATGTCTGTTGCCATTTTGCTTGTGCCGCCCGCCAGGATCAGGTCGTCATCAACTGATCCTTTTCATGTCTGTTGCCATTTCGCTTGTGCCGCCCACCAGGATCAGGCTGTCATCAACTGATTCTTTTCATGTCTGTTGCCATTTTGCTTGTGCCGCCCGCCAGGATCAGGTCGTCATCAACTGATCCTTTTCATGTCTGTTGCCATTTCGCTTGTGCCGCCCACCAGGATCAGGTCGTCATCAGCTGATCCTTTTCATGTCTGTTGCCATTTCGCTTGTGCCGCCCACCAGGATCAGGCTGTCATCAACTGATTCTTTTCATGTCTGTTGCCATTTTGCTTGTGCCGCCCGCCAGGATCAGGTCGTCATCAACTGATCCTTTTCATGTCTGTTGCCATTTCGCTTGTGCCGCCCACCAGGATCAGGTCGTCATCAGCTGATCCTTTTCATGTCTGTTGCCATTTCGCTTGTGCCGCCCACCAGGATCAGGCTGTCATCAACTGATTCTTTTCATGTCTGTTGCCATTTTGCTTGTGCCGCCCGCCAGGATCAGGTCGTCATCAAATGATCCTTTTCATATTTGTTGCCATTTTGCTTGTGCCGCCCACCAGGATCAGGTCGTCATCAACTGATCCTTTTCATGTCTGTTGCCATTTCGCTTGTGCCGCCCACCAGGATCAGGCTGTCATCAACTGATCCTTTTCATGTCTGTTGCCATTTTGCTTGTGCCGCCCGTCAGGATCAGGTCGTCATCAACTGATCCCCATCCATGTCTTAAGTAGCCTATCCATGTCGGGCCATTCACGTTAATATGGGACACACTTTGGAGCATTTCGGATGACTGATGGTGGGCGACATGACCATACCAGTTGAGACGTCGTTGTGTTATATACTTTTCATGGAGGCTGGTAGAGTAAGGCCGGCAATTTTTTCCATCCGATTCGCTGCAGCAAGGATTGTCATTCTGACATTTCGTCGTTGACGATATTTCACAGCTATAGAAGAATACGGTCGGATATGTGTGTCGTATGCTCTTACTCTCACATACAATGGGATCTCTACATTTTGTAAAATTGTTGACAGCTGCCTGAAAACTATGCGGCACATATACGTTGTCTTATAGTTGTCAGTTCGCCAACTGGAAGCAATAGTGTTACATAGGTGAATTTATTGACTCTTTCGACACCTGTAACAACAACTCTATCCATGGGAGACGGATTTCAGCAGATGCCGCAAATGAAATTAGCTGCATCTGCAGGTTGGTGCACTTTTTATGGCACCACTTATTGCATGTACTGCATCTATTAGCCCAAGAAATCTCATCCATTTTTTCAACGTGACCATACCATCGGAGTTTCCTATTCTGTACACAGCTGCCTATACTTTCCAGATTTAATCTTTCTCTGTGGTTATCAGAACCAAGTTTGTCTTTAAGACTCACATTACACATCCACTATCATTCCCATATCATTTCTCTTCATGCAACGCATGCCCTCAACATATATATATATATATAGATAGATATATATATATATAGATAGATATATATATACTGCTGAATTTAGCAGTTGTTGCTCACCCGTCTAACCAGTTGAGATAGAACTAAATAGATAGAGATCGGAAGCTAGAGAGTTGGTACATAAGTAGACTGGGTTGCTCTATTGTGTTTAAATGGCAAGTTCATCCTCTGGGTTCTGACTGGTTGCTAGTCCATGAGTGGACATTCTAGTATATAAATATTGTTTTATTCAAGCAAGAGTTTGTCTGGCAACTGTACGCAGTTGGAGTCCTTACACTGATAAGGGCCATTTTTATTTTATACACCCTCTCTTCCATTATGCATATGCTTATGTAATGGTCTTTTAAGAAAAATGAGTTCTTGTCCAGATTAGGACCCAAGCTAAAATCGACTTGGTGTCGGTAGTTTCCAGATGTTTACGTAGATGTCCGGAAAATGCTGAAGCACTTATCCAATCAGAATGAGAGAAAATGAGTAGACGACAAGTTAACATTTTAATTGATTGAATCGCCAAATTCACCAAAGCGATAATGAATTTTAATGAACCCTAACCCCTAACACTTTTTTAACACTTGTTTAGTGAAAAAAAAACTTTTTCATGCAGAAAAAACATTTTATAACCCTAAACCTAACACTGTTTTAATACTTGTTCAGTGATATTTTTCTTCAAAAAAAAAAAAAAAAAAAAAAAAAAAAAAATTTAAGTGTAAAAAAAATACATTTTTTCTAGTTGTACATCAAGCCTTGTTTTGGATTTTTGGACGCAGGCAACAGACTTTTCATTCAGCCTTTTCCGACGGTCTACGTAAACATCCGGAAACTACTGACGCCAAGTCGATTTTAGCTTGGGTCCTAATCTGGTTAAGTAACTGAATTTTCTTTCTGGGTTGGATGGTTATGAGAGAGTAACCTTGACAATTCCCAGGTGGATTATGCCGGAATTAGTTTTGTGATGCCTGGTGATGGTAGGTACTTGGACAATGTCATTACTCTTCCTCTGGTTTGTGGCGCAGGTGTATTGGGTTTATCATTGAATCGTAATAAATCAGAGACTGTTGGACATTCATAACTGAAATTTGGTGGGCAAATCGGTCATAGATTTAAGTTTATTACTACAAAATATAGTTGGATTGCAGAAAGGATTGTGAATTTTAAAGATTTCACGGATGGCATTTTTGAGGGGAGGTGGGTGCTGAAAGGATTCTTACCTTTTCCAAGGTTTTACTTACTAACTATACCTAATCAGCATTGCTTTGGATGCAGTGAAGCTATTTTAGTTTTTAGTTTTTTGCACATTTTTAAACTTACAGTAGACAACTTCTATTATATTCTTCAATTTAAAATGAGTTATCCCCCTTGGTATTTTTTTTTATTTTTAGGTGATTATTTGAAAATGTTTCATATTATCAGCCCGGACTAAATCATTTTTTTGAATAAATTTTAGCTACGCATGTTATTATATTGCCAATAACACAGTAAAACAATAACAAATGAAATTAGCTAATTAGAAGCAAAGTTTGATTTGCAAGCTTTAATGCTATTTAGGTCTAATCTTGAAAATCCGGCAAGATAACTTTATATGTTAGATATTCAACATATTTGATCCCCAGGCAATGCTGGGTAGATACGCTAGTATATATATGCCAATAATATAAAACGATTTTATATAGTTAAAAATAGATTTTTTATAATGGAAATCGCTTCAGATAAGGCACTTGATGTAAGGAGTTAACAAGATCGAAAGATGATTATCGCAGACAGGAGAAAGACTAAGGCTATAGGTAGGAGGAAAACAGTCAGCAGGAAGAGAGTTCTACAAGCCTGTAGTTCTTGGAAAGAAGCTACTGGAATAGGAAGCTGTATTACAATGAGGTATCAAAACAGCGAATTGATGGAGACCACTAGACTAACGAGTCAAACAAGTTGGAACAAAAGAAGCAGGGAATAGATAAAATAATTCTGAAGAACATTCACAGGTAACATGAATTGGAACAAATACATAGAAGACATTGCCAAGGCTGCTGCAAAAAAGGTGGGCCCCCCTTTACTGTGCTAGAAAACTTCTTACACTTAACAGTATCCTATATCTCTACAAGGCCACCATCCGCTCATGCATGTAGTATTGTTGTCACATCTGAGCCGGTGCACCATCCAATAATCTCTTCCTCTTAGACAAAAAAAAGAGTCTCTAATCTAATAGGTCACTCCCTACTCACCAAGCTCCAGCCTCTGTTTCATCGCCGCAATGTTGCATCCTTGTGCTTGTTTTACAAATACTTCAATGGATAGTGCTCTGATGCACTTGCTGCTCTGGTGCCCCCTCGACGTAAATACACTAGACCAACCCGACAATCAGCTAAATCCCATCCATTTATTGTGGAGGTCGCCAGAAGCTGGAGAGCCTTCTACTCCAAAAGCTTATTTCCTCGAGTTGCCAGCCTTTGGAACTCCCTTTCTGCTCCCTGTCCCCACCCCCTGACTGTACAGACATTTAAAACTAATGTGAACAATCATCTTGCTGCACAGCTCCCAATTTAGGATGATCCCCCCCCCCCCTAAACTTTGACCCTAATTCTCAGTAGCTCCTCACGTCTACAGTGGCAACTTGCCTTGTTTGGGGTGAACTAAAAAAAACAAAAAAAAACGACTCATTTAAATCAATAATACAACAGTCCTATGAAATACTATATATATAGTAGAAAGCAATGTCCCAAACACAGCTATTTGTATGCCTAATTTGCATAACTATTTTTAAAACAGTTTATTGTAAATTAATGTTCGGTTTTATTCATTTGTAATTTTATTGTCGTATTTTCATATATATATATATGCAATAGGTTTGTCGATTATTGACTTGAATATTAATTAAAGTGATTTAATTAAAAAAAACAAAACAAAACGGACAAATTACCAAAACCTTTCTTAAAATATTATGTTCATTAATTTTCAAGGGAGGTAATTTAAATGAAAATTAATATATCTTAGCCAGCTAGAAAGAAAGATATACTGACAAGGTATAAGAGTAATAAGAAGAGTTCATAGAGAGGGGGGGGGGTGACTTCTTTCTCTCTCTCTCTTTCTTTTTTTCTCTCTCTCTCTGCAAGAGGAATGTCCAAACAGATATGTCATAGTTAATCAATTTTCGAACGAAATCAAAGTAGAATAAATAGGGTTACGGTATGTTTAATATGTGTGTGTGTGTGGGGGGGGGGGGGGAGAAAAAGAGAATGTATTTTTTTTTTTAAAGTAGCCGGACCAAACAATACAATCAAATGTTATTTTCAAATTTGCTAAAAATTATATATTTTAAGAGATGGAAGGGGGAAGAAAACAATGAGAGAAAAGGGAGGGGGGGGGGGGGCAATCTTATGCATTGAAGAAAGTGACAAGGATATCTACTGTGTGTGGGTGGGTGGGGGGGGGGCTAGGCACACTTAATAAGCATATTAATGTTTATTATTGGCTGAGAAGATTTTTATTCCAGTATCGATTATAGTTTTTTTTTTTTTTTGGGCTTCATACATAGTTTTCTGATTCGTTTTTTTTTTTTATTCAGTATTTTTTCTCTTGTGTGATAATTAGTTATTACACGTCTCAATGAATTATGCCGCTATTTCAATACTCAACTTTGTGACTCAATCACTCTCTTATTTAAGAAGTTAACTGTTCCTATGTACTTGCCTTCCCACGAGGGCAGAATTAGACACACGGTCGGTTTCTAATGTAGAGAAAATCAAGCTACCAAAAAAAAAGGGAACACTCTGAATTGGAATAAAAATTTAAATTGCCTCAGTCCAGAAGGATCCTTATTTCCATCCGACCGAGAACAGAAGAAATGTAGTATTAGAACAAATACTACACGTTGCTCCGAGCCAAAAGGCCAAATAAGTTAACCGTTGAAAAGATTCATGATCATGATGACGGATTTCATGAAGAATAAAACTTTGAATCTTCGTTCTCTTCTAATTATTTAACACTTTTATTTTAGCAACTTTTTTTTTGTTTCGTGTGTGTGGGGGTGGAGTGTGTGGGGGGGGGGGTCATATCTAAAAGCAGAAACAACAAAAATTGGTGAGAGGTTCAGAATTTGCAGTAAATTAATCATGCGCTCTTTTGAATCGCGTTGTTTTGTGTAAACTAATTGTTCATTTAAAAAAAAAAAAATTTTTTTTTATTACAGTACAATTCACTTCAAATAGTTGTAAGATTTAAAAAAATTTTTTTTTAAATATATTTTTTTTTATTACAGTACAATTCACTTCAAATAGTTGTAAGATTTTTAAAAATATTTAAAAAAATTTTTTTTTTTTTTTTATTACAGTACAATTCACTTCAAATAGTTGTAAGATTTTTAAAAATATTTAAAAAAATTTTTTTTTTTTTTTTTTACAGTACAATTCAATTCAAATAGTTGTAAGATTTTTAAAAAAATTAAAAAAATTTTTTTTTTTTTTTTATTACAGTACAATTCACTTCAAATAGTTGTAAGATTTTTAAAAATAAAAATCTTGGTATTTTTTTAAACCTTTGTCCTCATGCTTACTTAAACAATGAATGTCACAATCAAAAAACATTGATTTTCTATTATTTTAGATGGCAGGTCCCATTTACAACATAAACAAACCAGAAGACCCCCCCCCCCCGCATTCAAAGTCAGCAGCAAACGGTGTTCAGTCAGATTCAGTTCCTGATATAAAACTTTATCCGTAATGTAACTTCCGGCGAGAGTTTCAGTTTCCCAAATTTATTAATTTATTTATTAAATTTTTAGGTGAAAGTACAGAATAGTTAATAAAGCCCCCCCTCTCCATGTTAAGAATGGCTTTCTAAATAATAACGTTATGATTTTAGCATGGTCAATAAACTGCAGAAGATTATTTAGAAAGCCATTCTTAACATGGGGAGGTGGGTGCCTTTGTTAACTATTCTGTGCTTTCACTTAACAATTTAATAAATAAAAATTAGTTCAAAACTTGGCACACAACAAGAGTATGCGACCCAAAACAGGAAGTCTTTAAAATCAGGAACTAAATCTGACTGAACACCGTTTGCTGCTAATGAAATGTAATGCGGGTGTAAACAAGATGTGTCAGTAGGTGAGTTAATTGTAATTTGCAGCTAATTAGAACAATTAAGATACAAGTTTTTTCAAACATAACTCAATCCCAAAACTGAGAAATATCTTAGCATGTATTTTGTTTCATTAAAAAATATATATATAATAAAAAAAAGCCTTACGGAAAACCAATGTTGATTAACTCAGCTTTAGTATAATAATAAATTTTTAACAATTTTTCCTCTTATCGATAATACAAATGTTGATAAAATTAATTTTTTTTTAATAGCTTTTCCTTCCCGTATCGAAGCTACTCTTTGAAGTACTAGGAGTGTTGTTTATCCTATTATTAACAGAACTGTGAGTATTAATTTACTCCTCTCCAGGAGTTAGGCACAAGGCCAGTTTTTATCTTACTCCCACAAGTAAGATGTGACCCAAGGTAGGGAAAGTGGGGTTTGAAAAGCCAGCGCCCGAGAGGTGAGTACTCTGGCCATTAAAAATTGCCTGAGCAGCCCCGTCGGCATTCCCTGGTAGGGGCGCCTCAGGCAGTAAGTAATAAACTTACTCCTCCCCAAAGAGGGGAGGCGAAACCTGGGAGGGTGGACCTCCTAGAACTGCACAGGACAGACCCATAGATCGGCGTAAATCAAGCCCCGAAGGCCAAGACAATACCAGTCTATGGGGTACAGTATCCATCGGAACAGATACTACACTTTGATCTTGACCAAAAGGCCAAGAATGCAAAAAAGCTGAAATCGAGGTGAATTTCTCAACCTTTGCATGACCCCCTGTGTGTATGTATATATGGAGAGAGAGCAGCGCAAAAAAAAACAACAAAAAAACAACCCAACTTTTTTCCTGAACAACCCCGTCAGCTTCAATTAAGAAAGGCAAAAGTAACACAGAGTGTGCATATGAGGGGGGAAGAAACAGGAAATCATTTTATTTTATGAAAGAAAAGTCCTCTAACTCCCCTAACTTCATCATGAATCGTTTGAAGTCTTAGCATTCATGGCAAAATTAACATTTTCAAGTTTTCAGAGAGAACTGTCATAAGAGAGAAAGGAACACGAGAGAGAAAGGAACACGAGAGAGAAAGGAACACGAGAGAGAAAGGAACACGAGAGAGAAAGGAACACGAGAGAGAAAGGAACACGAGAGAGAAAGGAACACGAGAGAGAAAGGAACACGAGAGAGAAAGGAACACGAGAGAGAAAGGAACACGAGAGAGAAAGGAACACGAGAGAGAAAGGAACACGAGAGAGAAAGGAACACGAGAGAGAAAGGAACACGAGAGAGAAAGGAACACGAGAGAGAAAGGAACACGAGAGAGAAAGGAACACGAGAGAGAAAGGAACACGAGAGAGAAAGGAACACGAGAGAGAAAGGAACACGAGAGAGAAAGGAACACGAGAGAGAAAGGAACACGAGAGAGAAAGGAACACGAGAGAGAAAGGAACACGAGAGAGAAAGGAACACGAGAGAGAAAGGAACACGAGAGAGAAAGGAACACGAGAGAGAAAGGAACACGAGAGAGAAAGGAACACGAGAGAGAAAGGAACACGAGAGAGAAAGGAACACGAGAGAGAGAGAGAGAGAGAAAAACAGGAAAAATAGAAAAAGAAAGATAAAGCGAAAGAGGGGAGAAGAACGAGAAAGAAATAAAATCCAGCCAAATAGTGACAAAAAAAATAAGGAGGTAAGGCCCTAGCGATTTGGCAGAAATCAGCTTTTTCTTACTTAAAAAATATGGATTTCGACCCAGAAGCAGAGAACGCACATCCATGGAAGGCTCTAGAAATTGAAGCAGAAATCAGCCTTTTCTGGATTTAAAACAGAAAAGCAGAATTTGGTTAAAAAGCAGAGAACTCACACCCCCGTCATGAATTAATACATTTCTAGAAGGATATAAAAGCAACTGTATAGTAAGCAACAAAAACTACTGCTCCAATAATCTCATTCCCTCTCTTGCCAACCCACAACTGATAGACTAAAAACATTACACTGATAAACAGGTGAGTAGTGGCCTGAATAGAAATCCGACTCCTGAATCAAATTTATAAACTGGACACCTGTACAAACTGACGACTTGTGATTTAGTAGTGGCGTAGTCATAAGATAAAAAAAAAAAACTGACTTGTGACAGGTGGGTTTTTTTTGTTTAATATTAATGAATCACCACTTACCAACAATGGCAAAGGCCACTCGAGGATAAGGGTTAAGTTTCTATCAACAGAATTTTAAAGGATTCCATTTGTCTGCGACCTCTCTCCTCTGTAATTGTAGCAGATGTAACAGCAAATGGTAAAATTCATTAATTTGAGATCTGGACTTTTAAGAGCTATTTCATTTGGTTCAATAAATTCAGGTGTATTGGCAACAGCGTCTTTGGATTTTATACTAACGAGTCACCACTTAGCAAGGCCAAAGCCACTTGAGGATGATGGTTCTCAGACGAACTGATAAAGAGTTTGGGTAGATGGTACGATGACACCTTGAAAGACACCAAGCAGGTTGAAGTGACAATAAGGACAGTTGATGAAAGTCTAAAAATGATCGGGCGCTGTCCACTGCAAGGTAGATACAATGTATGGTGTCTTCAACACATGCTCATCCCAATTCTGTTATGGCCTCTTCTCGTATATGAAATCACTATGAGCACAGTTGAGGAAATAGAAGCAAAGATCGGTAGATATACGAGAAAATGGCTGGTTTGCCTCCAGGGTTGTCAAATGTAATACTATATAGCAAACAGGCCAAACTAAAATTACCGCGCAAGTCTACTGCAGAAGAATTCAAAGCTGGGAAAGTCAGGTTCCAGATGATGCTGAACGATTCCAAGGACACGGTGGTAATGGCAGTACAACCCTCTCTTCAGACAGGAAGGAAGTGGAAAGTCCGAGATGCAATAAATGAGGCCAAAGATAACCTATGTTTCAAGGAAGACTTGGGCTGGGAATGACCAGCATTCAAAGATGATCGACGGCTGCAGTCAAAGATCACCGCAACCTGGTCATTCAGGAAATAAGGAGCAAGGAGCCCAACAGTCACAGCAGAGACAATGGACAAACTGGGAAGAAGCTATTCAAAGATCCCTTACATGACCAACCTCGTCAAATGGAAGAAGGAGGACGATTCAACCTGTCCTTTATGTAAGGAAAAGCCCCAAACAATGGAACATGTTCAGAGTTCCTGCAGAGTGGCCCTTGCTAATGGCCAATATATGTGGCGGCACAACTGGGTACTAGATGAACTGATGACAACAATTAGCAATCATATGGAACCCGAAGCAGCTAACATTAGCCCAAAGTTTTTACAGAGGGGAGATGTGGACTGGGTCTAAGCGTACAGCAGGCCAATTATTAGTCACATATCTCCCTGGTTGGCTCAATAATTACCCCAAGATTATTAGTGAAAAGGGGCAACGGCCAGACATTGTTTTATCTTCAAGAACAAGCAAAAGACTCATCTTGGTTGAATTGACCTTATGAGGGCCGGATAGAAAAACAACACCAATATAAGATAAAGAAATATGAAGATCTAAAGAGAGAGCTGACCCGTGAAGGTTATAGTGTTATCTTTCGAGCCGTTGAAATTGGAGCACAGGGTTTCCTTTCAGGCTCTCTGTATCAACTTCTAAGCCAGCTTGGAATTAAAAGCCGAAAAAGAGCTGCAGCCAGCAAACGCCTCAGAGATAACCGAACAATGTGCAATGTGGCTCTGGGCAAAAAGGAATATCACATGGTGATTTAATAGTAAGTATCCGCTGTATAGTTATTTCTATGACAGGAAAACATTTTTTTCTCTTCGATAAGAGAACGTTTCCACGCAACAAAGACATGAGACACTCAGCTGTTAAACAACACATGAGACGCCAAGCCGTTAAATAGTCAGTTGTTTTGATTTTATTGAACAGTTCATTGGATTGAAATGCAATTCAGATAATAGGGCCTCACATCAGTGAAGGGGAGGGGGCAATACGCGAAAAAGACATCGAGAGGAAAGCCCCCGAAACTGTCGTATTCTCTCCCGATGACCTAACATTATCTGGAGGTAGAAATAGAATATTCCACAGGTAAAAACAGGCGAGGAAAAATGAATATGTATACAAGCCAACAAGGTAAGCCGTTTCTTCCAAACAACAATATCTTCTGTTGTCCGCTTGCTTCATAGCGAGTTTCTGCTACTGTTCCGGTAGCTAGTTTCACTCTGTAGTTTGCAAGTGGAAATAAAGTGTAGTCCCCTAACATCCAGGTAGTGATTCGGTCAGTAAATAGGTTAGTCCCCTTAGGTGAAGGGATACGGTGGTCAAAGCTACCCTGCCTTTTAAGATTTGACTCTTGGAGAGAACAGGTCGCTTCATTGTTTGTCCACTCTGACCATCGGCCAAATGTAACATTAGTTTTTTTTCTTCAGCCCCTAAAAGTGCCAACAATGTAAGAAGCTATAACTTTCTATACATATTTATTTTAATAATGGTTGAATGTATTAAGACTTACTATTTTTTGTTTAGTATCTTCACATGAAAATAATACTAAGATTCTCATTTCAACGTAAAGTCACCGCTCATAGATAATAATTTATATCTACTTTAAAAATGAAATAGCTTATAGCTTTGTTTTAATAGAAATATATTCGACATTTATTGGTATTTCACTTGTATATTTTGGCAGTCACATTCCTCATTCTTGAGAAAACCTTTTTTGTGTCAAATATATCTAGTGCCGCTGCCATATCTACCGTTTTACCCCATTATATGGGCTTCGTTTATTTCTAAATAGTGTGCTTTTTTTTCATTCTTATGTATATTTTCCCCTTGTATTCATGTTAATCCTTATTCTTGAATTGCAATTTTCACACCTGCATATTAAATGCATTGGGGAAAAAATTGAAAAAAAAAAAAAAAAAATTAAAAAATTAAAAGTAAAAATTTAAAAATAAAATAAATAAAAGTAAAACTAAAAAAAATAAACATAAAATAAAAATAAACATAAAATAAAAATGAAAAAAAATAAAAATGAAATATCCTAAAGTAAAAATAAATAAATATAAAACTAAAAAATAAACATAAAATAAAAAAATAAAAATAAATAAATAAATAAATAAAAAGTAAATTAATAGTAAAAATAAAAGTAAAAAAAAATAAAAATAAATAAAAGTAAAACTAACAAAAATAAACATAAAATAAAAATAAAATAAATAAATAAAATATCCTTAAGTAAAAATAAAAGTGAAAATTAAAAAATAAAAATAAATAAAAGTAAAACTAAAAAAAATAAACATAAAATAAAAAATAAAATATCCTTAAGTAAAAATAAAAGTAAAAATAAAAAATAAATAAAATAAATAAAAGTAAAAAAAAAACAAACATAAAATAAAAATAAATATAAAATAATAAAAAATAAATAAAAATAAATATAAAAATAAAATATCCTTAAACATAATTCACGCAGTTTGTTAGGTTTCTCACGCAAAACAAGGGGCTAAAGAAAATCGCACTCCTTGCACACAAACTGGTTATCATCTCTTAAACTACTTGTCATTCCACTGATCCTCTTAAAGTACATTTTAAATTGAAATGGTCGTCGTCGTCGTAATCAGCATCATCATTTTTCATGTATGCACATGTTCAAGTGGAAGAACAGGGGGGAGAATAGTTCTTATCAGTCTCATGAATACTTGAAAAATCAATGTATTTAATATGAATATGATCCGTGTAGGGTAATTCAAAATTTTCTTAAAACTATTTCTTTTAGATTACAAGCAAATAATATCTAATTTAACTTTAAAATTATAAAGCTATATTAAAATTTACATATAAGTTATTTTTGTTTAATAATTTTTGATTTGGGGGAGATTCTTAAGGCCTCATGTGGTCACCTCCTGCCATTTTTTTTTTTTTAAATGTCTTCAACACAATTTTTTTTTCATTGAACTAAAAAATGCTTTAAAATAAGTTAAAACACAAAAAAGCTTATCCAGGTAAGTAGAAGAGTAACTTATCTTGCCTTTGGTAACATTTATTTGTTGTATATGTTTTTTGTTATGTTGACTACACTTAAAAATACCTACTCATTTTATTTACATTAGGGATACTAGAAAAAAGCCCCCCCCCTCCCCCCTCCCAAAAGATTAACACCAAAAACAAAGAACTAGGGACAGATAACTCTAATTCCTATGCAACGAGGAATAAGGGAGATAATCTGATCCCTATACAAAAAAAAGGTTTTAGCAGTTTCACTAAATTGATAATTTCAACACATAGTATTGGGTTGGCCAAAAAGTTCATCTGTTTTTTGAATGTCATCTCTCCGGTGGCCTAGTAAAAGTCGTTTTATATTCCTATTCTTCAAATCCTGTATTTGGTGCAGCGAGTATGTTGACGTCAGTGTGTAATAAGCCAACGAGCAGAGAAGTTCTTACAATTTTGCTTGTATTTCAGACCTTGAAATGGAAGATCAAGCAGAGTACTATCGACATCTGATGCTTTTTTTACTACAGAAAAGGAAAAATAGCTAGAGAAACCTGCATAAAGATATGCCATGTGTTATGGGGAGAATGTTGTTACAGAACGGGTGTGCAAGAAATGGTTTACTCGATTCTGAAAAAGAAATTTTTCAGTGAGAGATGCTCTTCACTTTGTCCAGCCAAAGATACTCGACAGTTGACCTTTTGGCCAAGATCAAAGTGTAGTATCTGTTCCGATGGATACTGCACCCCATAGACTGGTATCGTCTTGGCCTTCGGGGGCTTGATTTACGCCGGTCTATGGGTCTGTCCTGTGCAGTTCTAGGAGGTCCACCCTCCCAGGCTTTGCCTCCCCTCTTTGGGGAGGAGTAAGTTTATTGCTTACTGCCTGAGGCGCCCCTACCGGGGAATGCCGACAGGGCTGCCCAGGCAATTTTTAATGGCCAGAATGCTCACTTTCTCGGGCGCTGGCTTTTCAAGTCCCATCTTTCCCGACCCGACCTTGGGTCACATCTTACCTTGTGGGAGTAAGATAAAACTGGCCTTGTGCCTAACCTCCTGGAGAGGAGGTAAATAAATACTTGACAGTGACCAAATGGAAGCCATAGTTGAACAAGATTTCCGTTTGACAACCAGACAAGTCACAGACATTCTCAATATTTCCAAATCGTGCATGGAAAATGAATTGCATAAACTTGGTTTTAATATCCACTTAAAAAAACAAAAAAACTAACTTTTTGTTTTGGGCCAACCCAATAGTAAGATTAGTTTTTAGTTTATTCGTTTTACTATAGAGAAAATAAAATATGCAAATTTATTTTTAAATTATGGATCCACTCTATATTTATGGAGTTTCATGTTTGCAACCAGAACAAGCAGTATTTAGATAAAACGAACCACCCTGTAATTCATCATCATTATCTGTACATTTCAAAGTTAAGAATATCCTGTAACATTCAGTCAGTAATGGGCAACACAAAAATGTTTGTATTATTTCGTTTATTCCGACTACTGTTCTTATCTTGGGTGATATTCGCACAACGTTTCGGCTGATGTAACCTCCAACCTTCTTCAGGTGCATCTTGTCAAACTTGGGAATCTGTACAGAATTTTAAACGGAAACCTTTATTTAATCCATGGGGGATAGAGTGCCCTCGTTCCATCAGCCACGACCGGATAGAAGTCTTAAGTAATCCGTAATTGTATTCTTAGTATTGCCAGCACCGATACAGATTCCTGAGTTCGACAAGATAAACCAAAATAGGTCGAAGGTTACATCGGCTGAAACGCAAGAATAACATCCAAGATGAGAACCAAATGATACAAATCATCAATAGCCATCTGAAAAATTCCGAAACATAAAAAAAGTTTATTCCAATAAATCCTTATATACTTGTCTCTACATAACGGCATGGTTTTTTGTTTTCTTCATTAAGACTTAGACGTTGCCAGATGACATCATAATGGACATGCCATTGCCTCATATGATAGCTAGGGAGATGCGCTGGAAGATTCGAGCAGTCTATCGGGGGGGGGGGGGGGAGGGCCCATTCCTACAAATTACCATCATCTGTCTCGTATGAATCTTGAAATTAGGTGTTCCATTAAGAAAGACATTTGCTGATGACGATCGCAGCCAAAGCAACAGTTGGTACCGATGTCCAGAATGTCGTCACAGAGCATATCCGTCCAATAATAAAGACTTAAATTTGTGGACACAGCTCGGCGAGAGCAGTTGAACCTCAAGGTTTGTCAACAAGCATTACGGGCGTCTGGATTCTCATTGTTTGGGTTAAAATTAGAAGACAGCCACGAAAGGAATAATTAAAGAACTCTATTTCATCCATCCAATTAAGAACTCCTTATTCGTAACTCTTTTTCTAGCTGGCAATACTCCCTTTCAAAGTAAATGCTCAGCTACTTACTGCATATCTATTCTATTCATGTCCACTGAGTACTCAATCTCATCTACTCAATGATGAGCCCCTTATACTGTAAGTTTAACTCTTCTCCAACATAAAGTCAGTTGAGCATTCCTATGGAATGATCAAGTACTTCCTGCGTTTCTCTACGTATTACCTCCCCACTCAGCAACATAAGTATTCACAGCTATCGTCTACTAAGTAATAGACTCCTATGAAAGCAGTTAGTAATCTCCCAATCCAAACATATCAAACAGCAGATGGGATTCTTTCAAATCATGCCAATTCTAGCAAAAAATTATAATTCATAAAAGTAAGATTGTATGTTTTAAATTATTTTTTAACATAGTTCACCCCAAACAAGGCAGGCCGCCACTGTAGACGTAAGAGGCTACTGAGAAAAAGATCCTAAATTGGGATCTGCATAGCGAGATGTGTTTACATTAGTTTTAAATTTCTGTATGTCAGTACTGTTGAGGAAACAGGGGGCAGGGAGGGAGTTTCAGAGGCCAGCAGCACAAGAAAAGAAGTTATTTGAGTAGAAAAAGCTCTCCGGCATCTGGGAACCTCCACAGTGAATGGATGGGATTTAGTTGATTGTTGAGTTGGTCTAGTAAATTTACGTCGAGGGGGCACCAGAATAGCCAATTCATCGGAGCATAATCCATTGAAGTATTTGTAAAACAAGCACAAGAAGGCTACATTGCTGCGATGGGACAGGGACTGGAGCTTGGTTGATAGTGAGGGACCTATTAAGTTGGTGACTCTTTTTTGGACCTTGTCAAGGAGGGAGAGACTAGTGGATGATGCACCAGCCCAGATGTGGCAACAATACTCCATGCATGAGCAGATGGTGGCTTTGTATAGATACAGGATAATGTCAGGTGTGAGGAGTTTACTAGCACGGTAGAGGGAGCCAATCTTCTTTGCGGCAGCCTTGGCAATGTCTTCAATGTATTTGTTCCAATTCATGTTACCTGTGAATGTTACGCCGAGGAGTTTGCTTGCCATGACAATCGGTGGTTGGAGAGGTTTCTTGTAGTTATTGACGGAAAGATGATTTGTCTTTGCGGCATTAAAAGTTACCAACCATTTGTGACCCCAATCCACTACAGACTGGAGGTCATTTTCTAAGGATTCAGCCATTGCCTCGGATATGATTATGTCTTTTGCCAACATGGCGAGAGTAAAGTGTGGTGTCGTCAGCAAATAAACCAATCTCAGACTATGTCATCAGGGAGATCATTTATATAGATCAGGAACAATAAAGGTCCAAGGATAGATCCCTGGAGTACACCAGCATTTATGTCATGTTGCTTAGATGAACGGCCATCGAGGACAACCTGGATTTTTCTTTTGGTTAGGAAGGATCTAATTATATTAAGTAATTGCCCAGTAATACCGTATGAGCGTATTTTCAGGAGAAGCCCTTTATGCCATACCTTGTCAAAGGCCTTGGATATATCAAGCGTTACTGCCCTAGCTTCACCTGCCTTGTCCAGTGTATGATACATGCATTCAGAGATGACCGTTAGGATGTCTGCAGTAGATCGTGCTTGTCTAAATCCATACTGGCGGTCAGATAGAAGTTTTGCATTAACTAAGTGCCGTACTATAGCTAGATTGATTAAGGATTCAAATATTTTAGCAAAGATCGGCAGTAGACTGATTGGGCGGTAGTTCTGAGGATTGGTTCTATTCCCAGAATTCTTGTAGACTGGTACCACAGAGGCAATTTTCCAGCTAACCATCAAGGACTTGGTCGAGCTCTCAGGACCACAGGTGGTCAGACTTAAACGGTGGAATCATCTCGTGCAACCTTGCCCAGGACCGCCGTTCATAGGCCGCTATATTTTGGGATGTAGTGCATGCCAGGGAAGAAGACGGCTCAAACGAACTAGGGTGAACGCTGTTGCGATAACAACAACAACATTAGATACAAGTTAATTTGATTCACATTCCGACACACATTTTCTCCTACACACTGTATATATGATACAATAGATACTTCACCTCCCCCTCCACAAATTCCACTTAGGTCCCACACTTACCTTTTTACCCTCCCACCTAAGGCGGCTGTCACAAACATCTAAACAATCAACTATTAGCGCTGACTCCACAAACTCCTTTTTATGCGTTGTTTTGTTTTGCATGGATGCACTCCACCCCCTTACTCGATCCCTGATTTTAACTTCCTTTATTTTCATTCATAAATACTCTTCCCCCCCTACCTATCCACTTAACCCCCCCCCCCCCCCCCATCTCCTTCACCACCGCTCTACTATGACCCCCACAGATCTTACTCGAAAAAATATCTCGCTTGTATAAAGATTATTAAAATGTTTGTTTTTGCACTTTGAAAAAGTCCTTTGTGTAAAAAGAGACATATATAATGTTTTCGATTACTTTTTTTTTTTTTTTTAATTATGCTGCTTGTTTTGTTTTTAAAATAGGATTTTGAAAGTTAAATTTTAAGAACTTAAAAGCCAGTAATCACTTTCTATTCCACAGTTTAAATGCTTCTAAATTTCTTTCAAATTGTGTAAGGTCCCAAAGTAATTTATTTAAAAAAAAAAAAATTTTTTTCAACTATTAACAAAAGATTAAAACAGGTTACTTATTTACAAATAAACTGAAATGCATTCTGATGAATTTACTTTGGTATTTATTTATTTTTTAAAAGTTATTTTTGGTACTTTACACTATTGCATTTTTTAATTTTTTTAATTTCAGTAAATTAGTTATAGTAAACAAAAGAAATAATGATTCCATAAGTCACATAGAGGTGAGAAACACGCATAAGGGGTCACACAGTTTTATCAATATAGAAATATATGTAATCAAAAAATATTTCAATTTATTTATATATGTAAAATAATATAATATTATAAGTATACAAATATATATATATGGTAAAATGAAAATATATATATATTTGTATACTTCATTGTATTTCCTCATTGATACATGTTTGATTAAACAACAGGGACAATTCCTGTTTGTTTCTTTTTTGATCCATTTTTTCATGTTGACGGACTAATGTTCTAATGTTCTGTTCGAGTGTGAACAGGAACTTGCCAAAACGGTTAACGTTTTCGACTCCCATGAGTGAGGAGTTATGCAAACTAAAACGGATGAATTTATTGAGAAACTCAAATAAAACTTTTTGTTTTTTAATATATTAAAGGCATTTCAGTATACCTTCCCCCCCCCCCCCCATATCAAGCTTGATTGATGGTGGGTTTCTTTGCTCTAATGAGTAAGGCTTCAATTATGGGGAGGCGCAGGTTGCAATGTGAGACAGCGAGGATGGCAGTGTTTTTGACTAATATGCCCCTAAATTCTTTTTTGGGGGTGTTGTGTTCTACTAAGTGTTGGTAAATAGAGCTGGGGGGGGGGGGGGAGGAGGAGAGGTGACATGTAAAGCGACGAGAGATACTAGTTCTAGTCATACCAATATATGTGTTTTTGGAGACACATTCTCCCATTGGGCATTTAAATAAATATACAGCATTACTAGTTTTTAGTAAACCGTCCTCCAACATCGGGTTATTTTTTATTAATAAGTTAGTTGTTTAAAATTTTTTATAGCAAATAGTGAAACAGAGTTTATGGTTTTTGTCAATAGGGGAGATATGTTTATGTATAGTAATAATATAAGGGGGAAGAAGGTATATTGCTATGTCTTTACTATATTAAAAAGAAAAAAAAAAGTTTTAATCAATAAATTCACCAGTTTTAGTTAGTATAATTCCTCACGTGCCCGAAGAAGACTCATGGGAGTCGAAAACGTTAGCAGTTTTGGAGAGTTCCTGTTCACACTCAAACAGAACATTAGATCATTAGTCCGTCAACATGAAAAAATGGATTAAAAAAGAAGCAAACAGGAATTGTCCGTTGTTTAATCAAACATGCATCAATATATATATATATATATATATATATATATGGAAAATAAAATGAAATAAGGAAAACCAAAATATTAATGAAATATCCATCTACATTTCATCAGGGCGGGAGATTGAACAAAAAAAATACAGCAACAAGTACCAAAGTTTGAAAAATAAATTTATTTTTCAAACTTTGGTACTTGTTGCTGTATTTTTTCTTTTTCTTCAATCTCCCGCCCTGATGAAACGTAGATGGATATTTCATTAATATTTTGGTTTTCCTTATTTCATCGGAACATTTTTCCATTCTTTATCATTCACACATATATATATATATATATATATATATAACGTTAGGTATGTGTGTATGTTTATATATTTCCATGTACATGATTTACTCCTAAACAAATTAACTGATCATTATGAATTTTGGAACACAGATGCTAGATGTAAGGGTAGGTAATGTGGGCTATATTCATTTAGTTTCTTGCAAAGGGTGCAAAGAGGGGATTGAAACCCTTCAAGAAAATTCAGATACCTCTGATATTTGTGAAATTTTAACAATAAGACATCAATAAATCTTCCCCCAATTTCAGTTTCTTTAGATTATTTGAAAGGGTTTTTTTTTTGGGGGGGGGGGGGAGGAAGCATAATATGGGCACAACTTCCCATTTGAAAATTAAAATATTTCAGATTTGCATTAAATTTGATCCATAGTCATTAGACACCAATTAAGCAAGATTCCCTGAATTCCAATTTCTTCTTAAGCTTAAATTGTAGATATTTTCTAGAATCAAAATCATATAATGGATTTTGATTAGAATTAGAATAAGGATTCTAGACATAATGTTAACTAGTATTATATCTTGATTTTAATCTTTGTACAGAGACATAGGAGTGGTGCAAAACTGTTTAGGAAATTAATTTTACCCGTCCTGGAATGGCTATTCTTTTAGTATCTTATAATACAGGGTGCAGACAATATTTGTTTGCAATTTCCAACTACTGATTTTATGCATATTATTTTTCCTTTTCCTTTTATTGTTAGTCTTGTTTTCATGAAAACAGTGACGATATTTCCATTGATTTTATTTTTTTAATTTTATTTCAGAATGATCGATTATGGACAATTTTGAACCATTTATATTTGTGGAAGAGACACAGTTCTTTTTGGAATCCACCATGCTGAAAGGACAAACCACGAGATTTCAGACTTCCTTAGTGTCAGCATGAGGATGATAGAACAGAAAGGACCCGTGGCGTAACGGATAAAGTACTAAGTAAAATTCAGTTCTGGTGGTTGAAGGTTCAATCCTCAGTGTGGGCGATACTAAGAATACAATTACACGAATTACTTAAGACTTCTACCCAGTCATGGCTGACGGAATGAGAGCATGCTAACCCTGTGAGTTAAATAAAGGATTCTGTAGGAAATTCCATACAGATTCCTCGAGTTTAACAAAAAAACACCTAAAGAAGGTCGGAGGTTACATCGGCCCAAAACGTTGTGAGAATAACATCCAAGATGAAGACAGTAGTCCGAATAATCCATATGCAGGTCAGAAAGGAATTTAAATTCAGGATTCTACTACAAGAAAAACACACGATCACGATCTAACAGTATGAAATCACTGGAGTTTGTCGCTGAAGTTCAGGAAATTACTGACAATGAACCCATCAAGTTGATGTGTGTCATTGCAAGGGAGAAACACATAGATGAAAAACTCCTTAGGCTAGCGGTGCATGCGGACATGTGTGCCATTGCTAGGGAGAAAGGTGTAACTCCCAATTTAGGATGGCCCTCCCCAGCAGGAAGATAGTAGAAAAGATCAGAAAAAACATTGAAAGGCAATATCAGAGAGAAAAACACATGCCCAGCGATCTGACACAGGGTTCGTCTCTGAATAATGAATCCAGGAAGTTAATGTGTGCCCATTGCTAGGGAGAAAGGTGTAACTCCCAACTTGTGCAACGAGAAAAACTTCTGCCAAGATCAGAAGTTCATCTCTCAGAGCAACAGATAGCTCGCTGCCTGATCCAAAGATGAGCTCAGAGTCATGCAAATAAAGTTTTCAGTGACCACTTGACTAATCGAGAGAAGCCGAAACTGTACAAATAACTTTGTTTACACTTTTACTAGCAATGTAACCACTGCCATATTTCACTGCTTGATGCAGCACGGGGATATGGTTACAAAACTACTACATTGACTTCATTTCACTCTCAACTGATGAAGGGATTTCATAACGAACTTTTGGATGTCCACATTAGGACCGAACCGACAAAAGCCAACAAAACAATGAGTCACATATTTTTGTATTCGATTATTTTAGGTTTCATCGGAGTTCGATTCTACATGTACATATTAATAATATATTTATACATACTAATATATATATATATATATATATATATATATATATATATATATACATACACACACATATATATGAAAACGACAAAAGGAAAAACAATTTAAACACAGGAAGAAATCATCAAAACGAAAGATTTGCCAGTTTTGTTCGGATCAATATAATTTGAAATCAATCAATTATTACCTTAAATCTATTATGTTTTATTTAGTTTTTACTGTTATCATATGTATGTATATATGTTTTTAATATTGGAAATTTATTTTTGACAGTATACAGAGTGTATTAAGCTGGTTTTTTGTTGTTGATGGTTTTATTTGCTAGATAATATTACTAAACAAGTGATCATTTAGTTCGCGGGACTAGATATAAGCATGGAATATCAAAAAGGGAAAAATCAGACTCGTACAAAATTCGAACCTGTTCCTCTGGAGAGGGACCACCTAACATGGGTGTCATCTTGGACCACTTGACTAAGGAACCATGTCTAGAGAAAGCCGAAAGTGTACAAATAAAATTATCTCCCATGGCCCCCGATTCAGTCTTGCGAGACAATGGATACCTCCTGTAACGGTGGCTGCAGGTGTAATTGTGAAGCAAGGGTTGTGCAACCCTAACCACACCTCTCCTGAGTCGGCACTGCTTGATTCCAGTGGTAAGGAGACATCCAGGACGACAGGAAACAATGGCGAGATTAGCGGAGAGCACATACAGCACCTGGTATTCCCAAGTGGTCAGCCATTTTAGTACTGACCAGGTTCAATGTCACTTAACTTTGGTGGTCTTACGTGAACCGATTTGCCAACGTGATTATGTCATATATAACATTATATGCATCTATATATATCTATATATGTGTGTGTGTGTGTGTGAAATAATATAGAAAGTATTTTAGAAAATATTTCTTACATAATTATGAAACTATCACTTTGATATCGAGCACTTATCAGAAACAGCTGCAAATCTCAATTTTGTTTTGAAGAATATTTAAAATAGCAACATGAAAATCAACTCAAAATCAGAACAGAGCCAATTCAGAAAGCAGACCTTACACACACACACAAAGAGCTCAATATCCTTTCAGATAGAGCTATATAACAATAATAAATGAGGCTTAACTTAACACTAATATACAGGGGGTTTTAAAAACTTTGATACTTTGCAATCTAATAACCAGGAATTGCCAATTCCAGGATCACCAGCATCGACTTGGAGAATGGGTGCCATATATTAAAAACGTCCAGATTCTCGAGTTTGAAGAGATACACCTGAAGGCCGGAGGTTACAGCAGCCGAAACGTGATGATAACACTCAAGATGAGAAATGTAGTCCAAATAACCAAAATTATACTAAAAAATTCAGAAATATAATACGAAACCAACATAGAGTGTTATCACTATCAACCAAGGGAAGAGTCTTACAGGCACGTGTGTGGTATGATGACGTACGGAAGTGAAACCTGACCAGTGAGAGTTGAGGACATGCGTCGCATGAAGAGAAATGATTATGGAATGATACGATGAATGCGAATGTGTAATCTGAGTCTTAAAGACAGGCTTAGGTCTGATGACCTCTGAGGAAGATATAACGTAAATAGCATAGAGAGACGTGTGCAGAACAGGAGACTTTGAATCAAAGTTCTGAAAGAATGGATGAGAGTTCTTGCGTTAGTAGACGTAGAACAGTTGAGGCAGCAAGGTCAGTTGGGAGGAAGTGATAAGAATGAACTTGAGAGAAAGAGGGATAAATAAAGACCTGCCAGAGATAGGTTAGTTTAGAAGTCAGCGAGATGTCCGTTTACATTAGTTTTAAATTTCTGCATGTCAGTACCGTCAGGAAAACAGGGGGCAGGGAAGGAGTTCCAAAGTCCAGCAGCACGAGGAAAGAAACTTTTTGAGTAGAAAGCTCTTCGGCATCTGGGGACCTCCACAGTGTATGGATGGGATTTGGCAGATTGGTCTAGTGAATTTACGTCGTGGGGGTAACAGAACATTAGATCATTAGTCCGTCAACATGAAAAAATGGATTAAAAAAGAAACAAACAGAAATTGTCCGTTGTTTAATCAAACATGCATCAATATATATATATATATATATATATATATATATATATATATATATATATAAAATAAAATGAAATAAGGAAAACCAAAATATTAATGAAATATCCATCTACGTTTCACCTTTATTACGTTTCATCAGGGCGGGAGATTGAAGAAAAAAATACAGCAACAAGTACCAAAGTTTGAAAAATAAATTTATTTTTCAAACTTTGGTACTTGTTGCTGTATTTTTTTCTTTTTATTCAAACTTTCCGTCCTGATGAAACCTTAAATTAATATTTTGGTTTTCCTTATTTCTTTTTCCATATATATATATATATATATATATATATATATTGATGCACGGAATTTGGCAGATTGTCAAGTTGGTCTAGTGAATTTACGTCATGGGGGCACCAGAGCAGCACGCTCATCAGAGTTCTAGTGAGCACATTCCATTGAAGTACTTGTAAAACAAGCACAAGAAAGCAACATTGTGGCGACAGGACAGGGGCTGGAGCTTGGTGGATAGTGAAGGACCTATCAAGTTGGTGACTCTTTTTTGAACCTTGTCTAAGAGGGAGAGACTAGTGGATGATGCCCCAGCCCAGATGTGGCAACAATACGCCATGCATGGGCAGATGGTGGCTTTGTAGAGATATAGGATAATGTCAGGTGTGATAAGTTTACTGGCATGGTAGAGGGAGCCCACCTTCTTTGCAGCAGCCCTGGCAATGTTTTCAATGTATTTAAATTACAAAAATTTATTTATAATGTTTTTCGAATTAAAAAAAGGAAATCACCC
Source organism: Sepiola atlantica (assembly GCA_963556195.1). NCBI lineage: Eukaryota > Metazoa > Mollusca > Cephalopoda > Sepiida > Sepiolidae > Sepiola > Sepiola atlantica. The sequence goes on along the minus strand of OY744550.1, from coordinate 16,277,573 downwards.
TAAAAATAAATTAAAGCCTTCATAAATAGATGACCGGAAATATGCTTCAAGAGATCAATATATACTCAATGAATAAAAAAAATTGCTTTTTAATATCCATTTTTAAAAAATCCCTTTTAGAATTAGCTTTTTTGTTAAGCATTAATGTATAATTTTCATTTCTTGTAATGTTATGTATAGTTTTGTATTTTATGTTTTGTAATCTTTCAGATGAAAATTGATAATTTATATTATTTTGATTATAGCATCCAAGATAAGAATAGTTTAGTCCAGTCAATCTAGCTGATTTTTTGGCTGAACCTCAAACAAATTGCTAACAAAGGATATTGGGCATGAATAACCTCTTTCAGATAAAAAAAAGTTTACCAAAATTAGCCTTGCAGAAACGAGTCAACAAGCACCATCTTTAAAGATTGCCGCTGATTCTAGCCTCCCCTCTCTCAACAAGTCAATTTCTGTAAATTCATCTTCAAAAATACGAAATGTAACAACGGAAATTGGATCAAACCAACAGTTTTCATAACGTTAAATATAATTATAACTTCTTATGCCTTATTTTTATCTCTTTTGATGTATTATTGCAGGAGCTTAATATTCTGCCATATTCGAATTTCAGGTTGGCCAAAGTGAAGTTCCGATAATTATGGTGTGCTTTTTGCAATAATGAACTGTCCAGTAATGAAGACACATTCATCGTCAGCCAGAAGGGCATCGATTCCATAACACAGAGATTCTGAACAACGTGGAGAAAAGATCATAATTCAGATTGGTCAACGTTTTCACAAGAAATGCAGACAGCATTGGATCAACCCCAAATACATAGAAATTGGCCGTAAAAACAGGTCCACGCATGATGAAATGATATCCCGTGCAAGACGCTCTTTGTGTGTGTTTAACTTTAAAGAACATTGTCTTTTTTGTGGTTCTGGAACAAAATCTGATAGAAAGAAAAGAGGTGTTGATGTTTCCCATGTAGAAACTATTGAGTTTAAAGACAGAGTGTTAAAAGTTTGTGAGAAAGTCCGAAAAAATGATGGCTGGGCATCCACTGTTAAAGGTAGAATAGGTTATGTAGCTGATCTTGTTTCAGAAGAAGCACGTTATCACAGAACATGTTTTGCAAACTTTGATTCCAATAAAAACATTCCTAAGGCATTCTCTTCTGCTGATTCTTCTAAGAAACAAAACCTTGGTAGACCAGAGGATTCAGAGAGAAAGCAGGCATTTCTGGAAGTTGCTAAACATTTGCAGCAAAATGACGAGGAGCAACTCACCATTGTCGGTCTTGTTAAAAAAAAAAAAATTAAAAATTAAAAAACAAAAAAAAAAAATGGAGGAAATTCTCGAGGACACTGGCTTTGAACCATACAGTCTCTCATACATGAAATCTCGATTGTTAGAACATTTCAAAGACAAAATCATTGTGACTGAAATTAATGGGAAACAATGTTTTTACATTCTTAAGTACAGCAAAATGTATTCTCCATGAATTCTATCCACAGAGCCGCTCAACAGACAATTCAGAATCAGAGGTCATTAGAATCATAGAGACAGCAGCCAAGCTTATCAAGAATGACATTAAAGGCATCCAGACAAGTTCAGAATATTACACGTCTAAGAATGATTTTGAACAGGATGCGATTCTTGAATATGATCCTAAAACATTGTTCATCTTTCTCAGAAAGATATTTGCAGACAAAGATAATGATTTAAAACTTGCATCAGTTGGTCAAGCGATAATGCAGGCTGCTAGACCCAGAGTTCTCCTTGCACCTTGGTTTAGCAGTGGAAATGCATGACCAGTTTGGATCAAGGTTCTTAATTGACACTCTGAATAAGCATGGCTTCTCTTCATCTTAGTTGGAAGTCCAGAAATTCGAAAGAAGTGCTGCTCTTGTTCATGGCGCTGAAACTATCTCCCCTGTTGAAACTGAATTTATGCAGTTCGTAGCTGATGTGGCCCATAATGTAAGGAGTATTGATGGATTCAACACATTCCACGGTATGGGTATCATAGCATCGTTTATGCCCGGGAAAGTTAAAGCAAAACCAGTTCCAAGGATTCAGGTCCTTTCAGAAGAAATAAGGGTTGGAAGGATCAACATCAAGTACCTAGATTCACAGCTCACCACAAAACCACCAGTGACATTTAAAGAGCTCCAGCCCAAGAAAGTTGTCGATTCCACTGCTAATGTTGACATCTTTTAGGGGGTTTCACTAATTTCACATCCGCCCAGACCTGCATGGTCAGGCCTTATGCAGTCAGTGCACAAAGGAACATATCCTGGGAAATCAGCCACAGTTTTCTTGCCAATGATCGACATGGACCCTGGTAATCCAACCTGTGTGTACTCAACATTATGTTACATTAGTGATTAAGCCAGGAAAAACACCAATTCTAACATTTGATCAACCACTTTGGTACAAAGCAATGATAGTCTAGTCACAGCCCAGTTCCAGTCCCCTGAAATCATTTGTCTTGCGACTTGGTGGGCTCCATACACAGATGAGCTTTCTGGGGTCAATTGGTCATTTGATGACGGATTCTGGATTGCAAGAACTTTTTGAACTTATGCATGCTGAAAACAGTCAAGCACATGCTAAGTGGCAAAGCAATTGCAAGAGCCATTCGGGCTCACTTCTTAGTTGATGCTGCTCTGAATGCTATTTTGTTAGTGAAAGCCTATGATTTGCTAGTTTCACATGTCACTGAGGATGATCAACCCAACACTGATGCAGAAGAGTCATTTCCTCAAAATGAAGACCTGAAATAATCCAAGAATCGCATCCTGTTCAAGATCATTCTTAGACGGGTAATATTCTGAACTTGTCTAGATACCTTTAAGGTCTCCTTGATGGGACTGAGACATTGAATAATGTTCTGTCATCAGAGTCTATGACAAGGATTGCCCAGAGAATCAACCATGTGAAAGATGTGATGGTTGACCAGAGAACAGCAAAATTGTGGATTCAATACTTTGAAGATCCTGCAATTGTTTATCAAGGCAGAGCGCACCGGGAACTGGGAATTGCACCTTGACGCTGTAAGGAAAATGCTGCCAATATTCGCTGCAGCCGGACACATTCTATATGCAAAGTCGGCCTACTTGTACTTGCAGCAAGTGGAGGGGTTGCCGAAAAGCCATCCTGAAATGTATCAGAAATTTTCTGAAGGATTCCATGTGATTAGACGGACTGATCGCTGCTGGGCTGGCTTGTCGATGGATCTGGTTATTGAGCAGGTGCTAATGAGAAGCATGAAGACGTCCGGAGGTCATACTCATGGCTGAGGAATGGACGAAATTCAACGATTCGTTTGGATGCTATCACTGCCAGTGTGTGCTGAAATCAAGTTTACAATGCAAGAACTAGCAGGCATTCGTTATGGCCCTAGTGACCAGCATCAGGAGGCTACTTCAGCAAGAAAAGAGCGAGATGTGAGAGATACATGGAAGCTCCTTGCATTTCTCCGGACATATGACCCTTTCACGGAAGATCCGTCCATTCACAGCATTTCAAGTGGAGTAACTGGAGACAAAAAGGTGAATGTGGACAGAGCAAACTCCATAGGAGAGGCAATCATAGCTTCAATGGTTGGAGAAAATGTACACGAGTACAGTTTTAAAAGAAAGGATCAGGCAATTATTGCACTTTGATTCTTTCGAACTACCGCAAGAGGAAAAAAACGGCTTGGCAGATGCAATATGGGAACTGACTTCCCCTGTACAATCAGGTTCAGTCTTCAGACCCACAAAGTCTTTTAGATGGTGGAGCACTAGTTCAACGCCTTCCATGGCAAAAAGGTCACTCATTTGATGAGATCTGTGCTCAATACTGCAGATATGTCACAATTAGATATGGAAAAGCATGCATTGTCTTTGATGGGTATGAAAGTGGTCCATCCATTAAAGACACGACTCACCGACGGCGAGCAGGGGGCTCTGTTGGTGTTAATGTGTCACTGACCCCTTTAATGGTGTTCAAATTAAAAAAGGATGTTTTCCTAGCTAATCAAGAAAACAAACAATTGTTCATCAACTTGCTGGGAAAGAGTTTGGAGGAAGCAGGTTGTAAAGTAGTTCATGCATCTGGAGACGCTGACGTATTTATTGTGAAGACTGCTCTAGAACTGGCACAGACAGGAGAAACCATTTTGATAGCAGATGACACTGACCTCTTGGTCCTTCTATGTTATCATGCCAATAGACATGATGGTTACATCTTCACGCCACAACCAAAGGATAGTGCAAAAAGTGTGAAAGTCTGGAACATTAAAGAGATGAGGAAATCTTTGGGAGATGTGGTCTGTTCCAACATTCTTTTCATCCATGCACTACTGGGTTGCGATTCTACATCCAGTGTTTATGGAATTGGGAAGGCAGCATCCCTTCGAAAGCTGATGAACAATAGAAACTTCCTCAAACTGGCAGAAGTGTTTGGCAAGGATAGCAGTGCAGAAGAGGTTATTGAAGCTGAGGAGAAGGCTTTAGTGTGCCTGTACAATGGTAATGATGGGAAAAACATGAATCATCTCCGACTGAAGCGCTTTAAGGAAAAGGTTACAAAAAGCTCAAAGTATGTTGAGGCCAAATCATTGCCACCAACAAGAGCAGCTACGAAATTCCAGTCTTTGAGTTTACTTCCAAATTCAGGAATGGAAATGTAGAAACCAGCTAAAACTTGACAAGTGGGGATTGAAACTTTCAGATGGTAAATTACAACCAATCAAGACTGACTTGCCAGCTGGTCCTGTAAATTTGTTGGCTATAATTAGGTGTAACTGTACTTCAGGGTGTACTACAGCAAGATACAGTTGCAGGAAACACGGCATTGACTGTTCAAACTTGTGTGGTAATTGCAAAGACCTCCACTGCAGCAACTCACCACAGCCAGATCTTGATGATGATGATGAAGTTACCTTTGACTAGTTCTTGACAAGAAATGTTCTTTGATCCGTTCATGAACTTGTTCTGTGGTGGTTATGCAAGAGTCTTGCCCCAGCATTCGACCAACTGACCATTCCTTTATTGTAAATTGTACTTATTTTGTACCTATTTTTTATGAAATGTCAGGAGTTAATGTGACAATTGTTGCCTTGAAAAAGGCTACTTAGTCTGTTTTTGTACCTTTCATATTCATATTTGTATAAGAAATGAAAAAAACGTGAAAACAATGATAGGGGTTAGTCATTTTCTGGTGTTAGTTTATTATTAAGCATATAGCTACCTATCATTACAATTGAAAACACAAAGAAAATGTCAAGCTGGCTTGGGGTGAACCCTGTGTGGGTTTTCATGCAAAAAATGTTTTATTTTTTATTTCTAATTTAATAAAGGCTTTTTGTCAGAAAAAACGTTTATTTTTGTTAGTAATTGTCAGGAATAATGGACATACTTGTCAGGAAATGTCAGGAATCTTATGTCTTGAAATTTTAATATTGTTAAGTTGGATTTTTAAGATGGCGCCCGTTGACCCTCTTTCTGCAAGGCTAATTTTGGTAAACTTTTTTTTATCTGAAAGAGAGGTTATTCATGCCCAATATCCAAGTTAAAAATCTTTGTCAGCAATTTGTTTGAGATTCAGCCACATTTTGACTGGACTAATTGTCACAACGTTTTGGCCGTGTAACCAATGACTTTCTTGAAGCACGTCTTTTCAAATTTGGGAAGTTTGGTCAAACTCGAGAATCTATACAGAATTCCCGAAATTAATTGAAAAAACTTGTTTAAAATTACTGCAAAACAGAAATTTAACAATACAAAATAGTAATTAAAAAAAAAATATGTATATAAACTTCAGAATCAATTTGTTATATAAATTTTCAGTGGATGGTTTTGATAATACGCAGAAAAAGAAAAATATTTGAAAGACCAAAGGTAAAATGAAGATAATAATTTGAAAACAGAATGAAAAACCAACACTAAAGTCGAAAGAATTTATATCACCTGTAATAGCTCCAATGTGGACGGCATTTTCAGACGACACCCGTCAATGTTAAAAGTGCCCCTCTGTACTTGTTATACATAAGATAAGCTGTAGCTTTTGGTGGAAAATCCAGTTCCCACAAAAATGTCTGGGAAGAAAAGTATAAATTGCCTCCTCCTGTGAGTGAGGACAGAAACAATACTTAACTTTGATCCCAACTCGAAATGAATAGAATCAACACGAAAAGAATAAATTTAGTAAAAAATAAACATATTTTCTATGTGCTAAGAAATAATTCCAAAGTTCACATGTATCTCCCTTAAAAACAAAAACATCTGACCCAGTTATGAACAATTGTATTTTTGATTTGTTAGTTTTAAGATTTCCTTCAAAGTTTGTTTTTATTTATTTATATTTTATTTACTGCAAATTGACACACAAAATATGACACCCATACTCGCTTGACAATAGACATGTATCATCAACAGATCTACAGACAAAACCAGTAACTATGGCAACCGTCAGAAACTGTTCTGTTGCTTTTGGCTCACATTGAACGCTTATAAAAACTAAGAAATCTACACAAACGCAACTACTACAATTTTCTAGCACAACAAAGTCTAATATTCTCACTCAGCCATGAACTTTTGGGAAACATGTAAAAGTTTCTGACAATTATAAATAAAAAATGTATATATTTTGTACAGATGACTGTACACAATGGGTATTGAATCAGTCATACCATAAGAATATGAAAATAATCAAGAATTCTACAGGCTGTTTGCGATATTTCATTAAGACAACAGTGTAGGTAGATTCTAGAAAGCAAACTATTCTACCTAATAGAGATAATTATAAGAAATAAATACTTTAAGCTTTCTTATGTAAATGTATACCCAAAAGCTGTGAAAGTTAGAGAAATGTGGAATTTTATTTTTTAACCACCTAGCATATATATATATGTGTGTGTGTGTGTGAAAAAAGACAAAAGGAAAAACAAATTAAACACAGAAATAAATCATCAAAAGCAAGAGCTTTACCAGTTTCGTTCGGATCTACGAACGTCTTAAGAAAAAGTGAAGATTTTAATTTTATTGAAATAACGGCAAAAACATACGAAAAAAGAGAAGACAACGGGATGATTTGGGCACGTGCGTAACTATTTGAAATATAAAAAGAATTATGTTTTTTGCCATTATTTCAATAAATTAAAAATCTCCTTTCTTGATAATTTAACCCTGTGTTTAATTTGTTTTTCTGCTTGTCTTTTTTCTCACATCCTGTCTCAACAGCATTTCATTTTGCTATATTGTGTATTTTATCCTCATAGCATATATATATATATATATATATATATATTATAATATAAAATGAAGTAATAAAATAAGGTGTCAATCAAATTTTATTAGAATTCAAAGTTCAAGCAAAGATACTTTGCTTGAACTTTGAATTCTAATAGAATTTGATTGGCACCTTATTTTATTACTTCATTTTATATTATAATATTAACGCTCTATCCAGTTTTTATCCGGATGTTTTAACTAATTATAAGATATTAGTTGACGCTTATATCTTTTGTTGGATTGCTTCATTATATATATATATAGTCTCGGAAGTTTCTCAACCATTAAAACTATATAAAAAAATTAAAAAATTATATAAAAAAAAAACAAAAAAACTTATAGTCTCAAGTCTTCCAGTGGAAAATCACTCATGTAAGTCAATTTATTTTTTACAGTTATTATATTAGTTAGTTTCTAACACTATTTTAAGGGATCATCAGTTGTTTACCATGAAAAACTGTTTCGGAAATTTAAAAACAAGACAGTATTTAATTTCATGGCTTCCCAGCAGAGTTGATCAGACCCCACTTCCCTTAAAAGACAAAAACAAACGTTCCTTATACTAAATCTACGTTTTGTTCCATATAAATGTTTTGCTAACTTATATTAGTTATTTAAGACACAAAAAAAAAAAATTCTTTACCTGTGTTGTTCGTCTGTCTAATAAAATTTATCCGTTACTTACAAAAATGTTGCTGCATTATATATACATTCCTATAAAAAGGTATGGTAGTTTGCTTGAAACATTACTAGTAAATATGTATATAGGTATCTAAGAAGGCTGTTTGCAAAGCAGCAAAAAAAAAAATCTTTGGAATAGTGAAAGAGGAGATGATCAAAAGCAAATAATTGAAGACAATAAATATATGCAATATTTTTCGTTAAAAACTTCTATTTACTTTTCAGTAAATCTTTCGCTTACTGCTAATAGAGTCCGGGATGGCGGAAAATATTTTGATATATCAGGAGAAACCCTTTCCTTCTCAAAAAATAGTCTGTTTTCAGAGATGAAACGTCCCAATAGGGTTGTTATATTTGGATGGATATAGTATATATAATATATATATACGGTTTTACAAGCACTACCCTATCCCACTGCCTCAACATGCATTTTATAAACTCTATTTACCAACATCTACAAAAACATAACTGCTCTCCCTCTGATTTAAGACAAATTCTAGTTAATTACACTAAAATAATTCATCCAGAAACCAATTTAAAAAAATTAAAATACTCGAAGCTATCTACATAAAAACACAACCTAAAATAAAAAACATCACAAACCAGTAGTAACATTTTAAAATGCTTAACGTAATGCGATTTTGTTCTTTGATGCAATCCAGCGTTGCTGAATTTAAATCGTCAACGACTTCCTGGAAAATGCGAAAACGTTCTGTGCGTTTCTCCGCTGTCTTTTTAAAATTCTCTTCTTTCTCCAGCTTTTTTGTTCATTTGCTTTTGACACCTGAGGATGATTCGACGAAGAATCGAAAACGTTCGTGAAACCTATGGGACATTTATTATTCTTTTCTCGCTTGAACTTGAGTTGAGCACGGTTCTGAAGGGAAGAGTTCCTGAAATATTATATCATACGGAGTTTCCACTAGACCATCTTGATACAAGTATTACATAACATTGTGTAGATAGACAGATATATGTGTATGTTTGTGAGAAAATATATATATGTGTGTGTGTGTGTGTGTGTATACATTGTATTAAGGGTGAAACTATTATTATTACTTGTTCCACCATTCTATGTCTTATTTGCTCCAACTTGTGTCTATCCGTCACACCTCTGCATTGTATTGCCGTCTAAGTTTGTATGTTTGTTTTGTTTTACGGCATATCAACCGTTTTCAGGTTATTTAATGCCAAATCAATTGTATTTTTTTTAAATGTTTTTTTTTTTTAAGAAAGAAAATAAATAAATAATGCTTTCTAAGTATCACATTTCTATATACAAATTAACAATGCTTCAATCAAACTACATAATTAAACAGACGAATTCTGCTATTTTTAACAATGTTTGCACACACACACACATATATATATATATGAGAAAGGAAGGATGAGGGTAATCCGACGTAATGGGAAATAAAAATGGAAAAACCAAGAGATATTTTTTATATATTCATCAACGTTTCGTCTTTATTGTAAGACTTCCTCAGGATGATAATTTTAAGAAAAATGTCATGCAAGTACATCGAAATGGTCCAGCGCTCTTAATAACCACGGTTACTACTTTTCCTCATCAACCCTTACAATAAAGACGAAACGTTGATGAATATATAAAAAATATCTCTTGGTTTTTCCTTTTTCATTTCCTATATATATAGTGTGTGTAGTTAGGTAGCATTAATTCTTTGAAGCCTATTTCATTTCCCACACTTTCCTTGACATCAGAACTGTTCTACATCTAACGTAAGAACTCTCATCCTATCTCTGACCAAGTCTTTATTTATCTCTCTTTCTCTCAAATCAATCCTTTCACTTCCTCCTATCTTCATCTTGCCCTTCTCTTGATAACTGATCCTGCTACCTCAACTATTTTACATCCACTAATCTATTATTTCAATATGACCAAACCAACAAAGTCTCCTGTTCTGTACAAATTTAATTATCCTCGGAGTTAAGTCTGTCTTTAAGCCTCACATTACACACCCATTGGATCATTCTCATACCATTTCTCTCCATGCAACACATATCCTCAACCCTCATTGGCTAAGTTTCACTTTCATACATCATCACACTGAGCACACAGGAGTCTTTTTTGTTTTCATTTTACTTCAGTAAGTAAGTTCTCAGAAATAAAGGGAGCCTCCTTTCTGGGGTTAACACATGATTTCTATGAAATAAATTAAACAAAATACTGTTAAAATATTACATGTTCGCCCGATTGGTGACATTTATTGGATGTGTTGCTACTAGTATTTTGTTTACTTTTCGATTTTTAAGCGATTATCAGGAGTGTACGTGCAGTGCTTATAGACGTCATCTTTTTTTTTTTTTTCGTACTCTAACTGGACACTATGTTTGTTCTTACTAATAAAAACGCTTTGGAATAAGTTAAAAAAACAAAATAAACTTATCCAGGTTAATAAAAGAGTAACTGATCTTGCCTTTGGTTACATTTATTTGTTGCACATTTGTTTATTCACCCCTCTTTTGTTTCCTTAACTACATTTGAAAATGCCCAATTAATTTTGTCAAAACGAGATCTTCAATCGGTAACAAGCTTAAACATACATACGTCGGAGTTCAGACCTGATTTATGTGTGTTTAGTTTTAATATCTATTTTGATTCTTTTTACTTATTCTGATGTTGAGTTTAATATGCAAGTGCTTTTTTATTTATTTTTTTAAATTTTATTATTATTAGTAGTAGATATAATCAAAGAGAAAAAAAATTCAATTTGCGGTTCAAACATACAGTTTCACGTGGTGCCGACGGACGCGTGTAGACACGGGAGCCTCTTCAAAGGACATTCGGGATAAACGTCATTCAAAGTATAACAATTTGGTGCTTTTACAGAATTTGAACCGAACCAAACTGACTTTTTTCCGAAACTAAACCTAAAACTTAGGTTAGGGTAAAAAAAATGAACAAAATAAACAAAACAGTTCGGTTCAAATTCTGTACAAGTAGCAAAAATTCATTCATTTTTTTTTTTTTTTTCGAAATAGGACAGAGGATTTAAGGAAATATTAAAAATCAAATTACTACCTATAATTTTTACAAGCTTCTGTTATCCATAAGGCTATTTTTGAAATGTGGAGAAATAAATCATCTTTAACCAAGAAACACACGCATTAAAAGTAATCGGAAAAACATAAGGCAATTAATAGGAAACCTTGTTGATATTTCGTTATTTTCACTCTATAAGTGAAATAATCGTAAACATTAAAATTTTTAAAAAGAAAAAGAATTTTAAATGAAAAACAACGTGACTCAAAAGTTAGAAAGAGACGGTATAAATTCATGATTTGTGACATGAGATAAGCAAAGGCGGTATATAAAAAAAAATAAAACGAATGATTGGACATGACATTTAAGAAGGAAGGGGATATATGCTAAAGAATTAAAAAAAAAAGAATATTTAGACTGACATAACGTCATAAAGTAAAAGGGTGTTGATATATATCTTTGGTAGATTTTTTTTGTTATTTATAAAAAAAACATTTCTAGCTACATATGTGCATACATGATTCGATTAAACCCCAAAACGGTTAAAGCCTCATCGGGCCGAATATTCAAAATTAATTTATACCAAATTTGTACCGTTCTATATGTTACTGAGCGCAATCACATATTATAGTTAGATTTTATTTACCCAAACTCTATGAATAAAGCTACACACGGAATATATATATATATATATATATATATATATATACACACATTATTATTTCCAATAAATTCATTGATACTGCTTAAAAAATATATAATTCCTATTTTCACAATGACTCTCAAAAACACTAACATTTTATTATATATGTATTACCGTTTCATATATAGAGAGAGCGAGGGACTTATACTTATAAGATAATATATTACGTACATGTATTTTTATTTCAGTATTTACTTCAATAGTACTCAGCACTTTAGTAGAGCTTAGTAGTAGTATAAAAGGTTTACTTGCCATAAGTATATATTTATACTACTAAATATATACTTATGGCAAGTAAGCTTACTAAATATACATATATATTTTGAAATATTGAAATTTTTACAATGAATAATTTTTGACAATATATGAAAGAAGGAATGACATAATATATATATTTAAAAATACAGAGGTTTTTTTTTAAATATATTTATATTTTTGTGTATATAATTCAGACGATTAGTGGATAATTTATGAATAAAACAGAGACGGTCGTCATTTTTCACGAAAATCAGATGGATATATATATATACATATTGAAATCGAGTGCATGACTTGGGTAGGGTTTTAAATTAGACTACAGGTTGTTGCTGATTAATTGTTTGGTTAATTAATAAGTTGGGGATTTGATTAAGGTTTGTTTTTTTCTTCTCCTTGTGTTTTTTTCGGTCCGGATTCTTACCTTTCTGACCCCCTTGTAAACATAGAAGTAGAGCTCGCGCCCTACGTTGAAGCAAATACGGTCGGGGCAGCCCGAGGGGTCGTTTATGTTGATAAACGAGACCCTGACGGGTGCGTTGGCCTGTCCGTTGTACGCGGCCCGGTTCGGCCGAGAATATTCAGACAAATGCATCAATCTGTAGGTGCCCTCTCGGGTCACAAACTGCGTTTTGGGGTCGTCTTTCCCGACGCCCTCGCTCTGCGCCGCCATGTTTAGTGGCTCTGGCTTTATTGAGCTGGAGAGGAAGGACGGGTGCCCCGGATGTGGCGGACACTGCGCAGAATCAGAGAGTGCGTGTATGTCACTTCCGGTTCCGGTTCCAGATATTAAACAAATACACGTGGTTTGGAAACCGGGTTTTTAAGCGTGTATAAATACATATGACATTTCTAAAAAATATATATATTCATTTACATATAAATATAGGATATCTATTTATTGCATTTATATAATCACTATCAGGAAGACCCCGTGTTGCTCGACATTGAATCAGGAACCTTTTTGCGTCCAACGACACTTATATGACACTTTTTGTTCTTTTGTATTTTATAATATTCAATTTTTGTGGTGGGGTTAAGGATTTACTTAGTATTGATTGAGTGAAAAAAAAGTGTAGGTAAATTCATATTAAAATCGTTTTTTTATGCATTTATAGTGTTTAACCACTTTCAGGCACACCCAGCGATTCGTGAGAATCGATTAGGAACCTTGTGTACTCCGGCTCCAAGCTCTGGAACCTTTGTTGACATTTCTATTCTATTTATATATATATATATATATATATATATATATATTGAAGTTATAAATAAAATAGCGTAAAACGTCGTATTTTCTTTTTATGGATGCCAAGTGCGAACGGAACGGAGACGCCACGGTAATGTTTGATCCTGGGGTCTTTTTTCAAAACCAGTGGTTAGGCTTAGTATTTACTTCCCTCCCACCGTAGGAAGATGTGACACAAGGTCGGAAGGTGGGGGTTGAAATCGAGCGCCCAAGAAGCGGAGCACTCTGGCCTACAAAAAATGCCTGAGTAGCTCCGTCGGCATTCCCTGGCAGAGACAATTAGCAATAAACCAACCCCTTCTCAAAGAGAGAAGGTAAAGCCTGGGAGGACGGACCTCCTAGAAGTGCACAGAACCATACCTCAGCCCGACAGAAAAAAAAGGTCACCTAACTGAAATGTTTATTGTTTGTGCTACCACAATTGCACTTAAACAGTAAAAAAAAAAAAGTAAAAGAACATTATTATCTATCTATCTATCTAATATATATATATATATATATATATATATATATATATATATATATATGATAATTTTATTTACACAGACATGTACAAAATCTGCGACACTGGCATGTCGATGTTATCGATCAACAGTTACTATAAACTGAGATCTCATCAGGCAAAGTTAGAATCCGATCTTAACCTCATATGATCTGAGGTTAAGATCTGATGAGATCTCAGTTTATAGTAACTGTTGATCGATAACATCGACATGCCAGTGTCGCAAATTTTGTACATGTCTGTGTAAATAAAATTATCATATATAAAGCTCTATTTTGATATTGAGCACTTTTTATAAACCCGGTTAAAATTCTCTGGATTACCACCCTGTGGATATTTTTCACCTGGATTATTACCATTATATATATATATATATATATATATATATATATATATATATATATATATATATATATATATATATTTGTATCAATATTACTCTTGTTATCTTCTGTTAGAGTAGTAGTATGTATTAGACGTCTATATCGCCGTTCGCATATTTGAAATATATTTCTTTTTGCGCGTGTTTTTATTCAATTACAATTATTTAAGCAAACAACAACGGAGCCTTTTGGGCTAGGAGGCAAAGTTTAGTATCTGTTGTTCATTCGTTTCGTATGAATTGGATGATTTTATTGTTGGCATTGTTTTCCCTCAATATCTTTCTAGTTAGAATAGTAATACTTTCTAGAAATACATTGTTTGGGCATCTTTTACGAGACTCAGCAGAGTAAAAACGCTAAAAAAAACAAATATACAACAAATAAAAGTAACTGTAAGCTGTAAAAGTTAGTTTCAAACTTGCATGTGCTATTTGTTTGTATTTTAAACCCGTTTGAAGTGCTATTTATTAGAAATTTAAGTTCGACAGACGTTCATCGAAGAAATCAAAATGGCCGCTCTACGTAATAATATCGAGTGACTGGCCGCCATTTTTCTTTGAGAAAGTAGATGTTTTAAAAAACAAGAAATTTTTTTTTAACATCTAATAAAAAGCCATTTATACTACGTAAAAATACAAACAAATTACATAGGTAAGTAGAAAAATGTCTATTCTAGACATAAGTCAACTTTACGTTGCAAATTTATGTTTTTAAACTCTTTCTCGTTCTTTTTTTTGGACCCCGTTCGCGCCTCTGCTGAGCGTCGTAACATATACCCCATTGTTTACTTACAGGAGGGACCACGTGAAAGTTGCCGACTGAAAGTGTTTGTGGAACGAACTGGGTTCGAACTTGGACACACCGTGTCGTTAACCACCGTCACATTCTAGTATCTGTTGTAATAGTACAGTTCATCTTTTTCTGGGCAGTGAAACAGAACTTCTTGACTGAATTGATTTTTATTTTTGTCCCAATCCAGAGTGTCCATGGGGGGGGGGGGCGTGTCCCAAATTAAAAAAAAAACCCACCTTGTGTCTAACTCTGCCCTCGTGGTGAGGCATCGTTAAATTCAACACTAAACAAGAATATTCATTCTAGTACATATCGCAGTCTGCATATATCTATCGCTGTCAGTTCTATTAGACTCTTCTTACTTACAGGCTGTAATAATTAGTCTGAACTGTTTGTATTATTGATAATAATAATTATTCGGACTACTATTCTCATCGAGGTTGTTATTTTCACAACGTTTCGGCCGCCGCTACCTTCGAACTTCGCCAGATGCATTTTTATGTCGCACTCGGGATCCTGCACGGAATTTCAAACTGAAACCTTTATTTAATCCACGAATAATCACTATTAACCAGAAATCTGACTCTCTCTCTCTCTCTCTCTCTCTCTCTCTCTCTTTACTATCCCTATCTCTACCTTTGTCTGTCTGTCTCTCCCCCCATCTCTCCTTATATCGCTTTTGCTTTCTCCATCTTTCTTTTATATTTTTCTAACTCTATCCCCTCTCTCTCTTTCTTTCTCCCCCCCCCCCTCTCTCTTTCTTTCTCCCCCCCCCCCTCTCTCTTTCTTTCTCCCTCTCTCTCTTTCTTTCTCCCTCTCTCTTTCTTTCTTTCTCTTTCTCGTTTATTCTCTCCTCCCGTTCTAACTTGCTTCTATATATTTTCTCACACTCTCTGTCTATTTTTTTTGTCTTTCTATCTCTCACTTTTATCTCTCTTTCTACCTTTCTCATGTTCTGTCTGTATCTCCCTGTCTCTTCTTGCTTTCCTTATCTTTCCTCTATTTTTCTCTCTCGTGCGCGCACGCGCATGCGCGCACTGAATCAACTATCTATCTTGTGTTATCTTCGCATGGTTTGATATCAGTCTTTCTTTTTCTACAGTCGTCGCAAGTATTTTGAGAGGAGGTTGTGGAGGGAAGGCTTTGGAGAAGGTGTGTGTGTGGGGGGTAGTAAAATGTGTTTTGCTAATCCAAAAATCCAGGCGTAGATTTCGTAACCACTGTCATATATATATTATATATATATATATATATATATATATATATATATATATATATATATATTAGCTACTGTGCGTGTCGAATTTATTTTACGCTACCAATGATAGACAGATAGATAAAAAAAGACAACGTGTGTAAAACTTACGTGTTAATCTGTCGTAAATAAAGAATAACAATAATGTATTTAAATTAAATTTAAGAATTGTTTCGTGTAGTGAACAATTCGTTTTTTTTTTCAGTACACCGCTTTTAATCTAATATATATATATATATATATATATATATATATATATATATATATATATATATACCTCAAATATTACAGATATAAACTCTATTACTAATTTAGATTTGATATGTGTGTCTGTCTGTCTGAAGCCAAAACTATACTATTACTTCTATTACTAATGGAGATTTGGTATCTGTCTGTCTGAAACCGGAACTATACTATTACTTCTATTATTAATGGAGATTTGGTATCTGTCTGTCTGAAGGCAAAATTATACTATTACTTCTATTACTAATGAGGATTTGGTATCTGTCTGTCTGAAGCCAAAATTATACTATTACTTCTATTACTAATGGAGATTTGGTATCTGTCTGTCTGAAACCAGAACTATACTATTACTTCTATTATTAATGGAGATTTGGTATCTGTCTGTCTGAAACCGGAACTATACTATTACTTCTATTACTAATGGAGATTTGGTATCTGTCTGTCTGAAGCCGAACTTATACTCTTACTTCTATTACTAATGGAAATTTTGTATCTGTGTGTCTTAAACCGGAACTATACTATTACTTCTATTACTAATGGAGATTTGGTATCTGTTTGTCAGAGGCGGAAATGTATATATATATATAAATGAAAGTTTTATTTATACATATATATGTATATGGAGAGCTGTAGATACAGCAAAATATGTGTATGTGGATAACTATATTTTATCTATAAATAAACATATACGTCCCTAAATGGTGCGACATATGTAAGGGAGTTAACTCTCAATCACTTACTAAGTGAATCACCATGAGATAACTTTCATAAGCTGTCATTATTGTTGAAAAACAACAAACATAACTACACACACACACACGTGTATATGTATATACGTTATTAACAGAGATTTAGTATATGTCTGTCTGAAGCTGGAACTATACAATTCTGTTAATGTACTATCGTTTAATGCTCAATTCAATTTACTATACTATTTCAGACTAATGTATTATCTTTCAATGCTCAATTCAGTTTACTATTTCTGACTAATGTACCATCTTTCAATGCTCAATTCAGTTTACTATACTATTTCAGACTTATGTACTATCTTTTAATGCTCAGTTCAGTTTACTATACTATTTCCGACTAATGTACTATCTTTTAATGCTCAATTCAGTTTACTCTACTATTTAAAACTTATGTACTATCTTTTAATGTTCAATTCAGTTTACTATACTATTTCAAACTAATGTACTATCTTTTAATGCTCCGTTCAGTTTACGATACTATTTCAGAAAAATGTACTATTTTTCAATGCTCAATTCAGTTTACTATACTATTTCAAACTAATGTACTATCTTTTAATGCTCAGTTCAGTTTACTATACTATTTCAGACTAATGTACTATCTTTCAATGTTCAATTCAGTTTACTATACTATTTCAGACTAATGTACTATCTTTTAATGCTCAATTCAGTTTACTATACTATTTCAGACTAATGTACCATCTTTTAATGCTCAATTCAGTTTACTATACTATTTCAGACTAATGTACTATCTTTCAATGCTCAATTCAGTTTACTATACTATTTCAGACTAATGTACTATCTTTTAATGCTCATATCAGTTCACTATACTATTTCAGACTAATGTACTATCTTTTAATGCTCAATTCAGTTTACTATACTATTTAAAACTAATGTACTATCTTTTAATGCTCAATTCAGTTTACTCTACTATTTCAGACTAATGCTCAATTCAGTTTACTATACTATTTCCGACGAAGGTACTATCTTTTAATGCTCAATTCAGTTTACTATACTATTTCCGACTAATGTACTATCTTTCAATGCTCAATTCAGTTTACTATACTATTTCAGACTAATGTACTATCTTTTAATGCTCAATTCAGTTTACTATACAATTTAAAACTAATGTACTATCTTTCAATGTTCAATTCAGTTTACTATACTATTTCAGACTAATGTACTATCTTTTAATGCTCAATTCAGTTTACTATGCTATTTCAGACTAATGTACTATCTTTTAATGCTCAATTCAGTTTACTCTACTATTGCAGACTAATGTACTATCTTTTAATGCTAAATTCAGTTTACTATACTATTTCAGACTAATGTACTATCTTTTAATGCTCAATTCAGTTTACTATACTATTTCAAACTAATGTACTATCTTTCAATGCTCAATTCAGTTTACTATACTATTTCAGACTAATGTACTATCTTTTAATGCTCAATTCAGTTTACTATACTATTTCAGACTAATGTACTATCTTTTAATGCTCAATTCAGTTTACTATACTATTTCCGACTAATGTACTATCTTTTAATGCTCAATTCAGTTTACTATACAATTAAAAACTAATGTACTATCTTTTAATGCTCAATTCAGTTTACTCTACTATTTCAGACTAATGCTCAATTCAGTTTACTATACTATTTCCGACTAAGGTACTATCTTTTAATGCTCAATTCAGTTTACTATACTATTTCCGACTAATGTACTATCTTTCAATGCTCAATTCAGTTTACTATACTATTTCAGACTAATGTACTATCTTTTAATGCTCAGTTCAGTTTACTATACAATTTAAAACTAATGTACTATCTTTCAATGTTCAATTCAGTTTACTATACTATTTCAGACTAATGTACTATTTTTTAATGCTACATTCAGTTTACTATACTATTTCAGACTAATGTACTATCTTTTAATGCTCAATTCAGTTTACTCTACTATTGCAGACTAATGTACTATCTTTTAATGCTCAATTCAGTATACTATACTATTTCAGACTTATGTACTATCTTTTAATGCTCAATTCAGTTTACTATACTATTTCAGACTAATGTACTATCTTTTAATGCTCAATTCAGTTTACTCTACTATTGCAAACTAATGTACTATCTTTTAATGCTCAATTCAGTTTACTATACTATTTCAGACTTATGTACTATCTTTTAATGCTCAATTCAGTTTACTATACTATTTCAGACTTATGTACTATCTTTTAATGCTCAATTCAGTTTACTATACTATTTCAGACTAATGTACTATCTTTCAATGCTCAATTCAGTTCACTATACTATTTCAGACTAATGTCCCATCTTTTAATGCTCAATTCAGTTTACTATACTATTTCAGACTAATGTACTATCTTTTAATGTTCAATTCAGTTTACTCTACTATTGCAAACTAATGTACTATCTTTTAATGCTCAATTCAGTTTACTCTACTATTGCAGACTAATGTACTATCTTTTAATGCTCAATTAAGTTTAGTATACTATTTCAGACCAATGTACTATCTTTTAATGCTCAATTCAGTTTACTCTACTATTGCAAACTAATGTACTATCTTTTAATGCTCAATTCAGTTTACTATACTATTTCAGACTAATGTACTATCTTTCAATGCTCAATTCAGTTCACTATACTATTTCAGACTAATGTCCCATCTTTTAATGCTCAATTCAGTTTACTATACTATTTCAGACTAATGTACTATCTTTTAATGTTCAATTCAGTTTACTCTACTATTGCAAACTAATGTACTATCTTTTAATGCTCAATTCAGTTTACTCTACTATTGCAGACTAATGTACTATCTTTTAATGCTCAATTCAGTTTACTATACTATTTCAGACTCATGTACTATCTTTTAATGCTCAATTCAGTTTACTCTACTATTGCAAACTAATGTACTATCTTTTAATGCTCAATTCAGTTTACTCTACTATTGCAGACTAATGTACTATCTTTTAATGCTCAATTCAGTTTACTATACTATTTCAGACTTATGTACTATCTTTCAATGCTCAATTCAGTTTACTATACTATTTCAGACTAATGTACTATCTTTTAATGCTCAATTCAGTTTACTATACTATTTCAGACTAATGTACTATCTTTTAATGCTCAATTCAGTTTACTCTACTATTGCAAACTAATGTACTATCTTTTAATGCTCAATTCAGTTTACTATACTGTTTCAGACTTATGTACTATCTTTTAATGCTCAATTCAGTTTACTCTACTATTTCAGACTAATGTACTATCTTTTAATGCTCAATTCAGTTTACTATACTATTTAAGACTAATGTACTATCTTTTAATGCTCAATTCAGTTTACTCTACTATTGCAGACTAATGTACTATCTTTTAATGCTCAATTCAGTTTACTATACTATTTCAGACTAATGTACTATCTTTTAGTACTCAATTCAGTTTAGTATACTGTTTCAGACCAATGTACTATCTTTTAATATACAATTCAGTTAACTATACTATTTCAGACTAATGTACTATCTTTTAATGCTCAATTCAGTTTACTATACTATTTCAGACTAATGTACTATCTTTCAATGTTCAATTCAGTTTACTATACTATTTCAGACTAATGTACCATCTTTTAATGCTCAATTCAGTTTACTATACTATTTCCGAGTAAGGTACTATCTTTTAATGCTCAATTCAGTTTACTATACTATTTCAGATTAATATACTCTCTTTTGATGCTCAATTCAGTTTACTATACAATTTAAAACTAATGTACTATCTTTCAATGTTCAATTCAGTTTACTATACTATTTCAGACTAATGTACTATCTTTTAATGCTCAATTCAGTTTACTATACTATTTCAGACTAATGTACTATCTTTTAATGCTCAATTCAGTTTACTCTACTATTGCAGACTAATGTACTATCTTTTAATGCTCAATTCAGTTTACTATACTATTTCAGACTTATGTACTATCTTTTAATGCTCAATTCAGTTTACTCTACTATTGCAGACTAATGTACTATCTTTTAATGCTCAATTCAGTTTACTCTACTATTGCAGACTAATGTACTATCTTTTAATGCTCAATTCAGTTTACTATACTATTTCAGGCTTATGTACTATCTTTTAATGCTCAATTCAGTTTACTATACTATTTCAGACTAATGTACTATCTTTTAATGCTCAATTCAGTTTACTCTACTATTGCAGACTAATGTACTATCTTTTAATGCTCAATTCAGTTTACTATACTATTTCAGACTTATGTACTATCTTTTAATGCTCAATTCAGTTTACTCTACTATTTCAGACTAATGTACTATCTTTTAATGCTCAATTCAGTTTACTATACTATTTCAGACTAATGTACTATCTTTCAATGTTCAATTTAGTTTACTATACTATTTCAGACTAATGTACTATCTTTTAATGCTCAATTCAGTTTACTATACTATTTCAGACTAATGTACCATCTTTTAATGCTCAATTCAGTTTACTATACTATTTCAGACTAATGTACTATCTTTCAATGCTCAATTCAGTTTACTATACTATTTCAGACTAATGTACTATCTTTTAATGCTCAATTCAGTTCACTATACTATTTCAGACTAATGTACTATCTTTTAATGCTCAATTCAGTTTACTATACTATTTAAAACTAATGTACTATCTTTTAATGCTCAATTCAGTTTACTCTACTATTTCAGACTAATGCTCAATTCAGTTTACTATACTATTTCCGACTAAGGTACTATCTTTTAATGCTCAATTCAGTTTACTATACTATTTCAGACTAATGTACTATCTTTCAATGCTCAATTCAGTTTACTATACTATTTCAGACTAATGTACTATCTTTTAATGCTGAATTCAGTTTACTATACAATTTAAAACTAATGTACTATCTTTCAATGTTCAATTCAGTTTACTATACTATTTCAGACTAATGTACTATCTTTTAATGCTCAATTCAGTTTACTATACTATTTCAGACTAATGTACTATCTTTTAATGCTCAATTCAGTTTACTCTACTATTGCAGACTAATGTACTATCTTTTAATGCTAAATTAAGTTTACCATACTATTTCAGACTAATGTACTATCTTTTAATGCTACAATTCAGTTTACTATACTATTTCAGACTAATGTACTATCTTTCAATGCTCAATTCAGTTTACTATACTATTTCAGACTAATGTACTATCTTTTAATGCTCAATTCAGTTTACTATACTATTTCAGACTAATGTACTATCTTTTAATGCTCAATTCAGTTTACTATACTATTTCCGACTAATGTACTATCTTTTAATGCTCAATTCAGTTTACTATACTATTTAAAACTAATGTACTATCTTTTAATGCTCAATTCAGTTTACTCTACTATTTCAGACTAATGCTCAATTCAGTTTACTATACTATTTCCGACTAAGGTACTATCTTTTAATGCTCAATTCAGTTTACTATACTATTTCCGACTAATGTACTATCTTTCAATGCTCAATTCAGTTTACTATACTATTTCAGATTAATGTACTATCTTTTAATGCTCAATTCAGTTTACTATACAATTTAAAACTAATGTACTATCTTTCAATGTTCAATTCAGTTTACTATACTATTTCAGACTAATGTACTATCTTTTAATGCTCAATTTAGTTTACTATACTATTTCAGACTAATGTACTATCTTTTAATGCTCAATTCAGTTTACTCTACTATTGCAGACTAATGTACTATCTTTCAATGCTCAATTCAGTTTACTCTACTATTGCAGACTAATGTACTATCTTTTAATGCTCAATTCAGTTTACTCTACTATTGCAGACTAATGTACTATCTTTTAATGCTCAATTCAGTTTACTATACTATTTCAGACTTATGTACTATCTTTTAATGCTCAATTCAGTTTACTCTACTATTGCAGACTAATGTACTATCTTTTAATGCTCAATTCAGTTTACTCTACTATTGCAGACTAATGTACTATCTTTTAATGCTCAATTCAGTTTACTATACTATTTCAGACTTATGTACTATCTTTTAATGCTCAATTCAGTTTACTATACTATTTCAGACTAATGTACTATCTTTTAATGCTCAATTCAGTTTACTCTACTATTGCAGACTAATGTACTATCTTTTAATGCTCAATTCAGTTTACTATACTATTTCAGACTTATGTACTATCTTTTAATGCTCAATTCAGTTTACTCTACTATTTCAGACTAATGTACTATCTTTTAATGCTCAATTCAGTTTACTATACTATTTCAGACTTACGTACTATCTTTTAATGCTCAATTCAGTTTACTATACTATTGCAGACTAATGTACTATCTTTTAATGCTCAATTCAGTTTACTATACTATTTCAGACTAATGTACTATCTTTTAGTACTCAATTCAGTTTAGTATACTATTTCAGACCAATGTACTATTATTTAATATACAATTCAGTTTACTATACTATTTCAGACTAATGTACTATCTTTTAATGCTCAATTCAGTTTACTATACTATTTCCGACTAATGTACTATCTTTTAATGCTTAATTCAGTTTACTATATTATTTAAAACTAATGTACTATCTTTTAATGCTCAATTCAGTTTACTCTACTATTTCAGACTAATGCTCAATTCAGTTTACTATACTATTTCCGACTAAGGTACTATCTTTTAATGCTCAATTCAGTTTACTATACTATTTCCGACTAATGTACTATCTTTCAATGCTCAATTCAGTTTACTATACTATTTCAGATTAATGTACTATTTTTAATGCTCAATTTAGTTTACTATACAATTTAAAACTAATGTACTATCTTTCAATGTTCAATTCAGTTTACTATACTATTTCAGACTAATGTACTATCTTTTAATGCTCAATTCAGTTTACTATACTATTTCAGACTAATGTACTATCTTTTAATGCTCAATTCAGTTTACTCTACTATTGCAGACTAATGTACTATCTTTTAATGCTCAATTCAGTTTACTATACTATTTCAGACTTATGTACTATCTTTTAATGCTCAATTCAGTTTACTCTACTATTGCAGACTAATGTACTATCTTTTAATGCTCAATTCAGTTTACTCTACTATTGCAGACTAATGTACTATCTTTTAATGCTCAATTCAGTTTACTATACTATTTCAGACTTATGTACTATCTCTTAATGCTCAATTCAGTTTACTCTACTATTTCAGACTAATGTACTATCTTTTAATGCTCAATTCCATTTACTATACTATTTCAGACTAATGTACTATCTTTTAATGCTCAATTCAGTTTACTCTACTATTGCAGACTAATGTACTATCTTTTAATGCTCAATTCAGTTTACTATACTATTTCAGACTAATGTACTATCTTTTAGTACTCAATTCAGTTTAGTATACTATTTCAGACCAATGTACTATCTTTTAATATACAATTCAGTTTACTATACTATTTCAGACTAATGTACTATCTTTTAATGCTCAATTCAGTTTACTATACTATTTCAGACTAATGTACTATCTTTTAATGCTCAATTCAGTTTACTATACTATTTCCGACTAATGTACTATCTTTTAATGCTCAATTCAGTTTACTCTACTATTTCAGACTAATGCTCAATTCAGTTTACTATACTATTTCCGACTAAGGTACTATCTTTTAATGCTCAATTCAGTTTACTATACTATTTCCGACTAATGTACTATCTTTCAATGCTCAATTCAGTTTACTATACTCATTCAGATTAATGTACTATCTTTTAATGCTCAATTCAGTTTACTATACAATTTAAAACTAATGTACTATCTTTCAATGTTCAATTCAGTTTACTATACTATTTCAGACTAATGTACTATCTTTTAATGCTCAATTTAGTTTACTATACTATTTCAGACTAATGTACTATCTTTTAATGCTCAATTCAGTTTACTCTACTATTGCAGACTAATGTACTATCTTTCAATGCTCAATTCAGTTTACTCTACTATTGCAGACTAATGTACTATCTTTTAATGCTCAATTCAGTTTACTCTACTATTGCAGACTAATGTACTATCTTTTAATGCTCAATTCAGTTTACTATACTATTTCAGACTTATGTACTATCTTTTAATGCTCAATTCAGTTTACTCTACTATTGCAGACTAATGTACTATCTTTTAATGCTCAATTCAGTTTACTCTACTATTGCAGACTAATGTACTATCTTTTAATGCTCAATTCAGTTTACTATACTATTTCAGACTTATGTACTATCTTTTAATGCTCAATTCAGTTTACTATACTATTTCAGACTAATGTACTATCTTTTAATGCTCAATTCAGTTTACTCTACTATTGCAGACTAATGTACTATCTTTTAATGCTCAATTCAGTTTACTATACTATTTCAGACTTATGTACTATCTTTTAATGCTCAATTCAGTTTACTCTACTATTTCAGACTAATGTACTATCTTTTAATGCTCAATTCAGTTTACTATACTATTTCAGACTTACGTACTATCTTTTAATGCTCAATTCAGTTTACTCTACTATTGCAGAC
The DNA here is from genome assembly GCA_963556195.1 of Sepiola atlantica. Lineage (NCBI taxonomy): Eukaryota > Metazoa > Mollusca > Cephalopoda > Sepiida > Sepiolidae > Sepiola > Sepiola atlantica. The sequence goes on along the minus strand of OY744550.1, from coordinate 16,251,944 downwards.
TAATGTACTATCTTTTAATGCTCAATTCAGTTTACTATACTATTTCAGACTAATGTACTATCTTTTAGTACTCAATTCAGTTTAGTATACTATTTCAGACCAATGTACTATTATTTAATATACAATTCAGTTTACTATACTATTTCAGACTAATGTACTATCTTTTAATGCTCAATTCAGTTTACTATACTATTTCCGACTAATGTACTATCTTTTAATGCTTAATTCAGTTTACTATATTATTTAAAACTAATGTACTATCTTTTAATGCTCAATTCAGTTTACTCTACTATTTCAGACTAATGCTCAATTCAGTTTACTATACTATTTCCGACTAAGGTACTATCTTTTAATGCTCAATTCAGTTTACTATACTATTTCCGACTAATGTACTATCTTTCAATGCTCAATTCAGTTTACTATACTATTTCAGATTAATGTACTATCTTTTAATGCTCAATTTAGTTTACTATACAATTTAAAACGAATGTACTATCTTTCAATGTTCAATTCAGTTTACTATACTATTTCAGACTAATGTACTATCTTTTAATGCTCAATTCAGTTTACTATACTATTTCAGACTAATGTACTATCTTTTAATGCTCAATTCAGTTTACTCTACTATTGCAGACTAATGTACTATCTTTTAATGCTCAATTCAGTTTACTATACTATTTCAGACTTATGTACTATCTTTTAATGCTCAATTCAGTTTACTCTACTATTGCAGACTAATGTACTATCTTTTAATGCTCAATTCAGTTTACTCTACTATTGCAGACTAATGTACTATCTTTTAATGCTCAATTCAGTTTACTATACTATTTCAGACTTATGTACTATCTCTTAATGCTCAATTCAGTTTACTCTACTATTTCAGACTAATGTACTATCTTTTAATGCTCAATTCCATTTACTATACTATTTCAGACTAATGTACTATCTTTTAATGCTCAATTCAGTTTACTCTACTATTGCAGACTAATGTACTATCTTTTAATGCTCAATTCAGTTTACTATACTATTTCAGACTAATGTACTATCTTTTAGTACTCAATTCAGTTTAGTATACTATTTCAGACCAATGTACTATCTTTTAATATACAATTCAGTTTACTATACTATTTCAGACTAATGTACTATCTTTTAACGCTCAATTCAGTTTACTATACTATTTCAGACTAATGTACTATCTTTCAATGTTCAATTCAGTTTACTATACTATTTCAGACTAATGTACCATCTTTTAATGCTCAATTCAGTTTACTATACTATTTCAGACTAATGTACTATCTTTTAATGCTCAATTCAGTTTACTCTACTATTTCAGACTAATGCTCAATTCAGTTTACTATACTATTTCCGACTAAGGTACTATCTTTTAATGCTCAATTCAGTTTACTATACTATTTCCGACTAATGTACTATCTTTCAATGCTCAATTCAGTTTACTATACTATTTCAGATTAATGTACTATCTTTTAATGCTCAATTCAGTTTACTATACAATTTAAAACTAATGTACTATCTTTCAATGTTCAATTCAGTTTACTATACTATTTCAGACTAATGTACTATCTTTTAATGCTCAATTTAGTTTACTATACTATTTCAGACTAATGTACTATCTTTTAATGCTCAATTCAGTTTACTCTACTATTGCAGACTAATGTACTATCTTTCAATGCTCAATTCAGTTTACTCTACTATTGCAGACTAATGTACTATCTTTTAATGCTCAATTCAGTTTACTCTACTATTGCAGACTAATGTACTATCTTTTAATGCTCAATTCAGTTTACTATACTATTTCAGACTTATGTACTATCTTTTAATGCTCAATTCAGTTTACTCTACTATTGCAGACTAATGTACTATCTTTTAATGCTCAATTCAGTTTACTCTACTATTGCAGACTAATGTACTATCTTTTAATGCTCAATTCAGTTTACTATACTATTTCAGACTTATGTACTATCTTTTAATGCTCAATTCAGTTTACTCTACTATTTCAGACTAATGTACTATCTTTTAATGCTCAATTCAGTTTACTATACTATTTCAGACTTACGTACTATCTTTTAATGCTCAATTCAGTTTACTCTACTATTGCAGACTAATGTACTATCTTTTAATGCTCAATTCAGTTTACTATACTATTTCAGACTAATGTACTATCTTTTAGTACTCAATTCAGTTTAGTATACTATTTCAGACCAATGTACTATTATTTAATATACAATTCAGTTTACTATACTATTTCAGACTAATGTACTATCTTTTAATGCTCAATTCAGTTTACTATACTATTTCCGACTAATGTACTATCTTTTAATGCTTAATTCAGTTTACTATATTATTTAAAACTAATGTACTATCTTTTAATGCTCAATTCAGTTTACTCTACTATTTCAGACTAATGCTCAATTCAGTTTACTATACTATTTCCGACTAAGGTACTATCTTTTAATGCTCAATTCAGTTTACTATACTATTTCCGACTAATGTACTATCTTTCAATGCTCAATTCAGTTTACTATACTATTTCAGATTAATGTACTATCTTTTAATGCTCAATTTAGTTTACTATACAATTTAAAACGAATGTACTATCTTTCAATGTTCAATTCAGTTTACTATACTATTTCAGACTAATGTACTATCTTTTAATGCTCAATTCAGTTTACTATACTATTTCAGACTAATGTACTATCTTTTAATGCTCAATTCAGTTTACTCTACTATTGCAGACTACTGTACTATCTTTTAATGCTCAATTCAGTTTACTATACTATTTCAGACTTATGTACTATCTTTTAATGCTCAATTCAGTTTACTCTACTATTGCAGACTAATGTACTATCTTTTAATGCTCAATTCAGTTTACTCTACTATTGCAGACTAATGTACTATCTTTTAATGCTCAATTCAGTTTACTATACTATTTCAGACTTATGTACTATCTCTTAATGCTCAATTCAGTTTACTCTACTATTTCAGACTAATGTACTATCTTTTAATGCTCAATTCCATTTACTATACTATTTCAGACTAATGTACTATCTTTTAATGCTCAATTCAGTTTACTCTACTATTGCAGACTAATGTACTATCTTTTAATGCTCAATTCAGTTTACTATACTATTTCAGACTAATGTACTATCTTTTAGTACTCAATTCAGTTTAGTATACTATTTCAGACCAATGTACTATCTTTTAATATACAATTCAGTTTACTATACTATTTCAGACTAATGTACTATCTTTTAATGCTCAATTCAGTTTACTATACTATTTCCGACTAATGTACTATCTTTTAATGCTTAATTCAGTTTACTATATTATTTAAAACTAATGTACTATCTTTTAATGCTCAATTCAGTTTACTCTACTATTTCAGACTAATGCTCAATTCAGTTTACTATACTATTTCCGACTAAGGTACTATCTTTTAATGCTCAATTCAGTTTACTATACTATTTCCGACTAATGTACTATCTTTCAATGCTCAATTCAGTTTACTATACTATTTCAGATTAATGTACTATCTTTTAATGCTCAATTTAGTTTACTATACAATTTAAAACGAATGTACTATCTTTCAATGTTCAATTCAGTTTACTATACTATTTCAGACTAATGTACTATCTTTTAATGCTCAATTCAGTTTACTATACTATTTCAGACTAATGTAATATCTTTTAATGCTCAATTCAGTTTACTCTACTATTGCAGACTACTGTACTATCTTTTAATGCTCAATTCAGTTTACTATACTATTTCAGACTTATGTACTATCTTTTAATGCTCAATTCAGTTTACTCTACTATTGCAGACTAATGTACTATCTTTTAATGCTCAATTCAGTTTACTCTACTATTGCAGACTAATGTACTATCTTTTAATGCTCAATTCAGTTTACTATACTATTTCAGACTTATGTACTATCTCTTAATGCTCAATTCAGTTTACTCTACTATTTCAGACTAATGTACTATCTTTTAATGCTCAATTCCATTTACTATACTATTTCAGACTAATGTACTATCTTTTAATGCTCAATTCAGTTTACTCTACTATTGCAGACTAATGTACTATCTTTTAATGCTCAATTCAGTTTACTATACTATTTCAGACTAATGTACTATCTTTTAGTACTCAATTCAGTTTAGTATACTATTTCAGACCAATGTACTATCTTTTAATATACAATTCAGTTTACTATACTATTTCAGACTAATGTACTATCTTTTAATGCTCAATTCAGTTTACTATACTATTTCAGACTAATGTACTATCTTTCAATGTTCAATTCAGTTTACTATACTATTTCAGACTAATGTACCATCTTTTAATGCTCAATTCAGTTTACTATACTATTTCAGACTAATGTACTATCTTTTAATGCTCAATTCAGTTTACTATACTATTTCAGACTAATGTACTATCTTTCAATGTTCAATTCAGTTTACTATACTATTTCTGACTAATGTACCATCTTTTAATGCTCAATTCAGTTTACTATACTATTTCAGACTAATGTACTATCTTTTAATGCTCAATTCAGTTTACTATACTATTTCAGACTAATGTACCATCTTTTAATGCTCAATTCAGTTTACTATACTATTTCAGACTAATGTACTATCTTTCAATGCTCAATTCAGTTTACTATACTATTTCAGACTAATGTACCATCTTTTAATGCTCAATTCAGTTAACTATACTATTTCAGACTAATGTACTATCTTTTAATGCTCAATTCAGTTTACTATACTATTTCAGACTAATGTACCATCTTTTAATGCTCAATTCAGTTAACTATACTATTTCAGACTAATGTACTATCTTTTAATGCCCAATTCAGTTTACTATACTATTTCCGACTAATGTACTATCTTTTAATGCTCAATTCAGTTTACTATACTATTTCCGACTAATGTACTATCTTTTAATGCCCAATTCAGTTAACTATACTATTTCAGACTAATGTACTATCTTTTAATGCCCAATTCAGTTAACTATACTATTTCAGACTAATGTACTATCTTTCAATGCTCAATTCTATTTACTATACTATTTCAGACTAATGTACTATCTTTTAATGCCCAATTCAGTTAACTATACTATTTCAGACTAATGTACTATCTTTCAATGCTCAATTCTATTTACTATACTATTTCAGACTAATGTACTATCTTTTAATGCCCAATTTAGTTTACTATTTCAGACTAATGTACTATCTTTTAATGCTCAATTCTATTTACTATACTATTTCAGACTAATGTACTATCTTTCAATGCTCAATTCTATTTACTATACTATTTCAGACTAATGTACTATCTTTTAATGCCCAATTCAGTTTACTATTTAAAACTAATGTACTATCTTTAAATGCTCAATTCAGTTTACTATACTATTTCAGACTAATGTACTATCTTTTAATGCTCAATTCAGTTTACTCTACTATTGCAGACTAATGTACTATCTTTTAATGCTCAATTCAGTTTACTATACTATTTCAGACTTATGTACTATCTTTTAATGCTCAATTCAGTTTACTCTACTATTTCAGACTAATGTACTATCTTTTAATGCTCAATTCAGTTTACTATACTATTTCAGACTTACGTACTATCTTTTAATGCTCAATTCAGTTTACTATACTATTTCAGACTAATGTACTATCTTTTAATGCTCAATTCAGTTTACTATACTATTTAAGACTAATGTACTATCTTTTAGTACTCAATTCAGTTTAGTATACTATTTCAGACCAATGTACTATCTTTTAATATACAATTCAGTTTACTATACTATTTCAGACTAATGTACTATCTTTTAATGCTCAATTCAGTTTACTATACTATTTCCGACTAATGTACTATCTTTTAATGCTTAATTCAGTTTACTATACTATTTAAAACTAATGTACTATCTTTTAATGCTCAATTCAGTTTACTCTACTATTTCAGACTAATGCTCAATTCAGTTTACTATACTATTTCCGACTAAGGTACTATCTTTTAATGCTCAATTCAGTTTACTATACTATTTCAAACTAATGTACCATCTTTCAATGCTCAATTCAGTTTACTATACTATTTCAGATTAATGTACTATCTTTTAATGCTCAATTTAGTTTACTATACAATTTAAAACTAATGTACTATCTTTCAATGCTCAATTCAGTTTACTATACTATTTCAGACTAATGTACTATCTTTTAATGCTCAATTCAGTTTACTATACTATTTCAGACTAATGTACTATCTTTTAATGCTCAATTCAGTTTACTCTACTATTGCAGACTAATGTACTATCTTTTAATGCTCAATTCAGTTTACTCTACTATTGCAGACTAATGTACTATCTTTTAATGCTCAATTCAGTTTACTCTACTATTTCAGACTTATGTACTATCTTTTAATGCTCAATTCAGTTTACTCTACTATTTCAGACTAATGTACTATCTTTTAATGCTCAATTCCATTTACTATAATATTTCAGACTTATGTACTATCTTTTAATGCTCAATTCAGTTTACTCTACTATTGCAGACTAATGTACTATCTTTTAATGCTCAATTCAGTTTACTATACTATTTCAGACTAATCTACTATGTTTTAGTACTCAATTCAGTTTAGTATACTATTTCAGACCAATGTACTATCTGTTAATATACAATTCAGTTTACTATACTATTTCAGACTAATGTACTATCTTTTAATGCTCAATTCAGTTTACTATACTATTTCAGACTAATGTACTATCTTTCAATGTTCAATTCAGTTTACTATACTATTTCAGACTAATGTACCATCTTTTAATGCTCAATTCAGTTTACTATACTATTTCAGACTAATGTACTATCTTTTAATGCTCAATTCAGTTTACTATACTATTTCAGACTAATGTACTATCTTTCAATGTTCAATTCAGTTTACTATACTATTTCAGACTAATGTACCATCTTTTAATGCTCAATTCAGTTTACTATACTATTTCAGACTAATGTACTATCTTTTAATGCTCAATTCAGTTTACTATACTATTTCAGACTAATGTACCATCTTTTAATGCTCAATTCAGTTTACTATACTATTTCAGACTAATGTACCATCTTTTAATGCTCAATTCAGTTTACTATACTATTTCAAACTAATGTACTATCTTTTAATGCTCAATTCAGTTTACTATACTATTTCAGACTAATGTACCATCTTTTAATGCTCAATTCAGTTAACTATACTATTTCAGACTAATGTACTATCTTTTAATGCCCAATTCAGTTTACTATACTATTTCCGACTAATGTACTATCTTTTAATGCTCAATTTAGTTTACTATACTATTTCCGACTAATGTACTATCTTTTAATGCCCAATTCAGTTAACTATACTATTTCAGACTAATGTACTATCTTTTAATGCCCAATTCAGTTAACTATACTATTTCAGACTAATGTACTATCTTTCAATGCTCAATTCAGTTTACTATACTATTTCAGACTAATGTACTATCTTTTAATGCCCAATTCAGTTTACTATACTATTTCAGACTAATGTACTATCTTTCAATGCTCAATTAAGTTTACTATACTATTTCAAACTTATGTACTATCTTTCAATGCTCAATTCAGTTTACTATTTCAAACTTATGTACTATCTTTCAATGCTCAATTCAGTTTACTATACTATTTCAGACTAATGTACTATCTTTTAATGCTCAATTCAGTTTACTATACTATTTCCGACTAATGTACTATCTTTTAATGCTCAATTCAGTTTACTATACTATTTAAAACTAATGTACTATCTTTTAATGCTCAATTCAGTTTACTCTACTATTTCAGACTAATGCTCAATTCAGTTTACTATACTATTTCCGACTAAAGTACTATCTTTTTATGCTCAATTCAGTTTACTATACTATTTCCGACTAATGTACTATCTTTCAATGCTCAATTCAGTTTACTATACAATTTAAAACTAATGTACTATCTTTTAATGCTCAATTCAGTTTACTATACTATTTCCGACTAATGTACTTTCTTTTAATGCTCAATTCAGTTTACTATACTATTTCCGACTAATGTACTATCTTTCAATGTTCAATTCAGTTTACTATACTATTTCAGACTAATGTACTATCTTTCAATGCTCAATTCAGTTTACTATACTATTTCAGACTAATGTACTATCTTTTAATGCTCAATTCAGTTTACTATACTATTTCAGACTAATGTACTATCTTTTAATGCTCAATTCAGTTTACTCTACTATTTCAGACTAATGTACTATCTTTTAATGCTCAATTCAGTTTACTATACTATTTCAGACTTATGTACTATCTTTTAATGCTCAATTCAGTTTACTCTACTATTGCAGACTAATGTACTATCTTTTAATGCTCAATTCAGTTTACTCTACTATTGCAGACTAATGTACTATCTTTTAATGCTCAATTCGGTTTACTATACTATTTCAGACTAATGTACTATCTTTTAATGCTCAATTCAGTTTACTCTACTATTGCAGACTAATGTACTATCTTTTTATGCTCAATTCAGTTTACTATACTATTTCAGACTAATGTACCATCTTTTAATGCTCAATTCCATTTACTATACTATTTCAGACTAATGTACTATCTTTCAATGCTCAATTCAGTTTACTATACTATTTCAGACTAATGTACCATCTTTTAATGCTCAATTCCATTTACTATACTATTTCAGACTAATGTACTATCTTTTAATGCTCAATTCCATTTACTATACTATTTCAGACTAATGTACCATCTTTTAATGCTCAATTCAGTTTACTATACTATTTCAGACTAATGTACTATCTTTTAATGCTCAATTCAGTTTACTATACTATTTCAGACTAATGTACCATCTTTTAATGCTCAATTCAGTTTACTATACTATTTCAGACTAATGTACCATCTTTTAATGCTCAATTCTATTTACTATACTATTTCAGACTAATGTATTATTTTTTAATGCTCAATTCAGTTTACTATACTATTTCAGACTAATGTACTATCTTTCAGTGCTCAATTCAGTTTACTATACTATTTCAGACTAATGTACTATCTTTCAATGCTCAATTCAGTTCACTATACTATTTCAGACTAATGTACCATCTTTTAATGCTCAATTCCATTTACTATACTATTTCAGACTAATGTACCATCTTTTAATGCTCAATTCCATTTACTATACTATTTCAGACTAATGTACTATCTTTTAATGCTCAATTCAGTTCACTATACTATTTCAGACTAATGTACCATCTTTTAATGCTCAATTCAGTTTACTATACTATTTCAGACTAATGTACTATCTTTCAATGTTCAATTCAGTTTACTATACTATTTCAGACTAATGTACCATCTTTTAATGCTCAATTCCATTTACTATACTATTTCAGACTAATGTACTATCTTTCAATGCTCAATTCAGTTTACTATACTATTTCAGACTAATGTACTATCTTTTAATGCTCAATTCAGTTTACTATACTATTTCAGACTAATGTACTATCTTTTAATGCTCAATTCAGTTTACTATACTATTTCAGACTAATGTACTATCTTTCAATGCTCAATTCAGTTTACTATACTATTTCAGACTAATGTACCATCTTTTAATGCTCAATTCCATTTACTATACTCTTTCAGACTAATGTACTATCTTTTAATGCTCAATTCAGTTCACTATACTATTTCAGACTAATGTACCATCTTTTAATGCTCAATTAAGTTTACTATACTATTTCAGACTAATGTACTATCTTTTAATGCTCAGTTCAGTTTACTATTTCAGACTAATGTACTATCTTTTAATGCTCAATTCAGTTTACTATACTATTTCAGACTAATGTACTATCTTTCAATGCTCAATTCAGTTTACTATACTATTTCAGACTAATGTACTATCTTTTAATGCGCAATTCAGTTTACTATACTATTTCAGACTAATGTACCATCTTTTAATGCTCAATTCCATTTACTATACTATTTCAGACTAATGTACTATCTTTCAATGCTCAATTCAGTTTACTATACTTTTTTAGACTAATGTACCATCTTTGAATGCTCAATTCCATTTACTATACTTTCAGACTAATGTACTATCTTTTAATGCTCAATTCAGTTCACTATACTATTTCAGACTAATGTACCATCTTTTAATGCTCAATTCAGTTTACTATATGATTTTAAACTTATGTATTATCTTTTAATGCTCAATTCAGTTTACTATACTATTTCAGACTAATGTACTATCTTTTAATGCTCAATTCAGTTTTCTCTACTATTGCAGACTAATGTACTATCTTTTAATGCTCAATTCAGTTTACTATACTATTTCAGACTTATGTACTATCTTTTAATGCTCAATTCGGTTTACTATACCATTTCAGACTAATGTACTATCTTTTAATGCTCAATTCAGTTTACTCTACTATTGCAGACTAATGTACTATCTTTTAATGCTCAATTTAGTTTACTATACTATTTCAGACTCATGTATTATCTTTTAATGCTAAATTCAGTTTACTATACTATTTCAGACTAATGTACTATCTTTTAATGCTCAATTCAGTTTACTATACTATTTCAGACTAATGTACCATCTTTTAATGCTCAATTCCATTTACTATACTATTTCAGACTAATGTACTATCTTTTAATGCTCAATTCAGTTTACTATACTATTTCAGACTAATGTACCATCTTTTAATGCTCAATTCCATTTACTATACTATTGCAGACTAATGTACTATCTTTTAATGCTCAATTCAGTGTACTATACTATTTCAGACTCATGTATTATCTTTTAATGCTAAATTCAGTATACTATACTATTTCAGACTAATGTACTATCTTTTAATGCTCAATTCAGTTTACTATACTATTTCAGACTAATGTACCATCTTTTAATGCTCAATTCCATTTACTATACTATTTCAGACTAATGTACTATCTTTCAATGCTCAATTCAGTTTACTATACTATTTCAGACTAATGTACCATCTTTTAATGCTCAATTCCATTTACTATACTATTTCAGACTAATGTACTATCTTTTAATGCTCAATTCCATTTACTATACTATTTCAGACTAATGTACCATCTTTTAAAGCTACATTCAGTTTACTATACTATTTCAGACTAATGTACTATCTTTTAATGCTCAATTCAGTTTACTATACTATTTCAGACTAATGTACCATCTTTTAATGCTCAATTCAGTTTACTATACTATTTCAGACTAATGTACCATCTTTTAATGCTCAATTCTATTTACTATACTATTTCAGACTAATGTACTATCTTTTAATGCTCAATTCAGTTCACTATACTATTTCAGACTAATGTACCATCTTTTAATGCTCAATTCAGTTTACTATACTATTTCAGACTAATGTACTATCTTTTAATGCTCAATTCAGTTTACTATACTATTTCAGACTAATGTACTATCTTTTAATGCTCAATTCAGTTTACTATACTATTTCAGACTAATGTACTATCTTTCAATGCTCAATTCAGTTTATTATACTATTTCAGACTAATGTACTATCTTTTAATGCGCAATTCAGTTTACTATACTATTTCAGACTAATGTACCATCTTTTAATGCTCAATTCCATTTACTATACTATTTCAGACTAATGTACTATCTTTCAATGCTCAATTCAGTTCACTATACTATTTCAGACTAATGTCCCATCTTTTAATGCTCAATTCCATTTACTATACTATTTCAGACTAATGTACCATCTTTTAATGCTCAATTCCATTTACTATACTATTTCAGACTAATGTACTATCTTTTAATGCTCAATTCAGTTCACTATACTATTTCAGACTAATGTACCATCTTTTAATGCTCAATTCAGTTTACTATATAATTTCAGACTAATGTACTATCTTTCAATGCTCAATTCAGTTCACTATACTATTTCAGACTAATGTACCATCTTTTAATGCTCAATTCCATTTACTATACTATTTCAGACTAATGTACTATCTTTTAATGCTCAATTCAGTTCACTATACTATTTCAGACTAATGTACCATCTTTTAATGCTCAATTCCATTTACTATACTATTTCAGACTAATGTACTATCTTTTAATGCTCAATTCAGTTCACTATACTATTTCAGACTAATGTACCATCTTTTAATGCTCAATTCCATTTACTATACTATTTCAGACTAATGTACTATCTTTCAATGCTCAATTCAGTTTACTATACTATTTCAGACTAATGTACTATCTTTTAATGCGCAATTATGTTTACTATACTATTTCAGACTAATGTACCATCTTTTAATGCTCAATTCCATTTACTATACTATTTCAGACTAATGTACTATCTTTCAATGCTCAATTCAGTTCACTATACTATTTCAGACTAATGTACCATCTTTTAATGCTCAATTCAGTTTACTATACTATTTCAGACTAATGTACTATCTTTTAATGTTCAATTCAGTTTACTATACTATTTCAGACTAATGTACCATCTTTTAATGCTCAATTCCATTTACTATACTATTTCAGACTAATGTACCATCTTTTAATGCTCAATTCAGTTTACTATACTATTTCAGACTAATGTACTATCTTTTAATGCTCAATTCAGTTTACTATACTATTTCAGACTAATGTACTATCTTTCAATGCTCAATTCAGTTTACTATACTATTTCAGACTAATGTACCATCTTTTAATGCTCAATTCCATTTACTATACTATTTCAGACTAATGTACTATCTTTTAATGCTCAATTTAGTTCACTATACTATTTCAGACCAATGTACCATCTTTTAATGCTCAATTCAGTTTACTATACTATTTCAGACTAATGTACTATCTTTTAATGCTCAGTTCAGTTTACTATTTCAGACTAATGTACTATCTTTTAATGCTCAATTCAGTTTACTATACTATTCTAGACTAATGTACTATCTTTCAATGCTCAATTCAGTTTACTATACTATTTCAGACTAATGTACTATCTTTTAATGCGCAATTCAGTTTACTATACTATTTCAGACTAATGTACCATCTTTTAATGCTCAATTCCATTTACTATACTATTTCAGACTAATGTATTATCTTTCAATGCTCAATTCAGTTTACTATACTATTTCAGACTAATGTACCATCTTTTAATGCTCAATTCCATTTACTATACTTTCAGACTAATGTACTATCTTTTAATGCTCAATTCAGTTCACTATACTATTTCAGACTAATGTACCATCTTTTAATGCTCAATTAAGTTTACTATATGATTTTAAACTTATGTATTATCTTTTAATGCTCAATTCAGTTTACTATACTATTTCAGACTAATGTACTATCTTTTAATGCTCAATTCAGTTTACTCTACTATTGCAGACTAATGTACTATCTTTTAATGCTCAATTCAGTTTTCTATACTATTTCAGACTCATGTACTATCTTTTAATGCTCAATTCGGTTTACTATACTATTTCAGACTAATGTACTATCTTTTAATGCTCAATTCAGTTTACTCTACTATTGCAGACTAATGTACTATCTTTTAATGCTCAATTCAGTTTACTATACTATTTCAGACTCATGTATTATCTTTTAATGCTAAATTCAGTATACTATACTATTTCAGACTAATGTACTATCTTTTAATGCTCAATTCAGTTTACTATACTATTTCAGACTAATGTACCATCTTTTAATGCTCAATTCCATTTACTATACTATTTCAGACTAATGTACTATCTTTCAATGCTCAATTCAGTTTACTATACTATTTCAGACCAATGTACCATCTTTTAATGCTCAATTCCATTTACTATACTATTTCAGACTAATGTACTATCTTTTAATGCTCAATTCCATTTACTATACTATTTCAGACTAATGTACCATCTTTTAATGCTCAATTCAGTTTACTATACTATTTCAGACTAATGTACTATCTTTTAATGCTCAATTCAGTTTACTATACTATTTCAGACTAATGTACCATCTTTTAATGCTCAATTCAGTTTACTATACTATTTCAGACTAATGTACCATCTTTTAATGCTCAATTCTATTTACTATACTATTTCAGACTAATGTACTATCTTTTAATGCTCAATTCAGTTCACTATACTATTTCAGACTAATGTACCATCTTTTAATGCTCAATTCAGTTTACTATACTATTTCAGACTAATGTACTATCTTTTAATGCTCAATTCAGTTTACTATACTATTTCAGACTAATGTACTATCTTTTAATGCTCAATTCAGTTTACTATACTATTTCAGACTAATGTACTATCTTTCAATGCTCAATTCAGTTTATTATACTATTTCAGACTAATGTACTATCTTTTAATGCGCAATTCAGTTTACTATACTATTTCAGACTAATGTACCATCTTTTAATGCTCAATTCCATTTACTATACTATTTCAGACTAATGTACTATCTTTCAATGCTCAATTCAGTTCACTATACTATTTCAGACTAATGTCCCATCTTTTAATGCTCAATTCCATTTACTATACTATTTCAGACTAATGTACCATCTTTTAATGCTCAATTCCATTTACTATATTATTTCAGACTAATGTACTATCTTTTAATGCTCAATTCAGTTCACTATACTATTTCAGACTAATGTACCATCTTTTAATGCTCAATTCCATTTACTATACTATTTCAGACTAATGTACTATCTTTCAATGCTCAATTCAGTTTACTATACTATTTCAGACTAATGTACTATCTTTTAATGCTCAATTCAGTTTACTATACTATTGCAGACTAATGTACTATCTTTTAATGCTCAATTCAGTTTACTATACTATTTCAGACTAATGTACTATCTTTCAATGCTCAATTCAGTTTACTATACTATTTCAGACTAATGTACAATCTTTTAATGCTCAATTCCATTTACTATACTATTTCAGACTAATGTACTATCTTTTAATGCTCAATTTAGTTCACTATACTATTTCAGACCAATGTACCATCTTTTAATGCTCAATTCAGTTTACTATACTATTTCAGACTAATGTACTATCTTTTAATGCTCAATTCAGTTTACTATACTATTTCAGACTAATGTACTATCTTTCAATGTTCAATTCAGTTTACTATACTATTTCAGACTAATGTACCATCTTTTAATGCTCAATTCAGTTTACTATACTATTTCAGACTAATGTACTATCTTTTAATGCTCAATTCAGTTTACTATACTATTTCAGACTAATGTACTATCTTTTAATGCTCAATTCAGTTTACTATACTATTTCAGACTAATGTACCATCTTTTAATGCTCAATTCCATTTACTATACTATTTCAGACTAATGTACTATCTTTTAATGCTCAATTCAGTTCACTATACTATTTCAGACTAATGTACCATCTTTTAATGCTCAATTCAGTTTACTATACTATTTCAGACTAATGTACTATCTTTTAATGCTCAATTCAGTTTACTATACTATTTCAGACTAATGTACTATCTTTCAATGCTCAATTCAGTTTACTATACTATTTCAGACTAATGTACCATCTTTTAATGCTCAATTCCATTTACTATACTATTTCAGACTAATGTACTATCTTTTAATGCTCAATTCAGTTCACTATACTATTTCCGACGAAGGTACTATCTTTTAATGCTCAATTCAGTTTACTATACTATTTCAGACTAATGTACTATCTTTTAATGCTCAGTTCAGTTTACTATTTCAGACTAATGTACTATCTTTTAATGCTCAATTCAGTTTACTATACTATTTCAGACTAATGTACTATCTTTCAATGCTCAATTCAGTTTACTATACTATTTCAGACTAATGTACTATCTTTTAATGCGCAATTCAGTTTACTATACTATTTCAGACTAATGTACCATATTTTAATGCTCAATTCCATTTACTATACTATTTCAGACTAATGTACTATCTTTCAATGCTCAATTCAGTTTACTATACTATTTCAGACTAATGTACCATCTTTTAATGCTCAATTCCATTTACTATACTATTTCAGACTAATGTACTATCTTTTAATGCTCAATTCAGTTCACTATACTATTTCAGACTAATGTACCATCTTTTAATGCTCAATTCAGTTAACTATATAATTTCAGACTAATGTACTATCTTTTAATGCTCAATTCAGTTTACTATACTATTTCAGACTAATGTACTATCTTTTAATGCTCAATTCAGTTAACTATACTATTTCAAACTAATGTACTATCTTTTAATGCTCAATTCAGTTTACTATACTATTTCAGACTAATTTACTATCTTTTAATGCTCAATTCAGTTTACTATTTCAGACTAATGTACTATCTTTTAATACTCAATTCAGTTAACTATACTATTTCAAACTAATGTACTATCTTTTAATGCTCAATTCAGTTTACTATACTATTTCAGACTAATGTACTATCTTTTAATGCTCAATTCAGTTTACTATTTCAGACTAATGTACTATCTTTCAATGCTCAGTTCAGTTTACTATTTCAGACTAATGTACTATCTTTTAATGCTCAATTCAGTTTACTATACTATTTCAGACTAATGTACTATCTTTCATTGCTCAATTCAGTTTACTATACTATTTCAGACTAATGTACTATCTTTTAATGCGCAATTCAGTTTACTATACTATTTCAGACTAATGTACTATCTTTTAATGCTCAATTCAGTTAACTATACTATTTCAAACTAATGTACTATCTTTTAATGCTCAATTCAGTTTACTATACTATTTCAGACTAATGTACTATCTTTTAATGCTCAATTCAGTTTACTATTTCAGACTAATGTACTATCTTTCAATCCTCAATTAAAAGGGGGCAGTATTTGTTGTTTTGTCATGATTTCATTTTCTAAGTATTACCTCCATCTTTAAGGGTTGGAGTAGGGTTAGTCAACAATCGGATGTTTATGAGCGAACTCAACACTTACATTATATATACTAGAAAAAATATGCGACCTTTAGGAATAACCTGTTTCATTTTTGTGGAGGGGATTCCCCATCACACACACACACACACACACACATATATATATATAAAATTACATAAAGAATATTACAGTCTTATGTCAATGAATCAACGTTTCGATGGTCAACGTTGTTTGATTGATGTAAAACTAATATTGTTTATGTAATTTTATAAATGCTCTACTTGGTATTAAGCACTTTTCAAAATATTGGTTTTATGTTCATTTTATTAACAAATTTTAAGTTGATCAATTACATATATGTATATATATAATATTGATATTAAATTAAAGATAAGCAATGTATCATTTAATAACAATCTATCGTGATAATATAAAGCTCAATATATTGAATAGAGCAATCAATTGAAGAGATGAAAGATTAGAATAAAAAATTGTATAGAAAATATATTTATTAAAATATCAGTTTTATTTTCCATTCAATTATTATACTAAGCCACAATATTTGCCAAGGAAAGACCGAAAAACAAGAAGTACTATGTGGGTATTACCTTCTTAGATTTTAAAACCAGATATTATGACCACAAAAGCAAATTTAAAAACAGAGAACGTTGAATTAAAACAGCACTAGCAAACCACTATTGAGAGCTCAAAGAAAATGGACGCTCACTAATAATTGAATGGAAAATAATACGACAGGCCAGTACATGTAGAAATTTAGACGACCCGTGTAGATTAGGTCTGAATGAAACATTTTAAATCCTAAACTTTAAAGACCCCCAAAATCTATTAAACTGTAGAAGTGAGATAGCAAACAGCTGCTTACACAAAAATAAATTTACCTTAGGCTAACGATAAATAAATTAACAAATAAGTAAAAAAAACTAAACTAAACAAAAACTTAACAATTTAAAAATTAAAACCTAAAATAGAAATACAAGGAACCACGTGTTAAAATAAATTCACCCATTATATTGACACAACAAAGGAAACAGGATATAGGCCACTCTCTAGAAAACAGAACAATAGAACAGGATATAGGAAGTAACACTAAGAAGACCTAAGAGATGCTTGTTCACATTACATTTAAATGTCTGCATGTTAGTACGGTCAGTGAAACAGGAAGCAGAAAGGGAATTCCAAAGGCTAGCTTTATGAGGAAAGAAGCTATTAGAGTAGAAAGCTCTCTAGCATCTGGGGACTTCAACAGTGAAGGGGTGTGATCTTGCTGACTGACAGGTTGATTGGGGGTATTTACGTAGAAGGGGTACCAGTGCAGCACATTCGTTGTAGCACATTCGATTAAAGTACTTGTAAAACAAGCACAGGGATGCAACATTGCGGCGATTGGACTGAAGCTTGAGAATGCTTGATACTGAGGGGTCTATTAGATTAGAGACTCTTTTTTAGACCCTGTCCTAGAGGGAGAAGTTAGCGTTTGGTGCACCAGCCAATGTGTGACAACCACTTGAAAATTGAAAAAGCTCATATGGTTTACTGACAACTACAGTACCTTTTTCATTGAGGTCTCAAACAAATTACGTGTCTTATCTCTGTAAATTAAATATTACTACATTTAAAAGAAATTTTTGTAATCTTCCATCCTTGACTGCTAAACACGCATTTTTGCTGGCAAATATTTGAATTTTGAAATTCGGTATAATTTTTCTTTGTTTCTATTATAATATCTGATAAGTGGACCATGGTGTCACCAAGTAAATTTTAATTACCTCATATAATGTCTCCAGTATTGGTCTCATGGGGATCTACTAACTTCTACCAATCAATTTCTATAAAAGTCAAATTCCTCTCTCCTCTCGCTTATTTATTTATTTATTTATTTATTATTATCGA
Organism: Sepiola atlantica; assembly: GCA_963556195.1. Classification (NCBI taxonomy): domain Eukaryota; kingdom Metazoa; phylum Mollusca; class Cephalopoda; order Sepiida; family Sepiolidae; genus Sepiola; species Sepiola atlantica. The sequence continues at coordinate 16,233,090 of OY744550.1, read as the reverse complement.
TGTTATGTACAAAGTTTTGTTACACCAAATTCACAACAAAACTTTGTACATAACATCGATAATAAAATTTTAAAAAAAAAAAATCACTTATTCCATTTCATAAACGAATCACACATTTTGAATTCTGACGGCTATGGTCTGTTCGAAAAAAAGAAAAAAACATTCTTTTCACATCATAATCGCACCACATTTTTCAAAATTCAAACAACTATGTTTCGTTTGTAAAAAAAACAAAACATTTTTTTCGCGTCACAAACAAACAAATCTTGAGGAAATTTTGAAATAAAGACGAAAAATTGATGAATATATAAATAATTTTTGTTTTTCTTTTTTAATTTTCCATATATATATATATATATATATATATATATATATATATATATATATATATATATATATATATATATATAATTTATGGGAGTTTAAAATTACAGCAAATTTTCAAAATTTCCACCTTCATTCTGCATGCATAGCTTCATTCTTTTTTGCAAGGAATTTACGACTCTTTGTAGCATATTTGATTGATTATGAAATAAATATATATAGAAACAAATATATAAACGAACAAATTTAAAATAACAAATAGCAGTAATTAGAGAGTAAGATAACAATTATCAAAAGTTCATAGTATGTTTGTGCTTCATATGGTAATCATTTTAAGTAGCTAAGTGAAGTGACTTATGAATCACCCTGTATATATAAAACATATAAAGGATCAAGTCATTACATTTTGCGTTCTTAAATTCAGTCCACAATCAATTTTTATTTATTTTTTATTTGGCGTGACGGATGCCTGTATTTTTTTCAATTCTGTCTTATGCACGTTTCACATCCCGTAAACAAAAATATATTGTCTTTAGTTTAACAGGCTGCTCATCAGAGAACTGTTGATTTAATAATGAAAAAAAAACAAGCACACTATTCTAAAATAGAAGGAATAAAGGTGGAAAAAGAAAGATGAGAAAAACAAGAAAAACTCACATTAAAGATGACAATCAGAGAAAATCCCCCCCCCCCAAAAAAAAACACTGGACACGTGTTCTCTGATGAACAGTCTGATAAAATAAAGACTATATGTTTCAGTACAGGTTGTGAAACGCCCGTAAGATGGAATGAAAAAAAATATAGGCATTTGCTGAAATAAAAACTGTATGTGAGAGAGAGAGAATAGGAAAAAGCAGATTCCCGGGACTATATCTTTATTTCCCAGTAAAGAGATTCATTTTGATTGCCTAGCCAAATGAACAAACCGCCGTAAAAAATAAATCTCTTTACTGGAAAATAAATCTATTGAGTTTAAACACCGAAAGGTTTGACTAAAAGAAAAAAAAAAAAATTAAATAAATGAATTTAAAATTTGCACTATTGTTGATTTTCAAAATATTTCACTTCAATATATATATATATATACGATTTACGATTTAGTCAATTCACAATTTAACTTGTCGTCTGCTTTTCATCCCTTCTGATTGGATAAGCGCTTCGGCATCGTCTGGCTGTTAATGTAAATATTCAGAAAAAAACGAACGAAAAGTCAGTTTTGTCTGTTTAAAAAGTTGTACCAGAACCCACTTTGTCTCTCTCTCTTGTGGTTGATGCGTACATGATGTTTTATCAGTAATGCTTAAATTTGTTAGTAAGTTCTTATGATTCTATGATAGGAATGCATCAGACAGTGGTGTGCAGAGGTCTGGTGATGCCCGGGGTCAACTTGTGTTGGATAACGGGTGCCTACGTCTATTGAAAGAATATCACCAAGGAAGGGGGGGGTGACGGTGGTTAAATGAATAACGACACAGACTGAGGAATCCAGTCAGTTCCACAGTACCACTTTCACTTAGGGATGTTGGCAACCTTCATGTGGTCCTTCCTGTAAGTACCCAGTGTCTTACTAGAAAGAATTCTAACTAGAAAGATATTGGAAAAACCAATGCCAACACTAGAATCATCTGTTTCACACGAATGAACCAAGGGGGAGATTTGACAGGGGGGGGGGGGGGGGTTAAGATAGATTTATGTTTCAAATATTTGAAGTTGCGAACTTTATGAAGCAATAACGAGCAAGCAAAGTCAACTAGTGTTTTTGTTTCACTCTCAGTTGATTTCTTTCATTGAGGCCTGCAGCCATCTTGTTTTGCTTAGCTAGTGCAAAAAAGGATTGTGTATTAATTTTCTCCCATCACCATTTCTGAATGTGATAATCCATGTTCAAATGGCGTAGTGCGATGGATTAACAATCCTACAAATGGATCTTTGCATTTCTAAAGAATATTTTTGATTGCTTTTAAGATAACTTTTAACTGGCAATTACAGCTGCTACAAACAAGACTTGTTGCAAAACGGCATTTATTAAAAGGTAGCGACAAAGTCTATCCATATATAATAATGTATCAACTTTAGTTGCATCTTGGTTGAAAAGAAATGTTCAAAGAGTTAAGAAATGTTAAAAGAGTTAAGAAATATTCAAAGAGTTAAGAAATGTTCACAGAGTTAAGAAATGTTAAAAGAGTTAAGAAATGTTCAAAGAGTTAAGAAATCTCCAAAGAGTTAAGAAATGTGCAAAGAGTCAAGAAATGTTCAAAGAGTTAAGAAATGTCCAAAGAGTTAAGAAATATTCAAAGAGTTAAGAAATATTTAAAGAGTTAAGAAATGTCCAAAGAGTTAAGAAATGTTCAAAGAGTTAAGAAATGTCCAAAGAGTTAAGAAATGTTAAAAGAGTTAAGAAATATTCAAAGAGTTAAGAAATATTCAAACAGTTAAGAAATGTTCAAAGAGTTAAGAAATGTCCAAAGAGTTAAGAAATGTTAAAAGAGTTAAGAAATATTCAAAGAGTTAAGAAATATTCAAAGAGTTAAGAAATGTTCAAAGAGTTAAGAAATGTTCAAAGAGTCAAGAAATGTCCAAAGAGTTAAGAAATGTTAAAAGAGTTAAGAAATATTCAAAGAGTTAAGAAATGTTGAAAGAGTTAAGAAATGTTGAAAAAATTAAGAAATATTCAAAGAGTTAAGAAATATTCAAAGAGTTAAGAAATATTCAAAGAGTTAAGAAATATTCAAAGAGTTAAGAAATATTCAAAGAGTTAAGAAATATTCAAAGAGTTAAGAAATGTCCAAAGAGTTAAGAAATGTCCAAAGAGTTAAGAAATGTCCAAAGAGTTAAGAAATGTTCAAACAGTTAAGAAATGTTCAAAGAGTTAAGAAATGTCCAAAGAGTTAAGAAATGTTAAAAGAGTTAAGAAATATTCAAAGAGTTAAGAAATATTCAAAGAGTTAAGAAATGTTCAAAGAGTTAAGAAATGTCCAAAGAGTTAAGAAATGTTCAAACAGTTAAGAAATGTTCAAAGAGTCAAGAAATGTCCAAAGAGTTAAGAAATGTTAAAAGAGTTAAGAAATATTCAAAGAGTTAAGAAATATTCAAAGAGTTAAGAAATGTTGAAAGAGTTAAGAAATGTTCAAAGAGTTAAGAAATATTCAAAGAGTTAAGAAATATTCAAAGAGTTAAGAAATATTCAAAGAGTTAAGAAATGTTCAAAGAGTTAAGAAATGTCCAAAGAGTTAAGAAATCTTCAAAGAGTTTAGATAAGGAAAGTTTTGTTGGTACTCTTATAGATGATGCCTCATGTTTCCGTGACTTTACGTCATCAACGTTCAGGCAGGTCTCGGAAGCGCCCGAGAGTTGACTATTAACCAATCAGGTTGCAGCAGGCATTAGACAATCTGGCTACAACAAGCAGCCGATAACTTTTGGAAGAAATTATTCGCGTTCAATAATAAAATAAAAAAATGAATTTCTATAATCTCTGTCAGCTTGTTGAATCTCCCGAAGGACTAATTGAGTTCTGCCAGCACCTCTACAATGAAGGGATTTTGCTGCTAATCAGGTAAATGTGTTAAAAATAACTTTTTGTAAAACCCTTTCATGATTACTAAATGATATTTATAACATGCATGTAAAGAAGTGTTGGAAGCAGCACCAGCCAGCGAATGTTGTTTTTACATATCTACTCTGGATTCGACAAAAACTGAAATCAGCAGTTTCTATCAACCAATTATACAACAAGACGTATTCACTTTTAAATACGAAAATGTAAAGATAATCTAAAAGTTCATACGAAAATGTGAAGAAGATCTGAAAGGTCATGCATAAATGTGAAGAATATCTGAAAAGTCATACGTAAATGTGAAGAAGATCTGAAAGATCATACGTAAATGTAAAGAATATCTGAACGATCATGCATAAATGTGGAGAATATCTGAAAAGTCATGCGTAAATGTGAAGAAGATCTGAAAGGTCATACGTAATTGTGAAGATCTGAAAGGTCATACGAAAATGTAAAGATGATCTAAAAGGTCATGCATAAATGTAAAGAATATCTGAACGATCATGCATAAATGTGGAGAATATCTGAAAAGTCATGCGTAAATGTGAAGAAGATCTGAAAGGTCATACGTAATTGTGAAGATCTGAAAGGTCATACGAAAATGTAAAGATGATCTAAAAGGTCATGCATAAATGTGAAGAATATCTGAAAGGTCATGCATAAATGTGGAGAATATCTGAAAAGTCATACGTAAATGTGAAGAAGATTTGAAATGTCATACGTAATTGTAAAGAAAATCTGAATAATCAGACGTAAATGTGAAGAAGATCTGAAAGGTCATGCATAAATGTGAAAAATATCTGAAAGGTCATACGTAAATGTAAAGAAGATTTGAAATGTCATGCATAAATGTGAAGAAGATCTAAAAATTATGCTAAAATATGAAGATCTAAAAAGTAACGCGTTAATGTGTAAAAGATCTAAAAAGACATGCGTAAATGTGAAGAAGATCTGAAAGGTCACACATTAATGTTAAGAAGATATTTAAGTTCATGTGTGAATGTGAAAAAAATCTGAAAGGTCACACACTAATGTTAAGAAGATATTAAAGTTCATGCGTGAATGTGAAGAAGATCTGAAAGGTCACACATTAATGTTAAGAAGATATTAAAGTTCATGCGTGAATGTGAAGAAGATCTGAAAGGTCACGCATTAATGTTAAGAAGATATTAAAGTTCATGCGTGAATGTGAAAAAGATCTGAAAGGTCACACATTAATGTTAAGAAGATATTAAAGTTCATGCGTGAATGTGAAGAAGATCTTAAAGGTCACACATTAATGTTAAGAAGATATTAAAATTCATGCGTGAATGTGAAGAAGATCTGAAAGGTCAAAAATTAATGTTAAGAAGATATTAAAGTTCATGCGTGAATGTGAAAAAGATCTGAAAGGTCACACATTAATGTTAAGAAGATATTAAAGTTCATGTGTGAATGTGAAGAAGATCTGAAAGGTCACACATTAATGTTAAGAAGATATTAAAGTTCATGCGTGAATGTGAAGAAGATCTGAAAGGTCACACATTAATGTTAAGAAGATATTTAAGTTCATGCATGAATGTGAAGAAGATCTGAAAGGTCACACACTAATGTTAAGAAGATATTAAAGTTCATGCGTGAATGTGAAGAAGATCTGAAAGGTCACACATTAATGTTAAGAAGATATTAAAGTTCATGCGTGAATGTGAAGAAGATCTGAAAGGTCACACATTAATGTTAAGAAGATATTAAAGTTCATCCGTGAATGTGAAGAAGATCTGAAAGGTCACACATTAATGTTAAGAAGATATTTAAGTTCATGCATGAATGTGAAGAAGATCTGAAAGGTCACACATTAATGTTAAGAAGATATTAAAGTTCATCCGTGAATGTGAAGAAGATCTGAAAGGTCACACACTAATGCTAAGAAGATATTAAAGTTCATGCGTGAATGTGAAGAAGATCTGAAAGGTCACACATTAATGTTAAGAAGATATTAAAGTTCATGCGTGAATGTGAAGAAGATCTGAAAGGTCACACATTAATGTTAAGAAGATATTAAAGTTGATACGTGAATGTGAAGAAGATCTGAAAGGTCACACATTAATGTTAAGAAGATATTAAAGTTCATGCGTGAATGTGAAGAAGATCTGAAAGGTCACACATTAATGTTAAGAAGATATTAAAGTTCATGCGTGAATGTGAAGAAGATCTGAAAGGTCACACATTAATGTTAAGAAGATATTAAAGTTCATGCGTGAATGTGAAGAAGATCTAGAAGGTCACACATTAATGTTAAGAAGATATTAAAGTTCATGCGTTAATGTGAAGAAGATCTGAAAGGTCACACATTAATGTTAAGAAGATATTAAAGTTCATGCGTGAATGTGAAGAAGATCTGAAAGGTCACACATTAATGTTAAGAAGATATTAAAGTTCATGCGTGAATGTGAAGAAGATCTGAAAGGTCACACATTAATGTTAAGAAGATATTAAAGTTCATGCGTTAATGTGAAGAAGATCTGAAAGGTCACACATTAATGTTAAGAAGATATTAAAGTTCATGCGTTAATGTGAAGAAGATCTGAAAGGTCACACATTAATGTTAAGAAGATATTAAAGTTCATGCGTGAATGTGAAGAAGATCTGAAAGGTCACACATTAATGTTAAGAAGATATTAAAGTTCATGCGTGAATGTGAAGAAGATCTGAAAGGTCACACATTAATGTTAAGAAGATATTAAAGTTCATGCGTGAATGTGAAGAAGATCTGAAAGGTCACACATTAATGTTAAGAAGATATTAAAGTTCATGCGTGAATGTGAAGAAGATCTAGAAGGTCACACATTAATGTTAAGAAGATATTAAAGTTCATGCGTGAATGTGAAGAAGATCTGAATGGTCACACACTAATGTTAAGAAGATATTAAAATTCATGCGTGAATGTGAAGAAGATCTGAAAGGTCAAAAATTAATGTTAAGAAGATATTAAAGTTCATGCGTGAATGTGAAGAAGATCTGAAAGGTCACACATTAATGTTAAGAAGATATTAAAGTTCATGCGTGAATGTGAAGAAGATCTGAAAGGTCACACATTAATGTTAAGAAGATATTAAAGTTCATGCGTTAATGTGAAGAAGATCTGAAAGGTCACACATTAATGTTAAGAAGATATTAAAGTTCATGCGTGAATGTGAAGAAGATCTGAAAGGTCACACATTAATGTTAAGAAGATATTAAAGTTCATGCGTGAATGTGAAGAAGATCTGAATGGTCACACACTAATGTTAAGAAGATATTAAAATTCATGCGTGAATGTGAAGAAGATCTGAAAGGTCAAAAATTAATGTTAAGAAGATATTAAAGTTCATGCGTGAATGTGAAGAAGATCTGAAAGGTCACACATTAATGTTAAGAAGATATTAAAGTTCATGCGTGAATGTGAAGAAGATCTGAAAGGTCACACATTAATGTTAAGAAGATATTAAAGTTCATGCGTTAATGTGAAGAAGATCTGAAAGGTCACACATTAATGTTAAGAAGATATTAAAGTTCATGCGTGAATGTGAAGAAGATCTGAAAGGTCACACATTAATGTTAAGAAGATATTAAAGTTCATGCGTGAATGTGAAGAAGATCTGAAAGGTCACACATTAATGTTAAGAAGATATTAAAGTTCATGCGTGAATGTGAAGAAGATCTGAAAGGTCACACATTAATGTTAAGAAGATATTAAAGTTCATGCGTGAATGTGAAGAAAATCTGAAAGGTCACACATTAATGTTAGGAAGATATTAAAGTTCATGCGTGAATGTGAAGAAGATCTGAAAGGTCACACATTAATGTTAAGAAGATATTAAAGTTCATGCGTGAATGTGAAAAAGATCTGAAAGGTCACACATTAATGTTAAGAAGATATTAAAGTTCATGCGTGAATGTGAAGAAAATCTGAAAGGTCACACATTAATGTTAAGAAGATATTAAAGTTCATGCGTGAATGTGAAGAAGATCTGAAAGGTCACACATTAATGTTAGGAAGATATTAAAGTTCATGCGTGAATGTGAAGAAGATCTGAAAGGTCACACACTAATGTTAAAAAGATATTAAAGTTCATGCGTGAAGGTGAAGAAAATCTGAAAGGTCACACATTAATGTTAAGAAGATATTTAAGTTCATGCGTGAATGTGAAGAAAATCTGAAAGATCACACATTAATGTTAAGAAGATATTAAAGTTCATGCGTGAATGTGAAGAAAATCTGAAAGATCACACATTAATGTTAAGAAGATATTAAAGTTCATGCGTGAATGTGAAGAAGATCTGAAAGGTCACACACTAATGTTAAGAAGATATTAAAGTTCATGCGTGAATGTGAAGAAAATCTGAAAGGTCACACATTAATGTTAAGAAGATATTAAAGTTCATGCGTGAATGTGAAGAAGATCTGAATGGTCACACACTAATGTTAAGAAGATATTAAAGTTCATGCGTGAATGTGAAGAAGATCTGAAAGGTCACACATTAATGTTAAGAAGATATTAAAGTTCATGCGTGAATGTGAAGAAGATCTGAAAGGTCACACATTAATGTTAAGAAGATATTAAAGTTCATGCGTGAATGTGAAGAAGATCTGAAAGGTCACACATTAATGTTAAGAAGATATTAAAGTTCATGCGTGAATGTGAAGAAGATCTGAAAGGTCACACATTAATGTTAAGAAGATATTAAAGTTCATGCGTGAATATGAAGAAAATCTGAAAGGTCACACATTAATGTTAAGAAGATATTAAAGTTCATGCGTGAATGTGAAGAAGATCTGAAAGGTCACACATTAATGTTAAGAAGATATTAAAGTTCATGCGTGAATGTGAAGAAGATCTGAAAGGTCACACATTAATGTTAAGAAGATATTAAAGTTCATGCGTGAATGTGAAGAAGATCTGAAAGGTCACACACTAATGTTAAGAAGATATTAAAGTTCATGCGTGAATGTGAAGAAAATCTGAAAGGTCACACATTAATGTTAAGAAGATATTAAAGTTCATGCGTGAATGTGAATAAGATCTGAATGGTCACACACTAATGTTAAGAAGATATTAAAGTTCATGCGTGAATGTGAAGAAGATCTGAAAGGTCACACATTAATGTTAAGAAGATATTAAAGTTCATGCGTGAATGTGAAGAAGATCTGAAAGGTCACACATTAATGTTAAGAAGATATTAAAGTTCATGCGTGAATGTGAAGAAAATCTGAAAGGTCACACATTAATGTTAAGAAGATATTAAAGTTCATGCGTGAATGTGAAGAAGATCTGAATGGTCACACACTAATGTTAAGAAGATATTAAAGTTCATGCGTGAATGTGAAGAAGATCTGAAAGGTCACACATTAATGTTAAGAAGATATTAAAGTTCATGCGTGAATGTGAAGAAGATCTGAAAGGTCACACACTAATGTTAAGAAGATATTAAAGTTCATGCGTGAATGTGAAGAAGATCTGAAAGGTCACACATTAATGTTAAGAAGATATTAAAGTTCATGCGTGAATGTGAAGAAGATCTGAAAGGTCACACATTAATGTTAAGAAGATATTAAAGTTCATGCGTGAATGTGAAGAAGATCTGAAAGGTCACACACTAATGTTAAGAAGATATTAAAGTTCATGCGTGAATGTGAAGAAGATCTGAAAGGTCACACATTAATGTTAAGAAGATATTAAAGTTCATGCGTGAATGTGAAGAAAATCTGAAAGGTCACACATTAATGTTAAGAAGATATTAAAGTTCATGCGTGAATGTGAAGAAGATCTGAAAGGTCACACATCATTGTTAAGAAGATATTAAAGTTCATGCGTGAATGTGAAGAAGATCTGAAAGGTCACACATTAATGTTAAGAAGATATTAAAGTTCATGCGTTAATGTGAAGAAGATCTGAAAGGTCACACATTAATGTTAAGAAGATATTAAAGTTCATGTGTGAATGTGAAGAAGATCTGAAAGGTCACACATTAATGTTAAGAAGATATTAAAGTTCATGCGTTAATGTGAAGAAGATCTGAAAGGTCACACATTAATGTTAAGAAGATATTAAAGTTCATGCGTGAATGTGAAGAAGATCTGAAAGGTCACACATTAATGTTAAGAAGATATTAAAGTTCATGCGTGAATGTGAAGAAGATCTGAAAGGTCACACATTAATGTTAAGAAGATATTAAAGTTCATGCGTGAATGTGAAGAAGATCTGAAAGGTCACACATTAATGTTAAGAAGATATTAAAGTTCATGCGTGAATGTGAAGAAGATCTGAAAGGTCACACATTAATGTTAAGAAGATATTAAAGTTCATGCGTGAATGTGAAGAAGATCTGAAAGGTCACACATTTATGTTAAGAAGATATTAAAGTTCATGCGTGAATGTGAAGAAAATCTGAAAGGTCACACATTAATGTTAAGAAGATATTAAAGTTGATACGTGAATGTGAAGAAGATCTGAAAGGTCACACATTAATGTTAAGAAGATATTAAAGTTCATGCGTGAATGTGAAGAAGATCTGAAAGGTCACACATTAATGTTAAGAAGATATTAAAGTTCATGCGTGAATGTGAAGAAGATCTGAAAGGTCACACATTAATGTTAAGAAGATATTAAAGTTCATGCGTGAATGTGAAGAAAATCTGAAAGGTCACACGTTAATGTTAAGAAGATATTAAAGTTCATGCGTGAATGTGAAGAAGATCTGAAAGGTCACACATTAATGTTAAGAAGATATTAAAGTTCATGCGTGAATGTGAAGAAGATCTGAAAGGTCACACATTAATGTTAAGAAGATATTAAAGTTCATGCGTGAATGTGAAGAAGATCTGAAAGGTCACACATTAATGTTAAGAAGATATTAAAGTTCATGCGTGAATGTGAAGAAGATCTGAAAGGTCACACATTAATGTTAAGAAGATATTAAAGTTCATGCGTGAATGTGAAGAAGATCTGAAAGGTCACACATTAATGTTAAGAAGATATTAAAGTTCATGCGTGAATGTGAAGAAGATCTGAAAGGTCACACATTAATGTTAAGAAGATATTAAAGTTCATGCGTGAATGTGAAGAAGATCTGAAAGGTCACACATTAATGTTAAGAAGATATTAAAGTTCATGCGTGAATGTGAAGAAGATCTGAATGGTCACACACTAATGTTAAGAAGATATTAAAGTTCATGCGTGAATGTGAAGAAGATCTGAAAGGTCACGCATTAATGTTAAGAAGATATTAAAGTTCATGCGTGAATGTGAAGAAAATCTGAAAGGTCACACATTAATGTTAAGAAGATATTAAAGTTCATGCGTGAATGTGAAGAAGATCTGAAAGGTCACACATTAATGTTAAGAAGATATTAAAGTTCATGCGTGAATGTGAAGAAGATCTGAAAGGTCACACATTAATGTTAAGAAGATATTAAAGTTCATGCGTGAATGTGAAGAAGATCTGAAAGGTCACACATTAATGTTAAGAAGATATTAAAGTTCATGCGTGAATGTGAAGAAAATCTGAAAGGTCACACGTTAATGTTAAGAAGATATTAAAGTTCATGCGTGAATGTGAAGAAGATCTGAAAGGTCACACATTAATGTTAAGAAGATATTAAAGTTCATGCGTGAATGTGAAGAAGATCTGAAAGGTCACACATTAATGTTAAGAAGATATTAAAGTTCATGCGTGAATGTGAAGAAGATCTGAAAGGTCACACATTAATGTTAAGAAGATATTAAAGTTCATGCGTGAATGTGAAGAAGATCTGAAAGGTCACACATTAATGTTAAGAAGATATTAAAGTTCATGCGTGAATGTGAAGAAGATCTGAAAGGTCACACATTAATGTTAAGAAGATATTAAAGTTCATGCGTGAATGTGAAGAAGATCTGAAAGGTCACACATTAATGTTAAGAAGATATTAAAGTTCATGCGTTAATGTGAAGAAGATCTGAAAGGTCACACATTAATGTTAAGAAGATATTAAAGTTCATGCGTGAATGTGAAGAAGATCTGAAAGGTCACACATTAATGTTAAGAAGATATTAAAGTTCATGCGTGAATGTGAAGAAGATCTGAAAGGTCACACATTAATGTTAAGAAGATATTAAAGTTCATGCGTGAATGTGAAGAAGATCTGAAAGGTCACACATTAATGTTAAGAAGATATTAAAGTTCATGCGTGAATGTGAAGAAGATCTGAAAGGTCACACATTAATGTTAAGAAGATATTAAAGTTCATGCGTGAATGTGAAGAAGATCTGAAAGGTCACACATTAATGTTAAGAAGATATTAAAGTTCATGCGTGAATGTGAAGAAGATCTGAAAGGTCACACATTAATGTTAAGAAGATATTAAAGTTCATGCTTGAATGTGAAGAAGATCTGAAAGGTCCCACATTAATGTTAAGAAGATATTAAAGTTGATACGTGAATGTGAAGAAGATCTGAAAGGTCACACATTAATGTTAAGAAGATATTAAAGTTCATGCGTGAATGTGAAGAAGATCTGAAAGGTCACACATTAATGTTAAGAAGATATTAAAGTTCATGCGTGCATGTGAAGAAGATCTGAAAGGTCACACATTAATGTTAAGAAGATATTAAAGTTCATGCGTGAATGTGAAGAAGATCTGAAAGGTCACACATTAATGTTAAGAAGATATTAAAGTTCATGCGTGAATGTGAAGAAGATCTGAAAGGTCACACATTAATGTTAAGAAGATATTAAAGTTCATGCGTGAATGTGAAGAAGATCTGAAAGGTCACACACTAATGTTAAGAAGATATTAAAGTTCATCCGTGAATGTGAAGAAGATCTGAAAGGTCACACATTAATGTTAAGAAGATATTAAAGTTCATGCGTGAATGTGAAGAAGATCTGAAAGGTCACACATTAATGTTAAGAAGATATTAAAGTTCATGCGTGAATGTGAAGAAGATCTGAAAGGTCACACATTAATGTTAAGAAGATATTAAAGTTCATCCGTGAATGTGAAGAAGATCTGAAAGGTCACACATTAATGTTAAGAAGATATTTAAGTTCATGCATGAATGTGAAGAAGATCTGAAAGGTCACACATTAATGTTAAGAAGATATTAAAGTTCATCCGTGAATGTGAAGAAGATCTGAAAGGTCACACACTAATGCTAAGAAGATATTAAAGTTCATGCGTGAATGTGAAGAAGATCTGAAAGGTCACACATTAATGTTAAGAAGATATTAAAGTTGATACGTGAATGTGAAGAAGATCTGAAAGGTCACACATTAATGTTAAGAAGATATTAAAGTTGATACGTGAATGTGAAGAAGATCTGAAAGGTCACACATTAATGTTAAGAAGATATTAAAGTTGATACGTGAATGTGAAGAAGATCTGAAAGGTCACACATTAATGTTAAGAAGATATTTAAGTTGATACGTGAATGTGAAGAAGATCTGAAAGGTCACACATTAATGTTAAGAAGATATTAAAGTTCATGCGTGAATGTGAAGAAGATCTGAAAGGTCACACATTAATGTTAAGAAGATATTAAAGTTGATACGTAAATGGGAAGAAGATCTCAAAGGTCACACATTAATGTTAAGAAGATATTAAAGTTGATACGTGAATGTGAAGAAGATCTGAAAGGTCACACATTAATGTTAAGAAGATATTAAAGTTGATACGTGAATGTGAAGAAGATCTGAAAGGTCACACATTAATGTTAAGAAGATATTAAAGTTGATACGTGAATGTGAAGAAGATCTGAAAGGTCACACATTAATGTTAAGAAGATATTAAAGTTGATACGTGAATGTGAAGAAGATCTGAAAGGTCACACATTAATGTTAAGAAGATATTAAAGTTCATGCGTGAATGTGAAGAAGATCTGAAAGGTCACACATTAATGTTAAGAAGATATTAAAGTTCATGCGTGAATGTGAAGAAAATCTGAAAGGTCACACATTAATATTAAGAAGATATTAAAGTTCATGCGTGAATGTGAAGAAGATCTAGAAGGTCACACATTAATGTTAAGAAGATATTAAAGTTCATGCGTGAATGTGAAGAAGATCTGAAAGGTCACACATTAATGTTAAGAAGATATTTAAGTTCATGCGTGAATGTGAAGAAAATCTGAAAGGTCACACATTAATGTTAAGAAGATATTAAAGTTCATGCGTGAATGTGAAGAAGATCTGAAAGGTCACACATTAATTTTAAGAAGATATTAAAGTTCATGCGTGAATGTGAAGAAGATCTGAAAGGTCACACATTAATGTTAAGAAGATATTAAAATTCATGCGTGAATGTGAAGAAGATCTGAAAGGTCACACACTAATGTTAAGAAGATATTTAAGTTCATGCGTGAATGTGAAGAAGATCTGAAAGGTCACACATTAATGTTAAGAAGATATTAAAGTTCATGCGTGAATGTGAAGATCTGAAAGGTCACACACTAATGTTAAGAAGATATTAAAGTTCATGCGTGAATGTGAAGAAGATCTGAAAGGTCACACACTAATGTTAAGAAGATATTAAAGTTCATGCGTGAATGTGAAGAAGATCTGAAAGGTCACACATTAATGTTAAGAAGATATTAAAGTTCATGTGTGAATGTGAAGAAGATCTGAAAGGTCATGCGTAAATGTGGAAAAGATCTAAAAGTTAATTCATAAATGTACTAAAACTTACTTTCTTGAAGAAAGTACTTGAAAAACATTTCTCATGCTAACACAAAAAAATTGAAGTTATTTCGAAAAATATCACCGCATAAATGGATTACAGAATTTTATTTAAGCGGACTTCTGTCATTAATAACTAGCAGAGTGTTCTCATTATCAACAAAGGAAACTGTGATGATGTATGGAAGTGAAACCTGGCTAGTGACAGTTGAAGACATGCGTTGCATGGAGAGAAATAATATGAGAATGATACGATGGATGTGTAATGTGAGTCTTACAGACTTAGATCTGATGACCTCAGTGAAAGATTTAATCTAGACAGTACATGTAGATGTGTGCAGGAGGGGAGACTTTGTTAATATGGCCATGGTGGAAGATTGGATGAGAGTTCTTGGGTTAGTAGATGTAGAACAGTTGAAGGTTAGGGTCAGTTCACAGGAAGAGGCCAAGGAAAACATGAGAGGAAGTTATAAGAATGTATCTGAAAGAAAGAGGGATAAATAAAGACCCGACAGAGATAGGTTAGTTTGGAAGTTAATTTCTCAAAGCCATCTAACACATGGGCACATATAAAACGGATTTTAAACCAATGATGATGATGATGATGATGATGATGATGATGATGATGATGATGATGATGATGATGATGATGATGGTGGTGGTGGTGATGGTGGTGTTGTTGTTGTGGTGGTGATGGTGATTCAAAACAACATTTTTCTACCATTATTGATTAGCTGTATTGATCGCTGTATTGATCACGCTTCTATATAAAAGTCGCCCATAATTTTCTTTTAATATGGCTGTCCACTCGATAATGAATATACTTATCAAGTCAATGATCCCTATCTGTGACCGTAGCTTCTATATCCATGGTCACAGATGTCACAAAAGAGTTTTTTCTTCTCCCACACAAGTTGTCTCCTGGGGGCCACATAATTCCACTCCTGTGTAACATCTGTGACAATAGCTTTACTATTCATCTAAAGTAGGTTACAAATGAAGTGTAGCTTTCATAGTCGGAGTTGGGCGTAATGCTGTCCTGCCCAATCTGACCTTAAAGAGACTACGTGCATCATTTTTTTTGGTCACGTGTGTCGAACTTTATATATAAGATTTTACTTATCAGCTTTAAACTAGCGTTTCGCCTCATCCCTCAAATATTTCTTTTGATGTTTTATTAAAAGCTAAAATATTTTCTCTGAAATCCAAAACGAAGTTCGGGAACAGATAACCACCTTGTTTTTGTTTTTAATTTTCATTTGAATCCAGAAATGCTTGGTCAGGGTTTAGTCCAGCTGTAGGATATCCAACGATCTTTGTTTTGACAATCCCATCGGCCTTTTCCTAAATCTCATTAATAATCCAGAAAATTATTTCTTTGTAGATGGTGATAATGTGTCTCTTTGTGCGACATGTCACCACTTTTCATAACATATTCCAGTTTACTTCATTGTTTTACCTATAGCTTGTGTTTGAACACATGTGCTATTGTTGCCCCTATTCACTTGTCTCCCCACAAGAGGAGACATGAACGGCGGCACCGGGGGGGGGGGCTCAATCCCCCTCACTTTTGTACTTGGGCCCCCCCACTTTACGGTCATCAATAATTAAGTTGATATGCATGTGTTTAATCGCCCCCCCCCTTTTTAGGAGAACCCCCCCCCCCCATTTTTATAACTGTCCCGCCGACCCTGGGAGAGTTAGACACAAGTCCGTTTTTTAATGTGTGGAAAATCCAGCTCCCCAAAAAGGGGCACTCTGAATTGGGACAACAATTTATAATTGCCTCAGTCGTCTAGAAGGAGTTCTAGTTCACTTACTGAGGACAGAACAGATACTACACTTTTAAATTTTTATCCTAGCCCAAAGGCTGGGGAATTTGAATGATTCTATACCGCTATTGTCTCTAAATAGTGATATTCCTAAAATGTGTGCAAAACAGAACGCTTAAATGGTATGGCTATGTTGAAAGAATGGATGAGAGTTCTTGGGTCATTAGATGTATAACAGTTGAGGTAGCAGGTTCAGTTCAGAGGGGGAAGGCCAAGGAAAACATCGGAGGAAGTGATAAGAATGGATTTGAGGGAAAGAGGAATAAATAAAGATCTGACCAGAGATAGGTTAGTTTGAAAGTCAATTTCTTAAAGCCGTCCAATGCATGTCAGGATGTTAAACGGATGTTAAACCGATTGTTTATGATTCTTTTGACGAAACCCTCACCTGACAAATGATATCATCTTATAACTGAAAAAATATGTAACATCTCACTTTTTCTTAAGTTAAAATAAAATTGTCGTTTACTGCCCAACAGAGAGCGTGATGTGCAGCATAGTTAAGAAGCGCAACAGTAGTACAAGGAAAAGTTAAATCTGTACTGATTTATTAGGATTTTTCTTTCAGTTTTTCTTTTTTTAAACTTTACATATATTTTATTGGTTTTATGTTCTTGTTAATGTTCTTGTTGATTTTATTATTAAGACTGTGTATCATATGTATTATCGTATCATGAAGAAATAAGGATTTTCTTCATCTTCTGTAGAAAACAAATTGTATATGTAACAAACATTAAAAAATTTTGTAAAAATTATAAAAAAATTTTCTCCAAACATTATTTTGTTCATATTTGATTTTGTAAAATGTTGAATTTGCTTTCGTATTGTATTATTTCATTATATTTTTGTAATGAAGTAGTCAATATAATCAAATTGACTCATGATTTTTGAAATATCAAAAATCTGTCTAATTTATGGTGAATGAAGTGATTTTTTTGTGAATTGTGTTCTTTTATATTTTTGTACTTTTTACATTTGATTTGATGGAAATAAATCAGTTATTGTATGTGGATTCTTAATAATATGACTAGTTGCTAATTACTGGACATTACTAAGAAATTTCTTACTAAAACTTTTCTCTCTAATTATTATTTAGTAGTAATTTTGGTCTTCACATGTCCACCCATAGTCGTTGTTGAAATTACTCACTATAGTCGGTACTTGTTATTAACACATTCGAATTTACTGTAAGTAAATCATGAGTCAGAGTTGTCTCCCCCATTTTTTTTTTTTGTTCTGTTGTTGTTATCTAGTAGTAAAATAAACGCACATCTTGTGTGGAAGCTTACGAAAATGTGTTTGTCTTATTAACTGGAACTCGTCCTGCTATGAAGAATATCAGAATGTTGCCGAGAACAAAAGGTACGTCTCACATTCATGTGAAGTTGGCTTTATATCGATAATAATTGTTCACAGTCGTGGACCCCAGTCTCATGTTTGCCAGGCCTGTATTATGGATCGCCTTGATTTTAACCCATTCGTACAAGCACTGTTACTTTCATTCTTTCACCATTTTTCTTTCCCTTTCACTTCAGCAAATACTACAATATCATATTAATCTATCGACTGACTACCTTACATAAAATATCCCCAATAGTTTCAAATTAATTTAATTTACAAAAAGTATTTAAAATTTCATGAAAAATGATTGAGAGTGGGACAACTAAATAAAAACATTCTCCCCCAAAAAGAAAAACAAAGAAACCAAATAAAATCAGGAGTAGGTTAGTAAGACCCTTCCAACCCTTTATAAAAAAAAAACTGATCCCTGGTGCAGCATTCACGTTAATTAGGTTGAGTTGGCTCCCTCTAAAGGAATATTAAATTGACAAGCAACCTTCATTCATATGTATATCCCGGTGTTGTGAATTCGGAATAGCAGCATGCTGACTACGGGTCAACCGTTCTTCTGATATGCCGACAGTTGTGGATCTCCAGCACAGGAACTCAAGTGCTTCCACCTTATGTCCGACTTGGCCAGTTTTTCTGCTTTTTCTTTGGTGGGGAACAGTTATTTATCTACCTCCCACAGCGGTAAGATGTGACACAAGGTCGGGAAAGTGGGATTTGAAAAACCAGCGCCCGAGAAGTTGAGCACTCTGGCCATTAAAAATTTCCTGGGCAGCCCCGTCAGCATTCCCCGGTAGGGGCGCCTCAGGCAGTAAGCAA
>OY744550.1:16169534-16209534 GCA_963556195.1 Sepiola atlantica | reverse complement strand
TGAATTTTTTAAATTCAGCAAAAATTTTGCACTAGTTGTTGTTGTTGTTGTTGTTATTGTTATAATAATAATAATAATAATAATAATAATAATAATAATAATAATTATATATAATATAAAAGTTACTATGATTCTCGACTTAAGACCTAAATAGCAGTGTAGCTGAAAAATCGATATCCAGTGAATTATGGAATATTTTAAATCTGTCTTTACATAATGAAATAAGGAATTCCAATCGATTTAATCGATTTCATACTATATACGTCCAGATATATCCTTTAACAAGAAAAACCTCACACTAAACATTGCTAATTTCTATTGGATAATCATCTATGTTCATTAGTCAATCAGATCACTGTGTTTACTACAAATAACAACAAATTAACTTCTAACCGAAAGAGGGAGAAAGAAAGGGAGAGAGAGAACATTTATTACGTTGTAGTCCCTAGAAAAAATATTTCATGTCATTCGAAATAGAAACACTTTATATTCATATTAATAATAAAAAAAAAACTACTTAGCCATCTTGCCTTTTTTACTAATACTAAGTAAAACACCATGAATAAATATTTTAAAATATATAGAACTTGAGGCAAAAAACTTTTATCAAAATGACTGCATTAAATACCCGAAAAGAGTTGATATGCCATAAAACAAAACAACCAAACAAAACTAAACTTACTACTACTACTACTACTACTACTACTACTACTACTACTAATAATAATAATAATAATAATAATAATAATAATAATAATAATAATAATAATAATAATAATAATAATGATAATAATAATAATAATAATAATACTAATAATAATAACAATAATAATAATAGTACTAGTAGTAATAAGAATAAAAGTGTATCCAGCTAGGACATTTTTCAGACGGCTGACATCAGACAGAGAGAGAAAGCAAAGTTAATCAAAATAATAATAACGAAAATAATGATCCAAAGACATTTTTTTTAGATATCAGATTAACAGAACGCCGGCTCTTATCTAATATGTATAAAGAAAAGTCAGTCTGATTCTCTACCTTAGACCGACATTGGATTGCATCTAACAAATCGATATTTGATTTGCTAATCAGTGAATTACAGAATTACTATTTGCTATTTTTCACAACAATTTTCTACACCCAAGCAACGCCGGGTAGGGACAGCTAAGGCATCCTTTTTCTTCTATCTTGTTTAGTGGTGTGTATAAAACGTGGGAGGGAGTGATAAAGATGGACTTGAGAGAAAGAGGGATAAATAAAGACCTTATCAGAGATAGGTTAGTTTGAAAGTTAATTTCTAAAAGCTGTCCAACACATGCCCACATATAAAATGGACGTTAAACCGAATATGATGATGATGATGATGATGATGATGATGATGATGAATGATGATAAAAAAAAACCCCTAAAACTTCAAAACCTTTAATTTTGCTTTTTCTTTTAAATTTTGAAAAACTCCACACCCCCTAAAAAATTACACAAAAGTAATCAAATAAAATTGAAAAAGACTGTGATCCTCCCCCCCCCCCTCCCAAATTCCTAAAACAGGTCAGTGCGTTTTTAAATTAAGCTGGAATGACTCAGGTTGCTGGATGGTTTTCGCTGCTACTAGAATTCTGTTACGATGCTTGATATGGTAGCTCTCCACAAACCAAACAGTTCAACTTTTTATATTTCAAATTTAATCACAAATTTAAGAATATTCTAAATAAAAGTTTAGTTCAATAAACACATAAAAATGAAATAAAATAAACACATAGAAGATACTGCCAAGGTTGCTGCAAAGAAAGTGGGCTCCCTCTACTGTGCTAGAAAACTTCTCACACCTGCCAGTATCCTATATCTCTACAAAACCACCATTCGCCTATGTACGGAGTATTGCTTCCACATCTAGGCTGGTGCTTCAACCACTAATCTCTCCCTCTTAGACGGGGGTCCACAAAAGAACCTCTAATCTAATAGTTCCTACACTGTCTACCAAGCTCCACTCCCGGTTCCATCGCCGCAGTGTTGCATCCCTGTGCTTGTTTTACAAGTACTTCAACGTAATGTGTTCCGATGAACTTGTGTCCCTCTCAACATAAATAGTCCCGACACACCTGACAAGCATCAAAATCTCACCCCTTCAATGTAAAGGGGCCCAGATGTCGGAAATCATTGTGTTCTAATAGCTTCTTTCTCAAACAGCTTGCATTTGGAATTCCTTTCTTGCTCATTGTTTCCTCGACTGTATCAACATGCAGAAATTTAAATGTAATGTGAAAAAAACATCTTGCTGCACAACTCCCCACTTAGGATGCCCCTATAAATTTAGCCCCTAATTCACACTATCTCCCTTATGTTTCAGTGACAATGTTTGGGTTGAATAAAAGTTAAAAAATAAATGAATAAAAATAAGTGCAGATGGGCAAAGTTTCATTTACACAGATTCTACACTTTGATTTGGGAAAAAATGTCTCTCAAGTTAAAACCCGACCTTGTGTCTTACTTTGCGCTTGTGGGATGGCAAGTAAATTAGAATAGATATTCAGTAGCGGATTTACATTTTCTTTTAATTGTTAATGAGTGACCACTTATAAATCGATGATTTGCACCATCCCCATGAGAGAACGTTAGTCCGTCACTGGCTATACGAAATGAATATCAAATTCACAACCGGTACCCAGCCGCATGCATATCCCGATCAGGAGAGATGACATACAGCACATGGTATTCTCAAATAGTTACCCATCTGGTTCTGACCAGGCTTAACACTGCAGTGTATCAACATGATTATGTCGTATATGGCTTCGCTCTCAGGCTGGCTTGTATTTGCAAATAGTAACCCATCTAAAGCATAACTTTGGTGATTTGATGATTGAGTCATAAACCTATGCAAGTTTTCCCTTTTTCATCTCCAGTAGTGCACATTTTATTAGTGTTTATTTGAAAATGATTCAGTCTTTTATTATAAAACAAAGAAAGAATTAAAAAATCGCTGTCTTTTGGCTTTCCACTTTTTCGTTGTTTGGTTAATTCAACTGACGTGAACTGTCTAGGAATGCTTCGCATTGTCTTGAAGTTGACATTACATGACTGGTGGTACACATAGTCTGCAGCATGAAGATCACCACCAAAATATTTGATCCGACCTTAGACCGCAGTGGCCCACTTATCCCCTCTTGTTTTGCAATGAACCAGGATAGTTTGAGCAAATGCACCAGTCTTCACATAGCAAATCTTTTCCTCACTTTTTCGTTCATAATCTTTTTTCGTAGTATCAGTTCCACAGAAAAAGCAATGCGTTTTACTGTCATATCGTCACAGAAAAACATGCGCGCATCTTTTTACAGGTTGAACAGAATCATCCTTTTTTGAGGCTAAAGCAATGTTCTTTTTTGTTTATGTGAACACTAGTTCCGGCTTCAACAATGACTTTGATACCTCTTTCGATACTTGCACGATTGACACTTGCAGCACCCTTTTCTCGAAACCCCTCGGTCTCATCACAGTCCAAATCCTGTTCGCATAAAGTACAAGTTTCTCTGCTGCCGGCTGAACTCATGTTTGACCCTGAAAATATACAAAAATATATGTGTATTAGTATATGGAGCTAGTGAATTGTTTGTGAGGGCAGTTTTTGATGGTGTAAAACATGGTCTCTTTGGGATTTCAGTTGTTTTCTCAGGAATCCTATACCCTATAAAACAATTTCATTTATATATGGAGGTAAGGTGCCTGATTAATTGAAGAAATTAATAATTTACCACTGGTACCCATATAAAAATAATCACCCATATGCCTGTTTGTGAACCTGGGTGAGTGCAATAAGGGGTTTAGGGGTACGGGTAACAATGTGGATGTAATGAGGGGTCTAGGGGTCGGGTACCCCTAGATATGGCATAAGGGTCTGTAGGGGTGCGCCGACCTTAGCTTAGTAAGATATTATGTTTTAGAGAAAATGCTAAGATCAACACTTACATCTAGATTGTTGAAGAAATGTTTAAAACATATAAAACATGAAAAAACATGTATGAAAGTTGAATGAATGATAAGTCATGCATAAGTTGAAGGAAGAATAAAACATAGTTTAAAAGTAACACAAAATATTTATATATTTACAAATCTTACATGGTAAAATGTTAGTTTGAAATGTTCGTTGGAAGTCAGTTCCGAGAATTGTAGTAAGTACATGTGTGCGACCATGTTTCTTTGTGTGTGTGTGTGTTTGTGTAGCCATGTGAGGCTTGGCGTTAGTACGTCGAAGTGTGTGAATGTGTGTGCCGCCTTTTGTTCGTGGTTGTACGAATGTGTATGCGTGAGAGTAGATAATTCGTTTAGGCATTTGTATGTGTTTGTGTCTTTGTCAGCAGTGTGTGGTTGTATGCGTTGAAGAATGATAGGAGTGTAAGCCTCTGTGTATGTGTGCGTGTGTGTTTAGTAGTCAGTCGACGTGCATGGAATCACCTCTAGCTTCTCGCCCAAAGGCGAGGGGTAGAGAAAGAAAAGGCAGATTTTGTTGCATGGTTTGCTTTTATGTTTTCACCAGTGGTTTGGCGGACGTATTACAGAGCACGTCACGTGATCAACATTTTCGGCTTTTTTGCGCCTTTTTGTTCGACTGTCTCTGGGAGCTGATTTTTATGGCCCCAGCTTTAGCTTTTTTTGTTGAAGTGAATTCGGATTGGTTTCTGTTTTTGTGTTTACACCGTTTGTTGATAAAATAGAGGATGTCAATCTGATAGGTTTATTTGGCATCACTTTTCATGTGAAAGATTGACCCGGAAAACAAGTAAAAATCCAAGATGTATTGATTTATCATGAAAACTGACCGAGTTAGTGCTTCACATGTAAATGGAAAATGACTTGTAAACCAAAACAAGTCATATTCGAAATTTAAAACTTTCCCATAATCGGATCTTGTCCAATTTTTTGTATGTTGTAGACTAGACCCAGCCTAACATAAAACCACGAAAAAACAAAATGTTTCAATTTTTTTTAGGTAGGGGTACTCTGGCAGTATATTGACCCGTTTAATCGTTTCGAAATAATTGATAAATAAAGAAATACTCATTCGAACGATGCATCAGTAAGTGGTCATCAGTAAGAGAGAATAATCATATGATATTTTGAATTGTGATTGTCAAAAATTGTTTAAAAATAAAATGCCGACAGGTAACCATGTGAGGCGTCGAGTTTGAAAATTAAAAAGAATAAGATGTTGCTTCTTCTTCTTCTTCTTCTTCTTCTTCTTCTTCTTCTTCTTCTTCTTCTTCTTCTTCTTCTTTCATTTGCTTCACAGCATCTCATTGTTAGATCACCAGCTCGATTGAGAAAAGCCATGCTAATGTTTTGTTGTCTAGCACAGCTATGCCGACTTCGCCGTTGGGTGATCAATGTTTAAGGCATGACTCAGTGATGTGGTCTACTGTCTGTTCAGAGTGACCACAGTCGCAGACAGACGAGTCCCTGAGTTCCCATCCTTTCATGGTCGCGGCGAAACGGCTGACACATGTCCTGAGATGGTTGAGCATTGTCCACTGCCAGCGAGGGAGGTCCATGCCTGGTAGGTTATCCGGGTCCTCCACAAATCTGTGCAACCTTGATTTATCTGCTGCCAGCAACGTGTCAGCCAGATTCGTTTTGTGACGTCACCGGGTGTTGAAAGCAGGAGCTGGTGGGTATGCTCCGAGAATGGGCCTTGTGACTTCAAGCGAGCTCATGGAGGGGTCTCTGTGGCGAGCTTGTGGAGAAGGTGGTCCTCATCAATAGTCCGAAAGATGTTGCTTATTGTAACACTAGAGACGAAAACAGAGGCTTACCAGCTTCAAAGCATGTGAAATGTTTCGCATATCAGCCACCGGTTATCTGACTCGTATATAGGTAGAGGATTGTATCAGGAGTCAGGTACTTTCTGGAGCAGTAGAATGATGCAACCATTTTCTGGAGCAGTAGAATGATCCAACCCTTTTTCCACAGGTTTTAATATTCAATCCTGGGGTGAGAGTTGCACTGATTAGTGGCAAACTAGTAGGCGAAGTTTTGCAGCTAAGAGAGAGCATTCGAGTTTAAGATTTGTCAGTATTTGTTGCAGTGTTGTTTGAAGAGGAGTTCCTTTATTTTCAATCATGGTGGCATATACTTCTTTTGCAAATACTTTATGCATAGCAGTAAGGGAGGTAATTCTGTATGGATTAAAACAAAATTATTTAAACGGAAACACATAACAATAGATTCAAACGAAATTATCTCTAATATTATGTGTTGTGTCTCTGTTTAAATATCTGTATGTATAAATATTTGAATAACACTAAGGAAGGTAATTCTGTATAGATTCAAACGAAATTATCTCTAATATAATGTTATGTGGTTCTGTTTAAATATATGTATGTATAAATATTTTAATAACACTAAGGAAGGTAATTCTGTATAGATTCAAACGAAATTATCTCTAATATAATGTGTTGTGTCTCTGTTTAAATATCTATATGTATAAATATTTGAATAACACTAAGGAAGGTAATTCTGTATAGATTCAAACGAAATTATCTCTAATATAATGTTATGTGGTTCTGTTTAAATATCTGTATGTATAAATATTTGAATAACACTAAGGAAGGTAATTCTGTATAGATTCAAACGAAATTATCTCTAATATAATGTGTTGTGTCTCTGTTTAAATATATGTATGTATAAATATTTGAATAACACTAAGGTAGGTAATTCTGTATAGATTCAAACGAAATTATCTCTAATATAATGTGTTGTGTCTCTGTTTAAATATCTGTATGTATAAATATTTGAATAACACTAAGGAAGGTAATTCTGTATAGATTCAAACGAAATTATCTCTAATATAATGTGTTGTGTCTCTGTTTAAATATCTATATGTATACATATTTGAATTACATTAAGGGAGGTAATTCTGTATAGATTAAAACGAAATTATCTCTAATATAATGTGTTGTGCCTCTGTTTAAATATATGTATGTATAAATATTTGAATAACACTAAGGGAGGTAATTCTGTATAGATTAAAACGAAATTATCTCTAATATTATGTGTTGTGTCTCTGTTTAAATATATGTATGCATAAATATTTGAATAACACTAAGGGAGGTAATTCTGTATAGATTCAAACGAAATTATCTCTAATATTATGTGTTGTGTCTCTGTTTAAATATCTGTATGTATAAATATTTGAATAACACTAAGGAAGGTAATTCTGTATAGATTCAAACGAATGTATCTCTAATATAATGTTATGTGGTTCTGTTTAAATATCTGTATGTATAAATATTTGAATAACACTAAGGGAGGTAATTCTGTATAGATTAAAACGAAATTATCTCTAATATTATGTATTGTGTCTCTGTTTAAATATATGTATGCATAAATATTTGAATAACACTAAGGGAGGTAATTCTGTATAGATTAAAACGAAATTATCTCTAATATTATGTGTTGTGTCTCTGTTTAAATATATGTATGTATAAATATTTGAATAACACTAAGGGAGGTAATTCTGTATAGATTCAAACGAAATTATCTCTAATATAATGTGTTGTGTCTCTGTTTAAATATAACCAAGGGTTTTTACCCAACCTAATAAACCGGTATCGTCCGGGCCTTCGGGTCTGGATTCACGCCAATCTATTGGTTGTCGGTCCTGTGCAGTTCTAGGAGGTGCACCCTCCCAGGCTTTGCCTCCCCTCTTTGGGAAGGAGTAAGTTTATTGCTTACTGCCTGAGGCGCCCCTACCGTTAATGCCGACGGGGCTGAACAGGCAATTTTTAAACAGCCAGAGTGCTCAAATTCCTGAGCGCTGGTTCTTTCCCACTTTCCTGACCTTGTGTCACATCTTACCTTGTGGGAGGAAGATAAATAGAATCTGTATGTATAAACATTTGAATAACACTAAGGTAGGTAATTCTGTATAGATTCAAACGAAATTATCTCTAATATAATGTGTTGTGTCTCTGTTTAAATATCTATATGTATGGCTCCTGTTTTTTTCCCCATTTGTAAATTTGATGATGTTTCTGACAAAGGTAGAAGAATTGCTGTTTTCTTGATTTTTTATGCCCTTAGTAGATCTTGTACTTCTTCTGATGTTTTTTTTTTCAGAATTACTTTCCTCTCCTCTCTCTCCTGTAGAAAAAATACTTGGTCCTTTTTTCTGAAATCACTAGTTTTTATTTTAGTAGCATCCACCCCCAACCGATGAAATTGTACATGTATATTTTCTGGAAATAAAAAAACGTCTAAACCACGGAGATAATGTTAAATCGGATTGTCCATAGAGTGAATGTGGTATTGCGGTGACTGAAACTAGTTTAGTGAATAGACCAAGAGGACGGCAGACGCCCCCCCCATCATACCCCACCCAATTTTAGCCTTGTGCCACACCTTGTTATTTTATGAGGAAAATTGCGTTTATGAAATTTTCAAGATAAATAAATTGGCCTTTTGGCTAGCAAAAAAGTGTAGTATCTGTTCTGATGCTTTCAGTAAAGAAGTCCTTCTAGACTGAGGCAACTTAACTTTTTGTTCTAATCTAGAGTACCTTTTTTAGGGAACTGGATTTTCCTCACATTAAAAACCGCCCTTGTGTCTAACTCTGCTCTCATGAGGAGTTAAGTAAATAGGAACAATTAGTTGTTTGGAAATAACACCCGAACAACCTAAGCTTATGTTTTTGGTCAATAATTTGAGTGACTAAAATAAGATTTAACTATTTTGCTTTGGTAGGATAATTAATGGCTGAATCTTTAGAAAATGACCTCCAGGCTGTAGTGGATTGGGGTAATAAATGGTTGGTAACTTTTAATGCCGCAAAGACAAAACTCCTTTCCTTCAATAACTACAAGGAACCTTTTCAACCACCGATTGTCATGGCAAATAACACCCTACCTGAGAGTTCATCATTCAAACTCCTCGGCCTAACCTTCACAGGTAACATGAATTGGAACAAATACATTGAAGACATTGCCAAGGCTGCCGCAAAGAAGGTTGGCTCCCTCTACCGTGCTAGCAAACTCCTCACACCTGAAATTATCCTGTATCTCTACAAAGCCACTATCTGCCCATGCATGGAGTATTGTTGTCATATCTGGGCTGGTGCATCATCTACTAGTCTCTCCCTCCTTGACAAGGTCCAAAAAAGAATCGCCAACCTAATAGGTCCCTCACTGTCAGCCAAGCTCCAGCCTCTGTCCCATCGCTGCAATGTAGCATCCTTGTGCTTGTTTTACAAATACTTCAATGGATTATGCTCCGATGAATTGGCTACTCTGGTGCCCCCTCGACGTAAATTCACTAGACTAACTCGACAATCAACTAAATCTCATTCATTCACTGTGGAGGTCCCCAGATGTCGGAGAGCCTTCTACTCAAATAGCTTCTTTCCTCGTACTGCTGGCCTCTGGAACTCTCTCCCTGCCTCCTGTTTCCCCAACAGTACAGACATGCAGAATTTAAAACTAATGTAAACAGACACCTCGCTGCGCTGATCCCAATCTAGGTTGACCACCCCCTACCTTCTCCCCTTTTCTTTTTCTCAGTAGCCCCTTACGTCTACAGTGGCGTCCTGCCTTGTTTGGGGTGAACTATGTTAAAAAAAAAAAAAAAAATCTAGCAGAATGAAACATCTCATGTTACAAACAACAACAACAAAACACAACAAAAACAAGATTTTCCTGACACACCATAAATATTAAAGGCCATCGTGTCGACAACAATCCGTATTTACTTGTCTCTCTATAAGGGCAGAGTTAGACACAAGGTGAAAAATTTAAATTGCTTCAGTCTAGAAGGTGTTCTCTTTCACTGACCGAGGCTAGAAAATATGAAGTGTAGTATCAGAACAGAAAGTCTGTAAGTGTCTAATCAGAACAGATACTACACGTTGTATTATTTATTTGTAAAATAATATAATGGTTACATTTTGTACAAATTATGCACAAGCCTATCAATGTTTTTATCACTTGTGCAGTTTAGTAAACAAGGGCAAATAATCCAATGGATTCAAACATTTTAATAAATTTATTTATTTAATAAAATATGGTTTCTGAAAGAAAAAACATTGTAATAAAATAAAGTTTATTTTCAATAAAGTAACATTTTGACCAAAACATTGTTATAAAATATAGTTTCTGAAATTGACAGTGATTTTTTTTATTTTTTATATAATTTAAAATGTTATAAAACGAACATAATAATAAAACTATATTTTATCACAATGTTTTGGCCAAAATGTTACTTTATTGAAAACAAACTTTATTTTATTACAACGTCTTGTTTTCTTTCAAAAACTATATTTCCCCTATTTTTTTATTAAATAAATACATTTATTAAAATGTTTTAATCTATTGGTCGTTACTTCCTGTGGATTATTTGCCCCTGTTTACTAAACTGCACAAGTGCCTTTTTTTTTTTTATTAGGCATAAGGCCATTACACTTTGCTTCTTAGCCAAAACCCCAAGGAATTTTTGTCTTTTCCATTAGTCATCCATTTCATTAGTGGACTGGTCAGAACATCTGTAACAAGATACTATTTGTTCTCAACTGTATCATACAAAATGGGACATTATTATTATTATTATTATCTTTTATTATAAACTTCACCAACCTGGTACATATAAAAAAGAAAAGAAAAAAGAAAATAACTTTATTCTAAAATAATAGTCTAAGCATGTAAAATTTAAACAGGTTGCAAGTTATGGAAAAATCAATAAAAACGAGATACGAAAACAAGATGTATACATCGTAGCTTTGTTTGTTTTGTACAGCAACAGCACAAATATCTAAAAAAAAAAAAATAAAGTCACCTATAAATATGGTGATTATATTGAAGCGGTTAGCTCCCCGAAATAGCTGCCAACTTGTATCGAGTTTTAATTTTCCAAGCGGTAACAGCGCAAATAAATCCACCGTATTAATTTCTTGTCTGCTTTTTTTTCTTCTCAAATATTAATGTTTTCTGCGGATTATTTTTGAGAATATTAATTTTTCTGATTTTTGCAGATTATTTTCTAGAACATCAATTTTCCTGATTTTTGCGGATTGAATTGTATTTTTTTTTTTGCTGACCGCTTCAATATAACTAATTAGGTTGATAATGAGGGATATTACTGCTATTAAAAAACAACAAAACAATCTAAATTTGAAAGTAATATTTTAGTGCTTATTCAGATTAGGACCCAAGTAAACATTGTCAGGGTAAGCGTTAAAGTTAGGGTTGGGGTCAAAGTTAGCTCGGGTCCTAATATGACAAAGCACCAAAATCTTTAATGAGATTTTAAGCACCTAAAACATACTTCCTATAGTCATAACTAATCGATATGAAATACAAGCCTATACTACGTGTTTAACTCTAGAAACGTAATAAATAAAATAAATATGTGACATATGTGTGATAACGAGATCCTCCAACCAAGTAATAAATAATAACAAAACAAATAAAAATCAAGTGTTTTAAATCATTTCGTCTTTTTTTCTTCCGTCGTTGTTAGTCATGACTAATCAATGGAAAGATTCGAAACGAAAGATAGGAAGTTATACCGACTTGTCTCTTCCCTTGCACACTATAAAATTAATAAATAAAATATGACACTTAAAATGATGTTTGATACCGAGCAGAACATAATTACTTAATTTAAGATATAAATATATTCGATATTACTATTTATTTATCCTGAAGGATGAAAAAAAAATAATACTTTCAACCCATCAACGTGTAACGATCAAACAGGTTGCTAGTACTGACTAATCAATAATAGTAAAAAAAAAAGAAAGATACGAAACGACGGCTAATTAAACTTCAACTTGTCTTGCAAACATGGCGGATTTATATCTCTTATGTTGATGGTAGGTTAATTGTTTAGCAAATTTGCCGCAAAACCCCTTCAGGTACACGTGTAATTATTTGTATGCACTTATTTAGACGTATTTATTGCAAACGTGACTGTACATATATGTATATATATTTGTATGTATGTAAAAGTATGTATGTATTATTATCCACGTATATATATATATATATATATATATATATATATATATATATATATATATATATTATATGTTGTCTATATCTACGTTAATATACATATGTATGTATTAATATACACGTCTGACAAAAACAACACGACACAACACAGAATATCTACTTGACAGGTTGGAGAAGTTGAATTTATATATTTTTCTAAAATGTGTGCGTATTCGATTGACACTACTGATCTTATATCAATGTTTTTGGTTTCACGAACATAGTGGGTGACACGATCAAGACGTCGACTGAAAAAAGAGGTTACATTCGGTATCTTTAGCCCTGCGGGCTAAGTTTCCAGTTTTTCCGTGAAACCAAACGTATCGATGGAAAATCAAACTAATGTATAGTGTAAATTGAAAGTAAAAATATGCTCTTGCGCAAGAAATTGAGCACTCTGGTCAATTCTCCTATAACGCTAAATTGTACTATATAGAAATCGAGCACTGGATATTTCTGTTATACACTAAATGATAACATATATATATATATATATATATATATATATATATATATATATATATATATATGGATTGATTGTTCTTGTGGTCATTGAAATGCAACTATAATATATATATATATATATATATATATATATATATATATATATATATATATGGGTATCTTTTAGAATGATCAGTACAGTCGCGGACGGGGTCCAAAAAACTAACGAGAACGGGGTTATAAAAATAAATATGCAACAAGTGAGTTTAACCTACGTCGAGAAGAGATATTTGTCTACTTACCTATGATATTTGTTTGTATTTTTACGTACTATAAATGGGTTTTTATTAGATGTAAAAAAAAGAATTTCTTGTTCATTTTTTACTTGTACTTTTTTCTAGACAAAATGGCGTCTTGTGCTTACTTCCTTACGAGCAAGCGCCATTTTTTTTTTTTTTTTGCAATGTTCGTGTGACAAAACTATTGATTTCTAATAAATAGCAGTTGGAACGGTTTAAAAATACAAACAAATATCACAGGTCAGTTTTAAATTAACTTTTATCGACGACAGTTACTTTTATTTGTTGTATATTTGTTTTTTGAGCGTTTTCAGCGTACTGATCATTCTAAAAGATACCCGGTTTCGTTCTGTGTGACCTCCTCAGAAACAATTATTGAACCCGGTTCCTGGTTCAATGAACCGAAGTTCAATGATATATTGGCTCTGAAGAGGTCGCACGGATCTAAACAACAACTTGCCAAACAAACTATATATATATATATATATATATATGTGTGTGTATATGTTTGTCTTCTCCATAAGTATTACTTATGTACTTATGACGTTGTTCATTTCAGTTGTGTACACTGTACGCAGTAATGCACCAATTCAGTATAGAATAACAATACTGTGTGAAACATGTATATATGAAGAGCTTTTATCGTGTTGTTATTAATTGTATAATAATTCGAAAAAACGTAAACTGTGACGTGGACATATTCGAGACGTCAGGATATCAGACAAGTTCTACATGTTTATTTTCTGTTATAATTTTTTCCATTTCTGCTAGGAGCAAAGTGTAGTATCTGTTGTGATCATTTTTTTCTGTCTTCGGTCAGCGAAATAGAAATCCTTCTAGACCGAGGCGGTTTTTATTTTTGTTCCACTCCATAGTGCTCTTTAGGGGAGAGGGGTGATATTTTCCCCACAATAAAATCCGACCTTGTATCTAACTCTGTGCTTGTGGGGAGGCAAGTAAATGGAAACATTATTAGAAAAAAAAAAAAAAAAATGGAGAAAAGTGTGTACTTCTACACAATATGAAGCAAACTGATTTTTGTAACTCTAACCTAAGTTTTAGATTTAGTTTTGCAAAAGTCTGTTTAGTTCGGTTCGTATTGTGTCGAAACGCCGAAAAATAGATGAAGACGCACAAATCAACTCATGTTATGAGCTAATATTTCGTCTTTGTTAACCGAAAGACTTTGTCAGAATGAGCTTAACATATGAAATGATCGCAAAATAAAAAAAAAAAAAAAAAAAAAAAAAAAAGCAATAGACATGAGTAGGTAAAAGTGGGAGAGGAAACAAATTAAAAAATATCTCTGTATAATTTTGATGGGGTTGCCTTGTTGTCAACTCATGTGCGTTTCTCGAGTGCAGACTCGTGTTGTTGAGTACAGCCGAGCTAGTGGGTAGTTTACGCAATTATGGTGCTTCTGCAGAGACGGGGGTCACTGTTTCGATCGATGGCGGCTGAAACTGCCGACTCCTCTTCGGGAGAAATCGTGCGAAAACGTGAGTGACGGAAAGAAATTTGATTTTGGAGAAGATAACTGTTGAATTGACAATTGAGGATAAGTTAAAATTATGAACATTTATTTATTGAAACAAATTAAACATTATGTACAGCAAATAAATAAATAAAACTTTGATAAACATTTGAAATTTAACAAAAAACGAATTAAATAAAACTTTGATAAACATTATGTACATAAAATAAATAGCAAACTTTTTATTGAAATAAAAAAAAACGTAATAAGTAAAACTAAGTAAAACTTTGATTTGAAAAAAAAAGTAAACAATTGACTGAATGATAAATGTGGGGGAAAAAGTTTTAAACAGGGTACAATTCTGCGATCAGTTCAAAAATACTTCCAACTTCAATACGTCTGTATTTCTTTTGCAATTATCCCCCAGTAAATGCAAGAACTCTTCAAAGTTTAATCGGTTTACGTCCATTTCGTGAAAAAGTAATTAACCCAATATTAGTTATCTCCCCCAAAATCAAATTTCTTTTCGTCGATCACGATTTCTCCCGAAGAGGAGTCGGCAGTTTCCGCCGCCATCGATCGAAACAGTGGCCCCCGTCTCTGCAGAAGCACCGCAATTATTCCTCTCCAGTCAGTCCTTTTGTATCACTAAATAAGTTTAGATTAAGGTACAGAATAGTTAACAACCCCCCTCCCCATGTTAAGAATGGATTTCTAAATAATAACGTTATTAATTAGAAACTCATTCTTAATATGAGGAGGAGGGGGGGTGTTAACTATTCTGTACCTTCACTACAAATAAATGCTGCAACGTCAATGAACTCGAGTTTTTGTTAGTTTTTCTTCTAGAGCAGTTGCATCTTTTGAGGCTCGTCTACCCTACTATTTAACCCATAGCTGGAAGGTGAATAGCTGGATTCGTATATTTCCTAGAGGATCCGTCCACACACATTCACACTAGTGTTTTATCGTATTTATACATGACATGCACATAGGCATATGTTAAACATTTTTTTTTTAGTCATTTGGTTCTTTTATACGACAGAGGCGCGTGACATTACTTTCGAATTTCAAGATATCGCTATAGCAAACGGAAGTCATTTTAATCATTAATAAATACTAAGCTGTCTGAGAAATTCGAGAGTAATTTTGAAACCTTTAAACTTTGAATTAGAAAATAATATTTGCTTTGAATTATACTTGAAAGGCAAAAGTCGATCATGGTTCATTTGTACACTAATTTTCACATGCACCCCTGTTGTATAAAAGAACCAATCATATTCTATGATAAAGTTGCATGACCCTCTTCCCTTCACTTCAATTCAATGTTATTAATACATTAGCATTATTTCCTGCTTTCCGACAGAATACAAAATCGACTTCACAATCTAGTGGGGGATGATTTCTTCTCTTCCCTACAACCCCTTTCCCCACAGAAGAGAGGTTGCTAGTCTTTCTCTACTCTACCATTATTTCTACGGAAAGTGTTCGACTGAGCTTCAATCTCCGGTTCCTCCTTGTAAAACTTTCATAACAAGAACTAACTTCCTACCACCACTGCAAAAGGAGACATTGCTAGTCTTTCTCTACTCTGTCGTTATTTCCATGGAAGGTGCTTGACTGAGCTTCAATCTCTGGTTCCTTCTTGTAAGACATTCACAACAAAGACCTCGTCTTCCTACCACAACAAAAGAAAGTATTTCCTTTCTTCCTCCATTAGCCTAACACCAGGCAAAATTTCCATGGACAGAGCTTCTTTGCAAGGGCTTCCCGTCTGTGGAACACATTACTGTTGGACTACTTCCCTGATGATTACAACATGGTCGTCTTCAAATCCAATGTCAACAAATACATAAACCCTAACCCCATAAGTAATCAAACTTAGTTCATACCATTGATCGTTCTTCATCTTTTGGTTTACAATCATTCTTCCTCATCAAGCCTTATCCTCGAGTGGCTCTTGGTCTTGATAAGTGGTGACTCATTAGTAAAAAAAAAAAACTTAACCGTCAACAGATAAGCCAAGGGAACTGCTGCATCCTATATATAAAGTAAAGTCATTTCTTCCTCTCTACATTTGTGTTCAATAGCTTTTTTTTAACTGCAAGCTATATGCATAAATCTGTTTTGCCAATTTTTTATGGCACATACTGCTCCGTGTTTATTGTTCATATGTATATTATTATTTTGTGAACATATGTATATGCCTATTATTTTGTATGTGTGTGTGTGTGTATATATATATTATTTTGTAGGCATAACACAGTTCCCTTTCTTTGGCTGTAACCGCATTACACATGCCCTGATTTAATATATACAATATATACGAGGCCTGTCTAAAAGTTATCTAACCTTAACATAGTCGTCTTCAAATCCAATGTGAATAAATACTTGCTATAAACTGCCCCATAAGTAATCAAACTTAGTTTATACCATTGACTGTTCGTCATTTTTTGGCTTACAATCATTCTTCCTCGTTAAGCCTTATCCTCGAGTGGCTCTTGGTCTTGATAAGTGGTGACGCATTAGTAAAAAAAAATTTTTTTTTTAAATCTACAACCATATATTAATGGACACAGGCAAGACCTATGGAATCGGCTGTGCTGAGTTCAAATCATATCGCATCTAATGTTATTGGCCGACTAATACTCTTTAGAAAGGTATTAACCTGCAATTGCGATTAAAAAGACACATTAATTTCTTTCCTTTCCTTTCTTTACAGTCACATTTAAAACATAAGTAAATGTGTATCGAACTGATTAGAATGTTAATGTTTATCTACATAAATAAATGAGAAAGATTTTGTTTCGCATTTACAACAAAGTTATGAATGAAATGTTTATTATTTTAAATCAATGTTTTAAGTATTTTAAGTAGCAAATTTTGCAAAGTGATTGTGAGCTGGCAAAGCTAACTAATTAATATATTGATTTGACTCGAGTCATCCATCTATTGATGATGAAACATTTGTTTTTACTTAAGGCTGATTGGGCAAACTAGAAGAGTATCCGACTCAGTCAGCACCAAACGGTGTTCGGTCAGATTTAGTTCCTGATATATTAAAGACTTCCTGTTTTGGGGTACTTCCTCTTCTGGTTTGCCAAGTTTTGTACTAATTTTTATTTATTAATTTATTTATTAAATTGTTAGGTGAAAGTACAGAATAGTTAACAGACCCACCCATCCCCTTTACATGTTAAGAATATCTTTCTAAATAATCTTCTGCAGTTTACGGGCTGTGCTGAAATAATAACGTTATTTAGAAAGCCATTCTTAACATCGGGGTGGGCTTTGTTAACTATTCTGTACTTTCACTTAACAAATAATAACTTAATTAATAAATTTTGGAAACTGAAACTCTCACCGGAAATTATATTACGGATGGAGTTTAATATCAGGAACTAAATCTGACTGAACACCGCTTGCTGCTGACTTTGAGTCGGGTACTCGTCTGGTTTGCCGCCAAACCTGAATATAGTCGATAGTACTCCACTAACTGGATCATTTATTTCTTCCCATTGTCAAATATATATCCTTATCTGCGAAGCCATGCTGTTCTCATAATTAGATCTTCAGTTTGTTCACATCACAACGGCTATAATGGATGACGGTAAGCCTTTACTGTTTGATGTATAACATTTCTTCTCATATATTTTTTATTTGACTATATTTTATTTTGCTTCAGTATACCCCCAATTGTCCCCATGAGAACAGAAAGTATACTCGGAGATACGACCTCATTTACTCCATCCACTGCTCCCTGGTCAGTTATTTCCTACCTTTCTGAGTCATCCATCAATGGATCGTGAAACAGTAATTATGTTTTTTCTTAAGCCTGCATATCGTCCATGGTACTACACTAACTGAATCATTTATTTATTCCTTTTTGTGAAGCCATGCTGTTCTCATGATTAGATCTTCAGTTTGTTTACGAGTGCAACTAGAACTTCTGCCACCCGTGCGATAGCAGGATTTGAGGTCATGGTTTACTCTTCTAGATCCGCCGTGTTATGTCTATGCCCTATTATGCATATTAACAGGGTAACCTCGAGAAGGGTGCGGCTCCTAACTACGCACGGACGGTAAGTCACCATGGAGACACTCTTTTTTTCGCATCACATATTGTTGGGAAGCATGGAGATCCCCTCTGCAAATCTTTTATACCAGTGATTTAGGTCGATCGAATCTAGAACAGTCTTTGTCCTAGAGCTATGCGTGAGCCAAACGGTTCTAGATCCGCCGTGTTATGTCTATGCCCTATTATGCATATTAACAGGGTAACCTCGAGAAGGGTGCGGCTCTGCACCATGCATTAATGGTCATTCACTATGGAGAGGCTATATTTTACGCATCGCATAGTGTTTTGCGAGGCATGGGGACCAGTTGAGGACACCCCTAGAAACCTACTCAGAAAGGTACTCCCCCCCCCCCCCCCCGCAACCCTTTTACCCATTTATTAGCTTGACTTCAATTACTCATATACAATGAATGGCTTACTCGTAATGTGAATTAGGTTTCAGCATTACCCCCCCCCCCCCCCCCCCCCGAATGTTGGTCGGCCATAAAACAAACAAACCAAACAGCATGCACAATTAGTGTAGGATATAATCAATAATATAAAATAAAAAAAATCAATAATCAAATATATTCTCATTTCGATACTTGTAATGAATGGATATCTAGAGAGTTTCAATACTTTGGCAGAGAATTCCAAATCGGTTCTGGAAATGGCTGAAGCAGTTTACGATTTGAAAGCCGCGAAAAATGTGTCAAAAGGCAGACGACACTAAGCATGTGATGGATTGGGTTAGGGTTAAAAAGACTTTTCACCCCCACCCTCTCAAAAAAGAACTTTCTCAAAAGAAATGAAAGTTGCTTTCAAATCGTAAACTGCTTCAGCCGTTTTCGGGACTGGCTCAGGATTCTCCGTAAAAGTACTGAAATCATCTGGATACCCATTCATTACAAGTACCTTCATTTCATATTATTTATAAGTTTATTGAATTTAAATATAAAAAAAGTAATTATAATTAAACGGGGCTGTGGAGTCGGTAGACCAAACTCTTGACTTTGATTCCTGAAATTTTAAAAGGTCTAGCTCTGATTCGAGCCTAAGAAACCTTCTTCCACTAGTAATAGTTTATATATGTTACTAAACCACTGGTGATCCATTGAGTCAGTATTTGTTACATATATTATTATTTCTATTTATAAAGATGGCAATTTAACTAATTTGCATATTTTTTTGCAAAAGGTCTCTTCATTAATTCAGGATCCACTCTTATTGTTTTCAATTTATTATTACACATAGTTCTATTTACACGCTTTTTTTTGTCATAGATAGAAAATTTTGCGATGTCTTTGTGATAATCATCTTTTGTTAAATTAAAAACTAAGCTCCCAGTCCAAACACACACACACATCACAGTCAAGCAAGCAAAGCAGTGAATATCCCACCCACAATGAAAATTTATTTCATTACGAAATTAAATTTCTTCCATCATGCATTTCGGTTTATTCGTACACAAATAAACTATTTTATTCTTCTTGTAAAATAAATACCTCCCACTCAGCACCGCCAAAAAAACAAAACCCACACATAAATACATTGCAGCTATATAAACAAATAACTTTATACAAATATATTTTTATACCGTGGATAAATGCTTGGTATTTACGGTGAAAAGAGTCTTTTTATTCACTTTATTTCTGGGGGTTGCGATTCTTGGTTTCCTCTATTTTGACACGGGTTCCGCTAGTTATAATTTCTAATCTTTATCATCAAAACAACATATTATATCAACATATAATATATAACCTTTAAAATCATGTTTTTACAAGCAACTATTTACATAAAAATGAATGACATCGTAAGAGATGAATGATAGCTTTTGGCAACTTTTAGAAAAATGAAATTCATTCTGTGACGTCATCAATTTTCAAGTAAATATATATATATATTTCTTTCTTAATAATAGTCATTTGGTTTTTTTATATAATAACTATCAGGGCTACCTGGCATTGCCCTGGATAAAAGTGTAACATATTTGTATTCTTGGCCTTTTGGCCAAGATCAAAGTGTAGTATCTGTTCCGATGGATACTACACTCTATAGACCGGTATCATCTTGGCCTTCGGGTCTTGATTCCGCCTGTCTGTGGGTTGGTCCTGTGCAGTTCTAGGAGGTTTAGCCTCCCCTCTTTGGGGAGGAGTAAATTTATTGCTTACTGCCTGAGGCACCCCTACCGGGGAATGCTGACGGGGCTGCCCAGCCAATTTTTAATGGCCAGAGTGCTCACCTTCTCGGGCGCTAGCTTTTCAAGTCCCACTTTCCCGACCCGACCTTGGGTCACATCTTACCTTATGGGAGTAAGATAAGACTGGCCTTGTGCCTAACCTCATGGGGAGGTAAATAAAACCTCATTCCTCCCTCCCTCCCTCTCCACCATCCTCTTCCTTCTATGTCCAGCCCATTCCTCTATCTGGACATACACACAAACACACACACACACACAGACAGGTGAATTATCCCAGGAATATATAGATAAGGAAGGCTCTGTAGACTGGCTGAAAAGAGGATCTCTCCACTATTATCAGGAGAGAATGATAATGGCTGCTCAAGATTAAGGCTTGATGGCCAATGCCTTTAAAAAGATGAGTGGTCTCAGCAACAATAACAAGTGCAGGTTCTGCCACACAGAAGTAGAGAGTGTGAGCCACCTGACATTCAGTTGTCTGATTCTCCTGGGGATGGCTATTATACAATGCGACACAACGGAGTGTCTAAATATCTTCACTGGACTATATGTAAAAAGTTAAATATCCAGTGTAGCAGCAAGTCCTGGGAGCATATACCAGAAAAACAGTTGGAAATAATTTATACACCATCCACTATGACTATGCAATCCCTACAGCTACATATCTAGAAAACGGAGCTGTTAAACCTGACATCGTAATATGGGACAAAAGGGAGAAAGTACTAACCCTAGTTGAAGTCAGTGTCCCTAATGATGCAGGATTGAACAGAGCAGAACGGGAAAAGATTACGAAATACCAAGGTCTTATGTACGACATGAAAAGAAACTGGAATCTTAGGAAAATCTCCATCATACCAGTAATTATAGGAGCAACAGGACTAATGAAAAAGAATTTCAAAAGCTATCTAGCAAGTATATCCGGTGAACCGAGTGCAAAGGAAATACAAACAATTGTACTTAACGGGATGGTTAGAATCTTAAAAAGATCTCTAGGCTGGAGTGTCTGAAATAGCCGGTGAATGTCTGGCATCCGGTAGGATGCCCCACCTCCAGCAAAAACAGAAAGATAAGAAAAATAAAAAATCGGAGAAACAGACAACTCAAGGAATAAGTCAGCATAAGGGAGTTAACTGTGTGAAAAAAAATCAGTTACTTCCCTTTAGTTATTGGCTTGAATTCAGACGACCCCATCGAGGAAATCAGTGACAGTTTGGGGTCAAATAATGAATAATTTTTTCTAAATTTTAAATATTACTCAGTTGGGGCAACACCGATCAAGAAAATACCAACTTTGTAGGTGTTTGCTTCATGGTCGTAGAGTTTTAGCTCAACATACACACCAACAACTGCCCTTTATATAATAGAAGATAGTATAAAGAATAAACTTCATTCTGTGATTAATTTTTAAGTAAATATATATATTCTTGTCTTAATAATAATAATTTTTTTTATTCGCTCTTCTCCTCCCTTCTCTCCTCTTCTGTCCCCACCCCCATCTCTTTTTTAATTGTCATTCACCTCTTCCCATCATTTGAAATATTAATTTAGAGATGAAATAAGCACAGTGACAACATCATCAGAGTTCTATAGGTAGCTTGAGAATAAAATTCTGCGACTTATCAGTCTTTTTAAAAATTATTATTTGTTTGTTATGCCTCCTTGGGCATCTCCCCTTTAACTATCTTCTCAATTCAACTGTTAAAAAAAAAAAAAAAAATTAAACTCTTGTTACAGTATCGATATCCAGATGAAATTCTGTTAAATATTTCATTTGATAACTCCCAAAAGTGCTCCCTCAATTTCTCCCTCCTACCACTTTCTCTGAATTCATCCAACCTCATCTTAAACTGATCCATGCTATTGCTGTTCTTAATTTGATCTGGCCACTTATTCCAAAAACATATTACTCTGTGAGCAAAAAAACTTAACTGGTTAACAGATCTAGTTTTTGAAAACTGCCTTGACAATAACCTTCCAGATCTAGGAGAAATACTAAAAAAATGCCCACCATAGTTAGAAATGCCATTAATTATCTTGAAAGTTTCAATCATATCACCTCTCATTCTTCTCTCAAGCAAAGTAGTCAATCCCAATTTATCCAATCTCTCCCTGTAACTGCACTCTTTTACTTTACTTATTAGTTTTGTCACCCTTCTTTGTACATCTTCCAGTTTCAATATTACATTCCAATTCTTGGGCCAGTCTTTTAGCTGTCAGGAGTGGCATGCGAGTATCAACCTTTCCTTGGTCATCCCATCTCTTTAGGGTTTGTTTTCTTGATCTTTCTTGAATTAAATTTTCTTTACATGCTTTCTTTACGTAGTTGGAGTCTGGTAGCCGGGAAACCTGTCCAAACCATTTTAATTTATTTTTTCAAACAACGATGTTGATGTATCTGTTCATGTTAAGCTTTCTGATATCGACATTTCTCCGTTTAGCTCGCAGAGTTACTCCAAGGATAATTTTTAAATGTTTAATTTCAAAGACATTGAGCTTCCTCTTATGCACTGTTAGTACAGGCCATGTTTCACTTGCATGTACAGTAGTAAGAGTGAGCAGAGAACAATTATGTTCCGCCAGTTTTTGCACTAATATGCATACAAAATCATAGAATTATGTCAGTAATTTGATTTTACATGTACAAATTATCATTTCTGATGACCTAAAGAAAGAAAATTTACTTTTTATTTAGAGTGGATGATTTCTTTCTGATATAAAAATTTGGTACTTCTACCAAACATGAACCAGTTTTCTTGAACTTCGCGTCGGCAGCGTTTGGGCATGCTATGTAAACACCCGAGAGAGATGCCGAGCAATTAGCCAATTTGCTGTCAGCTACCAGACGACAATTTCTAACCAGTATTGAAATTAATTAAAGCCAGTGCATGTTTATTTCCTATCCCCCCCCCCCCCCCCCAAAAAAAAAATTAACTAATTACTAAGAGCTGTGTAGTAGTGCTGAGTCTCGCGATGAAAGAAATCTGTTGGCAAAAAGAAAAACATGTCAGAAATGTTATTATATGTG
The DNA here is from genome assembly GCA_963556195.1 of Sepiola atlantica. NCBI lineage: Eukaryota > Metazoa > Mollusca > Cephalopoda > Sepiida > Sepiolidae > Sepiola > Sepiola atlantica. The sequence continues at coordinate 16,186,006 of OY744550.1, read as the reverse complement.
CTGGTTGATAGAAAGAAAAGGAACAACAGACAAGTATTTATGGAGGTGTACACGTTCTGACACCCCTTTTTAAGAGGATGGGAAGCGAGTTAAAAAGTTTGCGAGTAAAATATGTGCATATTTCTAGCCACCAGATAATATTATTAACAGTAAATCATACAGATTGATGTAGAAAACACTGTGGAATTTCCACAGGGTCCCGCTAGTATATATAATAATATGAACTTTTTCAGTCTGATGAACTCAATACTCCTACCTACATACATATGGTTAAACTAACATTCTTCTTTTGTGGATTCCTAATAACTTTTTCCTCGTCCAGACTTATGGACTCATTATAATATTTCCTTATAATAGGACTTTTATCATAACACTTTTATCGTAACACTTTCATCGTAACACTTTCATCGTAACACTCTCATCGTAACACTTTCATCGTAACACTCTCATCGTAACACTCATCGTAACACTCTCATCATAACACTTTCATCGTAACACTTTCATCGTAACACTCTCATCGTGACACTCCCATCGTAACACTCCCATCGTAACACTCCCATCGTAACACTCTCATCATCAAGACGCATGAACATTCAATAACTTCTTTACTAACCCATTTCTATTACTTGTTGAATGAAAATGAGAAATATAAACTTAATATATTATGTATGGGGTAGTCTTTGTCATTACTTTTGATAAATGTCTTTTACACTACAGTTGTACAACTAAGGCTTGAGAATCTAGTCTACTCCTCTATTTAATCTATAGCTGAAGGGAGGATATATGGATTCATACCTTTTTCCCCAAAGGGTATTAGTGAAAATTATGCGGTAGCCAGGACAGAACCCGAACTCTGCATGCAGAGTACACAGTCTGTACCTGTAACCACCTGTAAGCCCTATTGACACACACACATTGAATTCCAAACTTATCTTTGGTCAGGTTTCTTTAGAGACGAACGTGAAGAATGGCGGTTTCACTTATGCTCAGCGATAGAAAGCTAAAACAGATATCTATTTGACGCTGGTTCTCTTCGGTGATCGAGTAGTGAATAAATAAGGAACAAAAAATAACAAAGCCGATAGAGACAAGCGTGAAGAATGGCGGTTTCACTGGAGAATTGATTTAAATCTCCAAGAGTTAAAAGCGATCCCCATCTTTATCTGTGATGATCGGTTTACAACTTGACCGAAGACTTCCTCCACTTACAGTCTCCTTTCAAAATGTTAGTAGTTTGGCTTCAGGTTAGCGACCTGTCCCTGTAAAAAACACTCTTGCTGTGAAAACGGTCAATATATGCCTTTACTTTGACTGCCTCATGCGTCACAGGACACGGGAGTTCCTGAATCTGAGTGAGGTTTCTTTGCAAGTCATTTCCTTAGGGCAATTTTTTATAGGCCGGATGCACTTCCTGACACCAACCCAGTGTTTTTATCGAGTAACTATCTCTCGGTGATTGCCCACCAAGACTAAAGAGAACTTCATCTACCCTTAAAAATACAGGTGAAAAATAAGATAAAGCACTTCACACCTCTAGTTCTTGCTGACCCAAAACTAGGATCAAAGTGTAGTCGCTGTTCTGTCCTCGGTCAGAGTAAGAGAGTTCTATTTGAACTTGGGCAATTTTTAATTTTGTCCCAATCCAGAGTCCTCATTTTTGGGGCAGTTGGACTTGCCCATACTAAAAATTAACCTTGTGTTTAACTTCAGACTCCGTGGGTAGATAAGTAAGTAGGGACTTCCTAACTCCACAGTGATGACCCCCAATGAAATTACTAGGTAGGACTGAAGGCTGCAAACTACGACCCACTTCTCATACACACATGTGTACATACATAAGCATAGGATAGTTTCATTATGATCAGGAGATTATGATAATGGCTGCCCAAGATCAAGGCTTGATGACCAATGCTTTTAAGAAGATGAGTGGCCTCAGCAATGACAACAAGTGCAGGTATTGCCACACAGAAGTGGAGAGAGTGAGCCCCCTGACAACCAGTTGTAAGGTTCTGATGGGAGACGGCTACTATACACTGCGACACACTAGAGTGTGTAAATATCTTCACTGGACCATCTGTAAAATATTGAATATCGAGTATGGCAGCAAGTCCTGAAAGAACTGTTGGAAATAAGTCATACACCATCGACTATGACTATGCAATCCCTACAGCTGTTAAACCTGACATTGTGATATGGGACAAGAGTGAGAAAGTAGCAACCCTAGTTGAAGTCAGTGTTCCTAATGATGCTGGCTTAAACAGAGCTGAAAGGGAAAAGATAACGAAATACCAAAGTCCTATGTATGACATGAAAAGAATCTGGAATCTTTGGAAAATCTCCATCATTCCAGTAATTATAAGAGCTACCGGGTTCATGAAAAAGAATTTCATACCTGGTGAATATACCCGGTGAACCAAGTGCAAGAGAAATACAACAATTTCACTTAAAAGGACGATTAGATTTAAAAAAAGATCTCTAGGTTGGAGTGTCTGAAATAGCGGTCGAATGTCTGGCATCCGGTAGGATGCCCCATTCCTTTACACATACACTAATAATCATATTAGCTGGACTCTGTGGAAATTCCATGGTGCTTTCTACATAAATCTGTATAATTTACTGTTAATAGTAATAATATTCATTTTGAAATAATAAATGTATGTCAGAAAATTTAGAAAAAAATACTCTTTCTTCTTCCGTAAAAATAATTTTCATTGTCAGCTAAATACTTTTTAATTAAATAAAACGAATATGTCTCTCCTTTATTTATTCAAAATTGTAGCAATTTAATTCTTTTTAAAACAATAAATATTCTCTGCTTTCTTACTGTAAAAATATTGTTCAACTCAATAAAACGAATGCCACTTTTTGAAATGTATTTATTTAAATTAATACTGTTTTAGTCAACAAATTGATTTCGAAACAATTCATATTAAAATAGGTAAAGCCGGAATTGCTTGCCTTAGCGACATCAGATTAATTACCAATCATCTTTGGTGATCGGACGATCTCATTTAAAAAAATGTGTATGTGAAAAGTTATAATGTACGTACTAACAGGAAATGCCTTAGCGTATTATTATATAGATTAATAAATTGCTAACTTACCGCCAGGTAACTGTAAATTTACTACAATTTATTTTAATCTTTAATTTAAAGATTGACTAAATGTTTCTCTGCAATTGTTGGCAATTTCTGATCTATTGTTAATAAATTAGGTTTATTCTTGAACTCGGTAATTGCTAGTTTCTCATTCAAGCACAGGAAACACACACCCAAAGAACTACAAGTCATGAAGTGTTTAATTATTTTTCATTGAACTACAGATTTTTGTTTTTCAGTTTCCAAAATTAAGTAGACACCACGAGCAAAGTGTAGTATCTGTTCTGATACTACACTTCATTTGTTCTGTTCTCAGACAGTGAAGGAGAAATCCTTCAAGACTGTGGCAATTTAAATTTTTGTCCCAAAAATCTCACCTCTCCCACCCTTTTGACTATTTCCTTCACATTCTTACCCACCCCCCGCCCATTTTCAAGTTATCTTCATTTCTTCAAATCTTTCTCTAAAACTATGATACCACCTACATGCTAAACACAGTTTCCCCCTTCCTTCCTCTTTCCCCAGCCTCTCAAAATCCATGCCACACCTCACTACGACAAAATCCCCCCCCCCCACACACACACTTCACCTCTTCCACCCTAAGGCAAATTCACTAATATTCTCACCCCTCCCCATTTCATAGCTGCCTCAATGGTACCCACTCAAAGCTTTTCATATTCATTTCATTCTTCACCACCACTGACTTCTCGCAGCCTGGACTCTCCTCCAGCGCTCACAGTAGCCACGGCTACTATTTTTCCTTTATCACTCCATCATGTCAACCCAAAATTTCGATGTACTTGAATGACATTTTTCTTCAAACTATCATCCTGAGGAAGTCTTACAATAAAGACGAAACGTTGATGAATATATAAAAAAAATATCTCTTTGTTTTTTTTCCTTTTTCATTTCCCATTACGTCGGATTACTCTCATCCTTCCTTTCTCATATAAATATTTTTTTTTTTTTCTGCATCTTAATCACTTAGGAAGTGAGACAATCGAAATAATAATAAGCAAAAAAACAAAACAACGAACGCTGCAATCACCAATAAAAACAATTACATAAAAATACATTAAATATTTAGGTGATAAAAATCGTACATATTTCTAGACAAGCGTCTTGGTCCAGTGGTAAAGACGCTGGACTATAGACATCAATATCGAAGGTTCGATCCTTGTCTAAGTTAGCCATGCTGATGACGGCTGTGAGCCAGAAACACGTGTCCATGGATTACTTTTATGTACGTATAAAATTAATAAATATATACATATATATATATATATATATATATATATATATATATATATATATATATATATATATATAACATAAAATATAATAACACAAAATCACATAATTGTCGATGCAATAATTTATTTCAACCGTGCGGTTTTTTCAAGCATCACTCAGACAATTACATTTTTGAGACTCAAAAATGTAATTGTCTGAGTGATGCTTGAAAAAATCGCACGGTTGAAATAAATTATTGCATCGACAATTATGTGATTTTGTGTTATTATATTTTATGTTATTCTTGCTCTGTTTACTACATTGAGCTCTCATACCCAGATTTCCTCCTGGAATTATCCCATTATAACACAAATATATATATATATATATAATACATACACACACACATTTGTCTTTATTATAGAGTGGAAGATGATTTCCGTGCAAAATTAAAAATTAATTGTTCTATTCTAAAAGAAAAATAATGGAACTAAATGTAATAACAGAACACTCTTTCAATCTGATATGCTTATTGTTTGGAATGTGTATTTTGAGTTTGACAATCGTAGAAAATAAATGAGGGGGGGGGGGGTGCAGCCAAAAAAGGTTGAGAACCCATTATTGTTTGAGAAAGAAAATAGAAATGCATTGCAAAAGATTTTATTATATTGCAAAATATAAGAAAGTTAAAATATTGCAAATTACAGAAATAGAAAATAATTTTGTCCACAGTCGATATCAGATTTATTTGTCAAACGTGAAGAAATTCACCATTTTCTCCTGAGAAAATTAAAATTACAACAAAAAATACATGTATTTATCCGATATCTATACATGTATACACACCTGTATATATGTTTCCAAGGACACTCCAGCTGTTACGTTGTGCATCATCAACTTGATTGTTGTCTATGGATTTTGACCAATGCGATACATGTAATAAGACTAGCCGTCCTGGTCATCCTATTATAGTGAACGACTTGGATGTTGTTCTCACAGCGTTTTGGACGATGTAATCTCTGGCCTTCTTCAGGTGCATAATGTTGAACATGAGAATTTTTATGATATTTTAAAGTGAACCCTTTATTTAATCCACGGGGGTAGATTGTTCTTGATCCGTCAGCCATGACCGGGTAGAAATATTAATTAGCCGAATCAACAATGCCGATTAAAATATTGTAACAAATTAAAGACTATGTTGACTGATGAGAGAATTTAGCTAGAAACCAAAATTAAGTTCCTACAAAAAAAGCTTAGATCAAAAAGGCAGATTGTTAGCGTTAGGGTTAGGGTTAGCGTTAGGGTTAGCGTTAGCGTTAGGGTTAGAGTTAGGGTTAGGGTTAGCGTTAGCGTTAGGGTTAGAGTTAGGGTTAGAGTTAGCGTTAGGGTTAGTCCAAGCATGGCAACTGGATTCTGGAAGATGTGAAAACTTGAATGTTTGTAATGTTTTTCGGGGTGACGGCTAATGAAAGGTGGATTGCAACATAAGAATTATCTCTACGCAACTCACAAAAAAATTACCGATATAGAAATTGAAAGTTAGCAATGTAGAAACAAAAGTGCATTACCAATTGGACGGATATTGAAGCTTTTTGTAAAATAGATTGGGCACATGTGATAAGAGATGAAAATTATGATCTACAGAAAAGGGGTTCTGTTGTGGAGAACCTCAAGGAATTGATGGAGAAACATTTGCATCCGAGTTTGATGAACAACAACCACAGCGGTATTGGTTGTTGTTGTGGGTGTTGATGATGATGATGATAAATGATGAACGAAACCCGTTACTTAATCCATGGGAGTAGATTGTTCTTGATCCGTCAGCCATGACCAGGTAGAAGTCGTAAGTAATTCTTATATTCTTAGTATCGTCTATCACAAGTGCAAGGATATAATAAGAATTACTTACAACTTCTACCCAGTCATGGATGGCAGAACGAGAACAACTTACCCTCGTCGATTTTTTTTTTTTTTTTTTTAATGGAAATTGCTCCAGACAAGGCATAAAGCCACTTCATGTAAGGAGCTAAAGAAAAGAAAATACTACTTCAAGGTCAAAAACTAGCCTACGATAAGTGTTAGATGGATAGATTACGACCCAGAAAACAGCAATTCTTCCCCCCCCCCCCATCATAAACATTGCTCATGGATTACGTAAAGGGTTCAGTTCGAAAATCTGTACAGATTCCCGAGTTTGACAAGACACACCTGAAGAAGGTCAGAGGTTACATTGGTCAAAATGTAAAAATACAAACAAGATGAGAACAGTAGATTAAATCTTCGTCTCAAAAATTCCAAAACATGAAATAAGTATTTTTTTCATCTTCCGAGAAACAAAAGCAAACACGTGTATATATGTGACAAAAATCACAGAAGAAATTTTGAAAAATTATTTTCTCTCTCAAATTCATTGTTTCTATTTTGGGAATAGGGTGACAATTTTCGATGGACCTATTTCTTACATCAGTCAAAAATAAAATAAGCATCAATTTAAGCTTTATGCTAATTCCTGTTTATTTCTCACTTGTAATTATTATTAATTCTGGTAACACTGCATATGTTAGTTCAAAAGTGTCCATTTGTTTAAAACTCGTACATGAGTTTCAACCATTTAACAGATTTGAAGTTTGTTTGTAGGGAAAGACTGTTGAAAAATGTCCAACTAAAGGCTAGACATAGAATAATCAACAGTTCTGTATTTTATCATTTTTGATTTGATTTTTCTCTAAGAGACAAAACTGTGTTATTTTAATAACATTTGCCTTAATGAAAACATGCTGCCTAAATACATTCGTGTATAGAAAAAAAATTTGTCTAAAAACTTACACAAATTTTTTTTCATTACGGCAAATTAAATAACACAGTTTATATTTTTGTTTTATGAGGCTTTTTTCTTTTTTATATATACCAATTTGATCGGAATGCCAAATGGATTATTCATAAACTTGAAAAATTAAAAAGTGTAATAAACAAAAACAAAATGATATTTAATAACGTTTGCCTCATACACACACACACACACACACACACACACACACACGCCGCCCATCACATTCCAGCATGTAAAATGGGCATTAAACCGGATATGATAATGATATATATATGGTACTAACAATATTTGTTTGCAAGATTACTGTTGAGGAAAAATGAACAAAGTAGTTTTATTTATTTTTTAAAGATTTATTTGTCAAACTCGAGTCGGGTCATCTTCATGACTTGTATTGTCGATTTCACTTAATAAATCTGCTTTTGGCTTCAATGAGAGCGTCGAGATGCCTTAGAACTGGTTACAGACTTTTGTTACCGTCCCCCCCCCCCCCCATGCGTCTCTGGTAATCCTGGCCTTTTGCTGCTCGCTCGTAGCTTCATTTTCCAGCTGGATCTGTTGGTCTCTCATCCCACCACCACACCCACACAAAGTAAGCAAGGGGGTTGCAGTCAGGCAAAACTGGAAAGTCAGATGTCAGGTAAAGTGTGGTTGATGAAGTTCTCTGACAGCCAGACTTGGGTCTTCCAGCTGGTATGGCAGAGTGTTGAATCTTGCGGGCGCACCTGCAGCTACACGGTCGATTCAGGGTTTCGCTACTTCATTCAGAATGCAAATGTGACCATCAATGTTCAGCTTGAGGCTCTCACAAAAAAAAAGGGGGGGGGGCGGCATAGATATGAACGTGTGTCAGCGTGCGTTCACTACACAGACTGAGATCGTCTGCTCTCTGTGCTGGTTTATGGAGGACTGATTCTGATGTGGTCTCAGTCAATGCTATACGTTATAGTATAACGGAAGAACTCTCCCTCCAAATAAAATCAAGACTCCAGTTAAAATCAAGTAACAAATGTTTCTTTTCTTTGGAGGTTACGCTGATACTCGTTTTCTTCTACTGAATAACAGACTTGCAAATGAGAATTCTTAGCCAAGAACCAAATCAAAGCCCAAGTCCAACCGAACACCAACAGACCATCTGTTTTCGAAGGCCAATGAAAACCAACTGACTGTCAGATCCTAGAAAACCAAACTGATCTCCTCTGCCTATCTGCTGGGATATATGTAGATGTCAACTGGACAATCCCAGAAAGACCACTTCCGATTTTTAAGCGAGTTACTGGACAATCCCAGAAAGACAACTTCTGATTTTTAGGCGAGTGACTCGAGGCCTCACATGGTCACCTGCGGTCTTTTTTTTAAATTTCATTCTAACGACTCTACTTTTTTTTTTTTTTTTATTAAACTAAAGAACGCTTTAAAATAAGTTAAAAAACAAAAACTTATCTATGTAGGTAGAAGAGTAACTTATATTGCCTTTGGTAACATTTACCTGTTGCATATTTGTTTTTTTACCCCTTTTTTGTTCTGTTGACTACAGTTAAAAAATACCCGGATTTTGTTTGTTTTGAAATTAAACTTTCTTGGTTGAACAAATTATTTGCTTTTAAAGTTATTCATAAGATGGGCGTTCAGACGTTGACTTTGAAAAAAGATAATGTCATTCGGATGAAAGATTTTGTGTGAACTGACTTACATGTTGAGACAAAGAATGAACAAAGAAAAGAAAAAAACAAGGCCAGGATTACCAGAGTCTTTGGGGGCCTAACTTAGGAGACAATGACCAAAGCCTGTGGCTGGTTCCAAGATCGCATTGAAGCTGTCACCAAAGCCAAAGGCTGGTTCATTGAGTGAAATCAACAAAAATCAAGTCATGAAAACAAACTGAAAACCCAAGTTTGATAAATAAATGCCGACGGGGCTGCTCAGGTATTTTTGTACGCCAAAGTTCTCATCCTCTAAAGTATTGGCTTTTCAATCCCACTTTACGACCTTGTGTCACATCTTACCGCTGTGGGAGGGAGATAAAATAAAATTTTTATAAATAAATCTAAAAAAATGAAACTACGGTGTTACTTTTTCCTCAACAGTAATCTTGCGAACAAATATCGCCTGCACATATCTATTTATTTACCTCCCCAGGAGGTTAGGCACAAGGTAAGATGTGACCCAAGGTCGGGTTAGGAAAGTGGGACTTGAAAAGCCAGCACCCGAGAAGGTGAGCACTCTGGCCATTAAAAATTGCCTGGGCAGCCCCGTCGGCATTCCCCGGTAGAGGCGCCTCAGGCAGTAAGCAATAAACTTACTCCTCCCCAAAGAGGGGAGGAAAAGCCTGGGAGGGTGGACCTCCTAGAACTGCACAGGACAGACCCATAGACTGGCGTAAATCAAGCCCCGAAGGCCAAGACAATACCCGTCTATGAGGTGCAGTATCCATCGGAACAGATACTACACTTTGATCCTGACCAAAAGGCCAAGAAGTTACGAACGTCGCCTGCACATATCTAGCAAGAATGTTTGTATAAATAAAGATTTATACTAAATAAATATATATATATATATATATATATATATATATATATAATATATGCTGTGTATGTGAACAGTAAATAAAATATATATAAAATAATAAATATATATGTGCTGTGTATGTGAACAGTAAATAAAATATATATAAAATAATAAATATATATGTGCTGTGTATGTGAACAGTAAATAAAATATATATAAAATAATAAATATATATGTGCTGTGTATGTGAACAGTAAATAAAATATATATAAAATAATAAATATATATATGCTGTGTTTGTGAACAGTAAATATTCATTTAAACAATACTGAAAGAAACAGACTTCATATCGATTTTATTTTTTTCATCAACTTTTCCATATATCTGATCTGTCTATCTTGTATACTTAGGCAGCATTTCTTCATTGATGCATGTTTGATTAAACAACAGGGACAATTCCTGTTTGTTTGTTTTTTTATCCATCTTTTCATGTTGACGGGCCAACGATCTAATGTTCTGTTCAAGTGTGAACAGAAACTCGCCAAAACTGCTAGCGTTTTCTAAACCCCTCATATACGTCAGGTATGTCGACGGTATCCTTCTATTAACTAAAAACTTAGCTAAATTAACCTTGATCAAAAATGCATTTAAAAATAATTCTGTATTAAATTTCATGCACGAAATAAATATAAATAACAAAATTCCTTTCATCGACATAGAAAGAAAAGCTGACGCAGATAAGTTCATCACATACACGTACAAAAAATTACAGGCAAAGGTTCAAGCTAGCTTAATTTTAAAAGTGAATGTCTTTATAGATACAAAATGGCCGTAGTGAAAAATCTTATCTACCGAGCCAAACGAAACTCATCTACCAATAACATATTTTATACTGAACTTGCAGACATTAAACAAACCCTAATTAATAATAACTTCCCAAACCACATCGTCGATCAGTAAATTCAACACTCTTTAGCCGCGATAACGAAAAACAACAACAACAACAACAACAATAAAACTAACAATAATAATAATAATAATACCAAAAATATCAATCTATATTACTGCAACCGGATGCACCCTAATTATCAAGTAGTTGAAATAATCAAAAATTTTATACATAAACATATTTTCCCTATTGACAAAAACTCTAAGCTCCGTTTCACTATTTACTATAAAAAAATTTAAAACAACTAATTTATTAATAAGAAATAACCCTACAGTTTACTAGAAACTAGTAATGCCGTATATGTATCCAAATGGCTCATGGGAGAATGTGTTTCCAAAAACAATACATATATCAGTATGACTAGAACTAGTATCTCTCGTCGCCTTACATGTCACCTCTCCTCCCCGCATAGCTCCCTTTACCAACATCTGGTATAACACGACATCCCAAAAAAATTTAAGAAACATATTCGTAAAAAAACACTGCTATCCTCGCGATATTAAATTGCAACCTACACCTCCTCATAATCGAAGCCTTACTCATCCAAACAAACAAACCTACCATCAACCAAGCTCGCTCGCTATGATCGGGGAGAGTGTATACTAACATGCTTTTAATAAAAATAGATAAATGAATAAAGGAAAAAAATAATAAAATTAAAATGGTTTTAATCGACTTTCTTAATAAATTCACCAATTTTAATTTTTGTAACTCCCGTGCTTGATGAAGACTCATGGAAGTCGAAAACGTTTGCTGTTTTGGCGACTCCCTGTTCACACTTGAACAGAACATTAGATCATTGGGCCACCAACTTGAAAGGATGGATTAAAAAAGAAACAAACCGGAATTGTCACTATTGTTTATATTGTTTAATTAAACATTTATATTTATAATTTTTAATTTTAATCAATTATTCTTTAATTCTGTTAAATTTTTAATTAATCATTTATTCATTCACATACCTTACTTATTTTACCATGCTTTTAACTAATCTGATTAGCCCTTTTAAATCCCTAGAAACCTTAGCTAGTAACTGCAAATATTCGCCAAATGTTTACTTGTTACCTTTGAAATGTTAGAAGTTCACTCATTGGAATTCTATTTTTAGCATCGGTAAGCATCTTATACTTTCGAAATTACCCTGCCCTCCCTAAATTCATTTTATATACGATCCTATTTTGTCCCCTTCCTTTTCTCTTCAGATACATTTTACACTCAATAACCTATTTCTTAACCATGACTATCTATCGCCCGCTCCTACCCACAAATCCCCTATCACTTTAATCTCCACTCCCCCCATCTACTCCTTTATTTCCTCCCAGCTGCAACAGCGGCTCTCTCAACCAATCCGAACACCACTACTCCCTCACTCTTTAACTTCCCCTCCCCCCAACCCCAAATTTAGCTTTTTGTTTCACTTAAATTTTTTCTTTTGACTCGATATCATTTGCCTTTTTCTATGGTCCAGGAAGTTATCAATAATGGCCAGCTTTTTTCTTTTCAATTCCATTTGAGTGCGTTTGGATTTACTTATATTTGAACATTCTCTCCATACTGTCCCTACGCAAAAGCTTTTTTCGTTTTCTACAATTTCTCCTATTCATTGGACATCTTTTCAACGGACATCTACCACCCGGACAAACCACATATCTTTTTTACAGAACTTTTCTTTCACTACATTTTATAATAATATTTTTCAAATATTTTAACTTTGGCTTTTTCGAAAGCCAACTTATCTATCTGTATTTCTCCTCTGATGATAAGATCTCGATCTTTGAAAAGCCTTGGCTTAAGGAAAGAATAATAAACACTTGTTTATTACTGAATACACCTTGCATTGAACAATTGAAATTTGAAATAAATTTGGACATTCGTCACATGTTTATCACTCTTTTTTCTTCTATCTCTCTCTCTATATATATATAATATATATATATATATATATATATATACACATATATATACATATATATATGTATATATATATATATATATATATATATATATATTAATTCATTTTTTCGTACATATAAAAAGAATCAATAGACACGTGTTTCTGGCTATCAGTCATCATCAGCATGACTAACCCGGGTAGGATCGAACCTGCGATTTTACCACAAGCACTTTGCCGAAATTTGTACGATATTTTATCGCCATAATGTTACATAGTCTTTGTTATTGTTTTTACTGGCGATAGAATCATAGCTGTTTTCTTAGTATTTTCCACTTCCTAAGCTGTAAAGAATCTTGCGTTAAGTCAAACTTTTTAATAGGACGTGTAATTATTTTTTTAATTTTATATATATATATATATATATATATATATATATATAATAGAGAATGGTAGTTTGCTTGAAGCATTGCTGGGTATATTAGTAGTATGTTTTTAAAAGGCTGTGGGCAATGCAAATTCCGGGTAAGATGTAGATTGGAAGGAACAAAAATAAATCGAATACGAAAAATTACTTACTATTTATTTTTTCTTAAAATCTTACATAACAGCAAGTGTGTTGTTAGCTGTTATATATATATATATATATATATATATATATATATATATATATTATATAATTAACTTGTTACAAATATCCAGGGGGTATAAATCCGAAGGAAGTTGAAACCGGGTTTATGAGAGTGCTCGATGAAAATTCAGAGCAAAATATTTTTTATCACCAATAAATATATATATATATATTATATTCAAAAATTATTTAAAAGATTTTTTAATTATAATTTAAGCGATATCTTAACTGATGGTATCCGGGGATAGCATAGAAAGTCCATATACGATAGTAAATGCTCAATATTGTAACTAGAGATTTGAGAGAGGATATATGAGAGCCTCAAACTGAACAGTTATTTGTATATTTTCTCATTATGTTCAACTAAAGGTCAATTTTCCCTTTTCAAAAAGAATTCTTTTCACAACAGCGAGATAAGACATTCTGTGATGTAATAAAAGGATGCTTCAAATATTTTTTTGAAAAAGTTTTTAAAAGAGTGAAACTATTTTGAGAAGGATTTGTTAAGAGCTTTTAAAATTTTTTTTTATACATTAAAATACTTTTTTTTTTTTTTTCAAAGTATTGGATGTTTCTTAAGTGTAGCGTTCAATGATATTACACATGATAAACAAAGTGCAAAAAAGAAGACTTTTTGAAAAGCCTAGGTTTAAGGGAAAATTGATCCTTAGTTGAACATAATGAGGAAATAAACAAATAACTGTTCATTTTTAAATATATTTTTGCTTTTTGCTCTTATATATCCCTCCCTCTCTTTATATATATATATATATATATATATATGTATGTATATGATTGTTTTTCTTCAAACAGACATGTACAAAATCTGCAACACTGGCATGTCGATGTTATCGATCTACAGCTGTTAAAATATACTTGTTGAAGATAGGGAAAAGAAAAGAAGGGAAAGAAGAGAGGGAGGGGAACAAAAGAGAAATCATTGTAACTTAAGTCTAGACGTGTCAAAATGTCAGGTTGACATCTACGTTTGCAGGCAGGCATATTTCAAGTTTGTGTTTGATGAACGTTTGTGTCTGGGTTTTAAAACATTTAATATTTCTTCCTGTTAGGTTATTTTTTAAATTTCTTTTTTTTTTTTTTCTTTGCTGTTTTCTTTTATTTTTTCAAAAATTTACTTATTAATTCACTCATTTCATTAATTTGGGAACATAAGAATTTCCAGTTGAAATTCTTTGGATTCCTATCCTGCGGATGTTTACTTTACCTGGATTACTATATATATATATATATATATATATATATATATATATATATATATATATATATATATATATATATATATATATATATGAATAAAAATGGGGAAAAAATGATCCAACGTGATGAAAAAGGAAAGCCAAAAACTATATTATTTATGTATTCATCAACGTTTCGTCTTTATTGAAGACTTCCTCATGATGAATAAAACAATGCAGAAAAATCATACAGATATTAATTTTGATTTGCTAGAAATTGTCTAAATTTTGGCATGGCTGTAGATGAGAAATAAGCAAAAAATGAAAATCACGATTTTGGTTAGTCTGTTATCAGCAACAGTCTGTACATTTCAAGGGACGCGAGATATGAATGGGGTGATGGCTTGGATTTATTAGATTCCCATATCTATTTTTAGCTAGGGAGTTTGTCTGCGTCAAAATATGTCACAACTGAGCTTGGCCGATAGTGGATGTTTGGGCGGAGGGCAGCGGAAGTCTAAATTTATTGTTATGTTCTGAATTAGAAAGAAGAAAGAAAAGAGAAAAAAGGACAATTATATTTTTTTTTATAAGAATGTAAAAGCGTGGAGATTTTTATTATTTTAAAATGCAAATTCTAATTAAATACAAAAAGTTTTGGCATAAGGAGAAAGGGAGGGGGACATCATACCTATTAGTTTATTTATTCAAGTGTGAGTGTATTAATTTATTCCTATTTATTTGATTACTTTATTTGTGTCTCATTAATTAATCAATAAATTTCTTGCAATATGTGTAAAAGTGGGTTGGAAAAAACTTTTCGTTTTCAATCAGAATTGTGTTTCAAAATAATAAAAATCTCCATGCTTTTACTAGCAATACCCATCGACCATATAACAGTTTGTATAATCATGGATTTCAAGGTAGTTCTACTAAAATCGTCATATTTTAAAAACCAAAACACTTTAAGTCGTCAAAATACCACCATTTTGTTTGTAAATGAATATCCTTTCACATGCATTAATAAATAATAATCTACATTATATATTTTCAGAGTTTTCAGCAAATAAAGTCACAAAAATGTTAACATCATTTTTGGCCATTTACGTCAGTTTTTCTTTTAAAGATATCGTACCATTCGTCTTTGGGAAATTTCTACATGAAATTTGGAAGACAATCAGGATAAATATCAATTTCAATTATTGTCGGGGTACGAAATTAATTGATCCATTATTTTTTTTGTAATCTTAAAAATAAACCTTCAACATGACGTGTATCAAACATTTTTTAAAAACTATTTTTCGTACCCCAACTAGTAAATAAATCAATCTTTTAACTTTTTTTATGCATTAAAATTATAATTGTATGTTGTTTTGTATTTCGGTAGTAATAATTTTAAATTACCTTATCCAAAAAAATATTGTCCCTTTTTGAGCGAAAGTCAACAATGGCTGAGTGACAAACCCCCCTCAGAAAAAAAACCCTTAACTCTAACTCTAAGTTCGAATGGCAACCTCCATCCAAAACAAAACCCCTTCTTTGACCTAATCACTAACCCTAAGTCCGAGTGGCAAGCCCCCTAATCCTACAAAAAGCTAATTAAAACCACACATAATCGTCTAGAAAAAAAAAAGCAGACACCCATAAAGAAAAACGCACAGGATTTATTTCTCATAGAAAAACAATTGATTAACTGCCCTAAAATGCAAGAATAGCCCGGAAATGGTGAATTATTTTACATTAAATTTATGTGAAACTAATTCCCCACTCTAAATTCTAATTTAATTGTTTTTTCTGCTAAGTTTTCAGGGTGTTCACACTTAATTGCCCCTAGCCCTAACACTAACCCGAAGTCCAAGTGGTAAGCCCCCCCCCCCCATCCTCCTCCTACAAAGACATAAACATCTAAAAAAAGGGAAAGAAAAAAGGAGACCCCCCAAAAGAAAACAGACAAAAAAAAAACAAGAAAAACGCACAGGATTTATCTCCCATAGAAGAAATGATTAACTGCCCTAAAACGCTAGAATGGCCTTGAAATGGGGGATTATTTTACATTAAATTTATATGTGAAACTAATCCCCACTCTAAATTCTAAAATAATTGTTTTTGTTTCTTTCTGCCAAGTTTTTCAGGGTGTTA
>OY744550.1:16104534-16164534 GCA_963556195.1 Sepiola atlantica | reverse complement strand
TAAATTATTAAATCATTCTTTCTAGCCAGTGATGTTAATTTAAATTACCTCCCTTGAAAATGCAGAAACAAATTTAAAAAAAAATTAAATCACTTTAATTAATTACTGTTAATATTGACAAAACTATTGCATATATATATAGGGGAAAATAGAACAATAAAATGTCAAATGAATAACACCAAATATTAATTTATTATAAACTGTTTAAAAAATAGTTATGCAAATTAGTCATTCTAATGACTCTCTTCGGGATTTTCCTCTCTACTATATATACAGTATTTCAAAATGTAATGTTGTATTATTGATTTAAATAACAGTAACCCGTTTTGATGGTAATATGGGAGTGATAAATGAAAAAAATATTTGATTCATTTGGATAACTACTCATTACAACCATTATTTATACCATATGCAATAGCTGAGTGATTTACATACAATAAAGGGATCTGACTTGTGTTGAAAATTGTCTTGCATATCGTAGGAACAGAAGTTCAATGTAAGTCAGGAACTGCCTGTATTTCCTAAAAAATGTTATACATTTTTATACAAATATGAATATATTAAAACTTGAAGATTGGATTAACCATGAAATTGCAATAAAATGTTAAGATAAGTCAAATCTATTATTATTTATTATTGTTATAAAGCTCTATCAAAAAAGATATCGGCCACTTATATATGCCTATATATGCCAAGTCTACTTTATTGATTTGACTCGATTTCCGAATTCATATCTGAAAGACCGATGTTTGGTTAATTTTTATGTTATTATGTAATCTCTGTTTTACTATCTCTACAAATAGCTATTCCTATGTGTGTAGCACTAAGGGAGGTAAATTAGTATATATTTAAGTGGCTGTAAGCATCAACAGCAGCTGACTTGAAGTATTAGTATTCTTTGTAATGTAAACAAGACAACTGTTTTTTTTTCCAAGTGAAATTGATTATAAACGTTGTTGGTAAGTTGGTGTGGCGTAATTGATGATCTTGAGCCAGAATCGAGCGGTGGAGATAGCCCGGACTTACTTCATCCCCACAGTAAGAGGGTCCGCCTTTGCCTGGCTTGCAGATGGAAAGGGAAATAAGTTTTGGCTTACTAGTTTTCTAGTGAGGATTGAACTCGCAACCTCAAAGTAACAAATCTACTGGTTGCTGCACAATAATACGTGGATTCGCCTTAACGACAAATAGTCAGCTAGCGGATTATGTTTTTTCTGATTGGTTAAGCGGAATCAACTGCAGGAAAATCTGCTAATAAAAAAGAGAAGAAAATCAGGTGAAGTGAGTGTGGAGTGAGATTCTGCGGTGAGCCGAATTATTTTTTCGTTCATTGGAGCTCAAAGTTACACAGAGGGTTTTTGTGCTTCTACAGGAATTGAACCGAACTGGGTTTTTTTTTTTGGTTTATTGCTTGGAGTCTAGTCATAGACTTCTGAATTCCCATTTTCAGTTGGATATAAAAATTTGTAGAAAAAAGACGAAGTTTGGCTTTGTTTCACAAGTTTTTCAAAATATTTTTTTGTAAGTGCAGTAAATTCTCCATCTAAATATGCTGCATGTGTAATTTATAGTGGCAAAATGTTTGCTTATGTTATGTGTATATATCTTTATGCCAAGTGACATTATATAAATCATCATCAGCAGCTAACTTGACCTAACTTGAAGTATTAATAGTGTTTATAAAAAATGTGTTAAAATTCCCTGGACAATGGTTCTAGGACACAAATGAAAAGCAGTGGACTCAGTACAGAACCCTGATGTACTCCTTCTTTAACATTAAAACTCTCACTAAATGTGCTATTAATTCTAACATGAATTTGAAAATTTCTGTATAATGCTTGAACCATTCAACCAAAGACAAGTGTTTTTTTTTGTTTTTTTCGAGTGACTTAAATTATAACATTTGTAGATAAGTTGAGAAACAATATGTTCTTCAGAATTGTCCGATTTATTCTCTGCCTGCTTCCTTTGTTCCAGCTCATTTGATTCGTTAGTCTAGTGGTCTTCATCGATTCACTGTTCTGATACCTCATTATAATACAGCTTCCTATTCCAGTAGCTTCTTTCCAAGACCTCCAGGCTTGTGAAATTCTCTTCCTTTTAAAAAATTTTTTTTTTTTTTTACATAGTTCACCCCAAACAAGGCAGGACGTCACTGTAGACGTAAGGGGCTACTGAGAAAAAAGAAAAGGGGAGAAGGTAGGGGGCAGTCAACCTAGATTGGGATCTGCGCAGCGAGATGACTGTTTACATTAGTTTTAAACTTCTGCATGTCTGTACTGTCGGGGAAACAGGGGGCAGGGAGGGAGTTCCAGAGGCCAGCAACACGAGGAAAGAAGCTATTTGAGTAGAAGGCTCTCCGACATCTGGGGACCTCCACAGTGAATGAATGAGATTTAGTTGATTGTCGAGTTAGTCTAGTAAATTTACGTCGAGGGGGCACCAGAATAGCCAGTTCATCGGAGCATAATCCATTGAAGTATTTGTAAAACAAGCACAAGGATGCTACATTGCAGCGATGGGACAGGGACTGGAGCTTGGTTGACAGTGAGGGACCTATTTGGTTGGCGATTCTTTTTTAGACCTTGTCAAGGAGGGAGAGACTAGTAGATGATGCACCAGCCCAGATGTGACAACAATACTCCATGCATGGGCGGATGGTGGCTTTGTAGAGATACAGGATAATGTCAGGTGAGAGGAGTTTACTAGCACGGTAGAGGGAGCCAACCTTCTTTGTGGCAGCCTTGGCAATGTCTTCGATGTATTTGTTCCAATTCATGTTACCTATGAAGGTTAGGTCGAGGAGTTTGAATAATGAACTCTCAGGTAGGGTGTTATTAGCCATGACAATCGGTGGTTGGAGAGGTTCTTTGTAGTTATTGAAGGAATGACTGTATTTCTTCTACCTATAGACTAGTCTTTGGAATAATCATCTTTCGTTCTTGTTAGCTCCTTACGTCAAGTGAATTCATGCTTTGGCTGGAATGACTTTGATAAAAAATTTTTTTTAATTATGCCGTTATTTTTGACAGCATCGGCACATTAGTGTTTAAGTAATGACTTATGTGCCATGTTGTTTAAATTTTTTTATTTTTCAGATGATTTTTTTTTTTTGTCTGATTTTAATATTAACTTATATTGTATTTTACAGTGCTGAAAGATAAAAGAGATCCGCCAGAGGAAAAAAGGATATATATATATATACATCTATATATACATGTAGTACACACACATATGTATATATGTATATACACACATATATGTATATATATATATAAACGAAACATATAATCATTTGTACTTATATATATATATATATTTATATATATATAAGTGTGTGTGTGTATATATATATATATATGTATATACATGTGTTAAAAGAAGAGAGATACAAATATGAAACATGGCATCAGTTCCTTACAATGTTCATCCATGGAGCCATCTTGACGGGAATTCCGGTTCTCCACAGTGGAAGAAATGCATCGTTTGCCGCAAGACGGGCGCATTTAAATTACCGACAGAGTTTTCACACCATTTGCGGAACTTTCACTGCTCAAAGGAAGGCGGATCATATGTATGTCGATATGGCATCAATGAAGTCTGTCCATCGCTGCCACTTGAAGGCGTCAGTGACAAGGATTATGAGGATCACGTTGCTAGGGATCACGTCTACAATGGCTCAGGTAAGATTGAAATAATAGACACTCCTTTTAATCAAATCATTAGGACTAGATTAGGTTATAAATGTTTAACCCTAATTAACTTCCTACCTGGCAATCCTCTACATAAGATTTTGAAATGGAATACTCTAAAACTTAGCCATAGTTGTACAAATAACGTGGAAGAAATCATTAAAAAAATACACAGTAACAAATTATTAAATGGTCATAATAAAGATAGAAGCACAGACACTAATAAAATGGTACTTTCTTAGATTAGGAACCACACTAAAATCGAGTCGGCATCAGTACTTTCCAGCGGTTTATGTAAACCGCTGGAAAGTACCGAAGCGGTTAGACAATCAAATTGCGAGAAAATAAGCAGACGACATGTCAACATTTCAACTGATTGAAATTCAAAAGTACTGCAATGAAGTTTCACAAGCTATCACTGGCTGTTGCGTCTCCCGAATGAATCATTAATGTTTGTCAGGAAGAAAAAATGATCACAGAAGAAAAAAATGTCCCCCCCCCCAAAAAAAAAAAACAACTTTAGTATCTAATCCTAAACCCTAAACCCTAACCCTAACGAAAACAAAATAATTTTTAGTAAAAAACACCCCTAACTCTAACCATAACAATGCCATTTTTACCTGATTACAAATCAAAATGTCAGTAAAAAAAAACACTTCAAAAATATAATTTATCACCTGTTTATTTTTATTTCTTCATTAAAAAAATAAATATTTCTTTCATACAATTTCGCTAAATGTATTTGATTTTTTTTTCTTGAATTTTTTGCTTTAAATGTTGGTTAATGTTTGTTTTTTTCCCACTTGTAAATCCGGCTTAGATTTTGATTTTTTGGACGCAGGTAGGTCAACTGACTTGGCATCAGTACTTTCCGGCGGTTTACGTAAACACCCGGAAAGTACCGACACCGCATCAGTTTTAGCGTGGGTCCTAATCTAAGAAAGCACCATAAAAATATAAATATGTCGATAAAAGTAAGAAAGACAATAAATAAATAATGGCATAAAGTTGAAAGTTGTAAAACTATAAATAATTTAAATGTAATTACAAAAGAAACAAGCCGCGCATGCGTGGTCCCCCTCTGTATGTGACTCGATGTGGCGAGTGTAAAATGCAATAAATTTGGGCAATTTGGGGCATTGTTGACCCCCATTGTACCCCCTGGAGGTGCGAACCAGAATTTTTCTGAGGTCAAGGATGTTCATTTTATATCCAGAACAATTATCTCTACATTTTGGTCAAGTTTCAGAAAAATTGAATGAATGGATCGAACGTTATGGGAGAAAAGGGTCATTTTTTGCCATTTTGGGGACTTTCGCACCCCTGGGGGTGCGAACCAGATTTTTTCCAAGGTCAGCGATACTTATTTTCTATTAGGAACAATTGCCTCCATATTTTGGCCAAGTTTCAGAGAAATTGAATGGATGGATGAAAGGTTATGGGGCAAAAAATGTAATTTTTTGCCATTTTGGGGCCTTTTGACCCCCTAGGGGGCTAACCAGATTATTTTTCAAAAATCGGAGAATGTCACTTTCTAACCTGACAAAAGTTACAACTTCATGCAAAATTTAAGAGAAATTCAATGGATGGTTGCGGAGAAAAATCCGGACGGACGGACGGACGGACGGAAATGCCTCAAAACATAGGTCTCCCGATTTTATAAATCGGGGGACCAAAACAATAGAATAGTATAACAAGCAATGATATATACAAGAGATTAAAAATATCCTCCAGCAGATTTAAAACTAGTCTGTATAATCACAGAACTTAATTTTAAAATAGAAAGTATAACAATAATACATCTCTATCTAGTTATTCTTGAGAACTAGTAGAACAAGTCATGGGTTGTAAAAACTCACCAATAATTGAATGGAAAATCATTAAAAGGGTATCCATATGTTGGCTTGAGATGATTCATGCTATCTATGTCTCAGCGAAAAACTAGCCATTATTAGATTTCCTTAACGAGATAAATTTATTGAATCACAGAAATTAAATTTCACAAGCTGTACCTTCAGGATGGAATAAGTATATTTAACTAAATGTTTGAGTAAATTGAAACATGAATATGCATTTGAAATTAACATATTTGAGTAAAACTTGAATTCATATCAATTAGTATATTTATCAAATAATGAGTAATCAGTCCTTCTGCTGTTTAACAATGACGTGTAGGGCCTCTCTCTTAAAAGAAATTTATAAACTTTATGTACTTAGATGGTAGCTGAAAAGAAGACTGTACACCAAAAGTTACACAAATTCATCCAGTATTTATTAAAGTAAAAATAAAAAACGATTTTATCTATATGTCGCCATTTTTCTTATATTTTGACTTTTTCAAAAAAAAAAAAATCGAGTTATGTCCCTTGCCTACTTAATAAGTTGAAATGTCTACAGATATGCAAGATAGTTTTTTTTTCTTTTTCTTCTAATTTAATAAATACTGGATGAATTTGTGTCATTTTTTCTGCACAATCTTATTTTCAGCTAACACGTAAGTAGATAACAAAGTTCATATATTTCCGTAAATATTTTAACGTCATTGTGAAACAGCAGAAGCACTGAGTAATCTGTTCTCAGATTTTTCCAAGATATATCATCCGTTGATTATCGCGCAATCTCTCGAAAATACTTATGTTACAAAATTTACTGATAAAATGATATCTTGTTGTTTTGTGCTTGCTACATCATTCTTATACACATATGAGCTGCCTTGAGAATTGTATACTTCCAGTAGTGAAGAGTGATGCTCCTTTTTTTTTTTTTCTCTTTTGTCAGTTTCCAGTCGGTGCTTTCACATGACTGTAACAAAAGAATTGATTAAAAATGAAACATTTAAAAAAAAAAAATAATTCATCTAAGGAAAAAGAGTTAAAATAATATTTAAATCACAAACTTATCTTTTATTAATCTTAGTAAAATTGTTATTGAGAAATTAAATTTTAATCGTGTTTCTTATCGGGAATGATACATTCATTTTAAAATTTGTTATTAGGGGTGGGACGTAATGGGTGAAAATTTCAGATTCATGCGAGTAGTATTTTTTGTGTTCATTTATACATAAATAACACTAAACAATCAAACATGTTAAAATTTTGCAAAATTCAGAAGGTGCAGGCCACTAGTTTTTGGCTATTTTACATTCATGAAAACCCTTTCACAGCCTGAAAATGGTCCTAAATTAAAGTACTATATCAGATTTAACCATCTATATCCATTTATAGCTTTTGAGGATGTTTTAGAACCTGCAATGTCGCATGAAACCACCTTTTCACCGAAAAATGATGGATTTTGAGTCCAGTGGAGCCCTAACGGCTATTTTTGGTCTGCACCTTCTGAATTTTGCAAAATTTTCATAATGTTTGATTGTTTAGTGTTATTTATGTATAAATGAACACAAAAAAATACTACTCGCATGAATCTGAAATTTTCACCCATTACGTCCCACCCCTACTGTAACAAAAGAATTGATTAAAAATGAAACATTAAAAAAAAATAATAATTCATTTCAGGAAAAAGAGTTAAAATAATATTTAAATCACATAATTATCTTTTATTAATTTTAGTAAAATTGTTATTGAGAAATTAAATTTTAATCGTGTTTCTTATTGGGAATGATACATTAATTTTAAAATTTGTTATCTATATATAAAATCAGCTGTAGTTACCCGACATTGGCTGGGATGCAGCAAAGTCATTTTTTATTTTTACTTTACTTTTTGTTTGCTGATTTTCATTTTTAGGTGATTATTTAAAGATGTTTCATATTAGCAGTCGTCTGTGCAGGACTAAGTAATTTTGTAAATAAAGTATGTTATATTGCCAATAACATGATACACCAATAACGAATGAAAATTGGCTCATCAGAAGCAAAGTTTGATTTATCAGCTTAAATGCTATTTAAGCCTGACTTTGAAAATCCGACAAGATAACTTTTGTGTATTATATAAAGGACATTTATTTGCTAATCTATTTGTTTGGTCTGGCTAAAACTGTGAAACTAGAATATTTAGAGCAAGAAAATGTATATGTTAATTTAGCCACTTCGTAGCAAGGCTTTATCGAAAGTAAATTTTATTTACAAATTTTATATAACCCTAACATGTGCAAATAACAACATTAGAAATTAACAAAAAAAATATGGCAAAATCATTTCAGCATTTCAAAATTTATGGCAGGTGGCGTAACGGATAAAGTGCTAAGTAATAATCAGTTTTAAGTGACAGTCTTCTGGAGGTTAAAGGTTTAATGCTCACTACAGGTGATATTAAGAGCAAAATAAAGATTACAAGACTTTTACCTGCTCACGGCTGACGGGACGAGAACAATCTACCTCCATGGATTAAATAAAGGGTTCAGTTTAAAATTCTGCATAGATTCCGGAGTTTAAAGCTCCACGAGTTCGACAAGATGCACCTGAAGAAGGTTGGAGGTTACATCAGCCGAAACGTTGTGAAAATAGTATCCAAGATGAGAACAGTAGTCCAAATAATACAAATTATCAATCCTCATCTCAACAATTCCAAAACACAATATCAACTTAATTAGCATTTAATCCAATAGTGCTCAATACAATTTGTGTAGAGCTATAAAATGATATGGAAATTGAATGCCTACACAAATGCAGTAATGTTTCGATTCCTGATCTCATCAGGCTATTCCATTTTTTAATTTTTATAATTTATTATCATCATCTATATATATAATATGTATGTATTTGTATTCTCTTTGTTTTCTTTTAATTTCTAATAGATTATCGCCGAGGTGGAATTGGGTCGCGGATGACACAAATGGGACATGGCCACATGACATCGCCTCTTGTCAGTGGCCGTAAGGAGCCATCGATAGTCGAAGACCAATTTAGGTGGACGATTTATGATGCATCAGTCAACCTTCCCGCTGTTCTGAATGATCCACGCCTGACCAAGCGGGAAACAGATTTTTTTACAAAAACATGGGGTGAGGCGTTCGAAAAGAAGGACATCCAACCATCTCCTTACCTACCAGAAATTAATGGATCTCATTTTGAAAGATACCTCGGCAAAATATCAGATGTTAGTACTTTTTTTATTTTGTCATATATATACTCGACTCTATAATAAAGACCAATGTGTATTTATTTGTGTGCGTATATGTATGTATATATATATATATATATATATATATATATAAATAATTTATTTGAAAACTATGCTACATCCTTCAGAATCGTACCGCGGTTTCATCCAAATGGGCTGACTTTTTACATTTTTAAAAATGAAATAACGGGGGGGGGGGGGGGGCGTTTGAATTTAATTATTAATTAAATAAAACACGTAGTAGAATAATATGAAAACGTTCTTGAAACACAAAACTATAAATAAATAAAATAAAACTCAATTAATTCCCAACCAATATATTTTTTCCAGAGGGACTTTCCAGAAATGCCCCAGTTTTTTATCGATATAACGCCATTTCTCATCATGTTTTGACCTCATTCAGTATGCTGACGATTAGACTTTTTAAAAATGAAAACAGTCAGCCCATCTGGATTAAACAGCGGTACGATTCTAAAGGATATAACATAGTTTTCAAATAAATTATTTATATTAGCTCTCACTCCTCTGCGATCGAGCACTTTATTGATTTCTTTTTAATATAACTTGACACGCTATATATATATATATATATATGGTGCTTATGCTGATTAGCGGCCATATGAAAAAATTATTTTTATATAAAAACAATAATATATACTTATTAAGCATTATATACTTACTCACTGTACGAAAAAGTAGAAAAAATTATCCACTAGAACTTTAATTACAAGTATTTTTCCATTCTGCGTATCATAACAGCGATTCGTTCACTAAGCCTCCATCTTGTTTTTTAAGAAGATTTGAAGGGCAGATAACTGAAATCTTCTTAAAAAAACAAGATGGAGGCTTACTGAACGAGTCACTGTTATGATACGCAGAATGGAAAAATACTTGTAATTAAAGTTCTAGTGGATAATTTTTTCTACTTTTTTGTACAGTGAGTAAGAATATAATGCTTAATAAGTATATATTATTGTTTTTATATAAAAATAATCTTTTCATTTGGCCGCTAATCAGCATAAGCACCATATATATATATATATATATAATAAATATAAAATAAAATAATCGATCAGAGTTGGATCATACTGTGATTTAATATCAGTTTTGCAGCAAATAAAAACTTTCACGTGTTTCTAAGAGACTTCAAAGCTACTTTTCTCCTGACCTTTGAGAGTTTATTTAAGGAGCCTTTTGATGTGCATCCAAGTTTTTCTAGATATTCGACTTTGACTTTTCTGGATTTAAAATCTTTTTTAACATCTGACCCCAGTTCGCCATTATGTTTTGTCATTTTCCCTGAATATTTCTGAAGACTTTTTTTGCATTAAACTTTGCCTTGATACTGTATGGTTTTCATTTGGCAACAGACTCTGATGGCAGATTTTCGTGTTCCAGTATGCTTTGCAGTCTCCTAGAAACACGTTTAAGTTTTTCGTTGTTCTTTGGACAGAAATTTTATTTATAGCTCTATTACAAATTTTTAAATAGCTAGTTAAAGGTTTCATTTTGCTTTGGAAATTGATTCCCAAAAGAATCAGCTTGAACTATATAAAATATTTTTTTTTTTTATATTATCACGGACACACATGCACACACACACACACATATATATATATATATATATAAATTATTTATTTAAAAACTATACATTATAGTTTCTGCATGTATAGTTTTTAAATAAATAATTTATATTAGTTCTCGTAAAACTTACAATCAGGCACTTTATTGTTTTCTTTTCAACAAATTTTGATGCACTATATAAATTTTTTTTTTTTTAACATAGTTCACCCCAAACAAGGCAGGCCGCCACTGTAGACGTAAGGGACTACTAAATAAAAGGGTGAAAGTTTTTTTCTTTTAGGGGGTCAACCTAAATTGGGAGCTGCACAGTGAGATGTCTGTTTACATTAGTTTTAAATTTCTGCATGTCAGTACCGTCAGGAAAACAGGGAGCAGTGAGGGAGTTCCAGAGTTCAGCAGCACGAGGAAAGAAACTTTTGGAGTAGAAAGCTCTTCGGCATCTGGGGACCTCCACAGTGAATGGATGGGATTTGGCAGATTGTCAGGTTGGTCTAGTAAATTTACGTCGTGGAAGCACCAGAGCACAATCCATTGAAGTACTTGTGAAACAAGCACAAGGATGCAACATTGCGGCGATGGGACGGGCTGAAGCTTGGTGGATAGTGAGGAACTTATTAAGTTGGCGACTCTTTTTGGACCTTGTCTAAGAGGGTGAGACTAGTGGATGATGCACCAGCTCAGATGTGGCAACAATACTCTATGCATGGCGAATGGTGGCTTTGTAGAGATATAGGATAATGTCAGGTATGAGAAGTTTACTAACACGGTAGAGGCAGCCCACCTTCTTTGCAGCAGCCCTAGCAATGTTTTCAATGTATTTATTCCATAGCCATCCCTACTACAGGCCAGGCAATCATGCAACTGGGGTATTTTACTGGGGGCCATGTGAATTTTCTTAAATATTCGATATAGAAGTTGCAAACAAAGGGAAAATTTCCCTGTGAGATTAGCTTGATGTTTTTATGTGTTTTACATACCAAATAATAAGAACCACAATGAGCTAATTGATAAATTTGACAATTATTGATGAATTCCTATAAATGAAGATACAGGTAACTTTGAATAAACAAAGGCAAATGCATATTTCAATGTGGGATTTTTTAAAGAGAATTTGTACTTGTGTCAAAAGATCATGACTTGTATATTGTGGTTAAAAAAAAAAGAAGTTTGTTCAAATGTGATATGTGGTTTACTAACCAAAAATTTAAACTGTCCTCATTTTGATTGTTTTCAACACAACATTTTGGCTATAGTATTCATTTCACATCATAAAATGATCCAAAAACAAAGTTCTAACTAAGATTTCAGTATCCAAATCTCTAGTGTTGTTTCGTAGTCGATTAATCTAAGCAAACAGATTCACTGAAATGGAAGATGAAATGAGATAATACAATGTCCATAGATTAAATAGAAGGTTTAGTTAAAAATCCATAGGTGATCCTATAAAATGGACAGGGTTCACAGCAATGAGTTACGATAACCAGAATGTTGTGGCAAAACAAGGATGGCACTACTTACAAAAATGTCTAAGGAAAGTTCTTCACCTCAAAATCTGAAAGTAGTAATTAAAATTTCCCACTGAACAGTGGTATCCAGTGGAACTTTTAAATCAACACGATCTATTCCTTTCAAAAACTTCCATACTCATGATAAAAAGCAGTATCATTGAATATTTCCTCCTCTGTAAGACAATCTTTTTGTGTGATATATCCTGCTATATAAAAAAGCGATATTTTAATATCTTTGGAGATACCAGTTTCTAGGTCTGGCAGGTGATAAAATGTCGTGTATGCCAATTCATCCAACAGATATCCGCATTGTGAGCAAGTATGGCCTGAATCATGGCTATACTCTCTAACATCAACTTTTAACTGAAGAAGTAATTTTGTTTTTTGAATATGGAATTTCTGAATAACATTTTGTACAGTAATAAAATAAGTACCACCATACCAGAATCTTGTCTCAATTTACAAAATTCAGTTTCAAGACAGTCGGTGGTAAATCCTCCAAGAATAACAAAATTGAACCCACTGTCAAGTAAATGTCAATTAAACAATTACATGTATGCTTGATAGTTATACTAGTGTCTCTTGTGAAGGATTTTATTCTCTTCCCTTGCTTTCCCCTCATTTGTTTTGCCATACTTCCAAAATTTACAAGAAATGTCAAATTTCCATCATTTCGATCTGATAATACACTTTTCAATGGATCATTTGTCTTGACCCTTCCATAAATATCTTTTACACTCACTATTTTCCAAAATTTCAAAACTTCTTCGATGAAAGTAAGTTTCTCTTGTATCATCATCTTGTAATAATGGATGAGTTTTCATTGCAGTTAGTCTCATCACAAAACACTTTCAAACAGTGGGAAACGTTTTGTCTCTCAACTGGTTTTGGAAGAACTGCTACTTCTGTTAGTTGTGATAACTTAACAAATTGATTTTTTTCATGTGCAAAAAGTTGTTTCACTATTTTCCATTTTGCTATCATTTCTTTACCATCAGAATAAAACAGCAATTCTGAACAGGCCTCAGTTATCCAGTTATTTCGAATACTTTTAAATATATGTACATAATCGAAAAGCAAGTATATATACCATTTTTAGTAACACAAGGCTTATTTTTAACAGTATCAAATTTCTTGAATAAAGCTTGATTAGTCCGATTATTGTCACAAATAACTGCAATTACATTACCTTTCGAATGATTGACTAAATCAACAACATTTCTAACATTTTGAAACAAAAATTCCGAATTTAGTTTGGCAACTGGGATCATCTTAATCAAAAACTTTGGTCCACCATGTAAACATTTGATCATAATACCCAATACAGTTTTTGCTAATGCCTCTTCAGAATCTTTGGAAACACCAAATATGTTTCCCTCTTGATATTGAAAACTCACTTTAATATAAACTTCATCAACTAGGATGATACATTTTTTCTGTTTATCTGACAGTTTGCTAAACACATCACCAAGAAAATTCAGATCATTTACCATCGAAACTTTTGAGGTCATATTCACTAGTGTTTTCATACTGGGTAATTTGTAATGATCTCGAAGTTTGTTATAAAGAGACCGAGATGTGGCAAAATATTCAAATGCTCGGACAAGCATTTCCGACTCGTAAACTTTTTTGCCAACTATTCGTGGTGACATAACTTCGATATGTTGTCTCAAAACCTGTTTCTCTAGTTCAATTTTCAAGTTACTAAGGTAACGAATTGCTTTCTCAATTTGAAACTAATGTTGAAACTTATTTATTCTGTTTTTCAACAGAGAAGAAATGTGTGTGAGTATACTTGCATGGTAACATTCAAATGTTAAGTTTTCAAAAATTTTAATTAAAAAAATCGGATTAATATCATTAAAAAAATGACAAGACTGGATGAACTGTTGATTGTTAGAATTGTAGCAGGTAACTGCTGGCGCAAAATCATGATGGTCAATATCAGCACACAAATTTGTAAAATTATCAATTCTATCTTTATCTAAGAAATATGCAAACTCCTGTTGTATACTTCGCACAGAAGCGGAACTTTTTTTTGTTGTCCTTGGTTTTGATAAAGGACTTGGTATCACACTTGATGGAGGATCTTTGGGTCGTGCTTTTCCCATAACAAACACAGTTTTATAACCAGGTGGAAAATGACTTTCACAAACAACAGTGTCTAAGTGATTAGGAGTGTTAGCTCTTGGTATTACCTTTAACCATCTTTCTCTCTCATCTTGATCTTTTGGGATACAAAACACTCGAACCTTATTTTACTCATTATAATTGCCTTGACAGGCTGTCACACAACACTTTTTGAGCATTTTGAGAAATATTCAACACATTATATTAAAATAAAAAGGCTCTTGTATAGATCGGATACACGGGCGAAATTTATTTTAGAAGAGTTTCAGTGGTGTAAGGGGCAGATAACTCTCTTTTCTTTAGTAAAACCAGCGAAGCGAACAGTCCTATTGTTTGTATTAACAGATTTTTGATTTTTTTTTATAGTTTAAAATATTAAATTATCGCAGAAATTAACATTTGTGAAAATCAACAGTATATTGATAAAACATTTCGCCCGTGTACCCGATGTGGCGGCAGTACTGTTGATTTTCCCAAATTCTATTTTCTTCAATAAATGTTTTATCAATATACTGTTGATTTTCACAAATGTTAATTTCTGCGATAATTTAATATTTTAAACTATAAACTTAGATGTAAATAAAACGTTAAAACATTTATAGTATACTTCCTAAGAATATATAAAAGATTTGAAATTCAGAATGTACAATATATTAACAAATTCTAAAAGACAATACTTTTTTAAAACTTAAAAAAAAAAGTAAAAGTGATATTTCGTCAATGAACAGAGCCGTTTACATGTAAATAAAAAAAAAATCAATTCTGACTTTTAACTCACGAACTTATAATCCAAATGTAAATAATGATAAAATAACATAACCTCAGCTGAATTTTAACTCATCAAATTTATTTATTTGATGAGTTAAAATTTAGTTTCGGAATGAAATTTGCTTGGACCAGTGACAACGAAGTGCTACCAGCTAAAAGTTTATCTGGTGACTGACTGGCCCCCAGTTCAAGCAGTCAGGCGTGTGTCTAGCAGGCCTGTTATGGGTATAGCCATGATTTATTCCAATTCATATTATCTGTGAAAGTTAGGCCGAGGAGTTTGAATGATGAACTCTCAGGTAGGGTTTTATTTGCCATGACAATCGGTGGTTGAAGAGGTTTCTTGTTGTTATTGAAGGAAAGTAGCTTTGTCTTTGCAGCATTAAAAGTTATCCATTTATGACCCCAATCAACTACAGACTGGAGGCCATTTTCTAAGGATTCAACCATTGCCTCAGATATGTGTGCGTCTGTTTTACCGACATGACAAGAGTAGAGCATGGTGTCGTCAGCAAATATTCGTATCTCAGTCTCAATGACATCAGGGAGGTCATTTATGAAAATCAGGAATAGTAGAGGTCCAAAGATGGATCCCTGGGGTACACCAGCATTTATGTCATGTTGCTTAGGTAAACGGCCATCAAGGACAACCTGGATCTTTCTTTTTGTTAGGAAGGATTTAATTATATTAAATATTTGTCCAGTAATACCATATGAGTGCAGTTTTATGAGAAGCCCTTCATGCCAGACCTTGTCAAAGGCCTTGGATATATCAAGCGCTACCACCCTAGCTTCACCTGCCTTGTCCAGTGTATAAGATATATGCATTCAGAGATGACCGTTAGGATATTTGTGGTAGATCATGCTTGTCTAAATCCGTATTGATGATCAGAAAGAAGTTTAGCATTAATTAGGTGCCGGACTATCGCTAGATTGATTAATGATTCAAAGATTTTAGCAAAGATCGGGAGTAGACTGATTGGACGGTAGTTTAGAGGATCAGTTCTATCTCCAGAATTCTTGAAGACTGGTACCACAGAGGCAATTTTCCAACTATCAGGGAAACAAGATTCAGCAAGGCATTTGTTGTAGTTTGGAGAGGATAGGGGCCAGCTCAGCAGAGCATTTCTTTATTACTATTACTGGTATAAGATCAGGCTCACAGGCTTTGGAGGTGTCAAGGTTTTTTATGATGTCTCTGAGATGAGGTGATGACCAGGTTCTCAAGTGTGGCTTCAGTCCGCAATGGGAATTTAGGGAGGGGGTGGTTTGCTGAGTCCAAATTGGAGTTTAAGGCGAAACGCTAGGCAAGTAGTTCAGCCTTATCAGTTGCCGTGCAAACAACATCATTGTAATTTGATAGCGGGAGAATTGTCCATTGTTCATCACACTATTGTAGATTTTCCAGAAATCACGAGTACCTAGTTTCTGTGACTGAATGCGTTTTTTGGTTATCTCTGTATACCTTCTCTTTGCTTCATCTATCACTACTTTGCAATCATTTCTTGCCTCTACAAATCTTTGTCTATTCGTAATTGACTCATGGCAGACGAATATTGGAATGCCTTCTGCCTCTCAGCAATAGCAGCTGCACATTCTGAGGTGAACCATTGAGGAGAGTGGGGTTTGCTGAAGAATTTTTGTGTGGGGACATAAGCATCAATGCCTGCTTTGACCCATTCAGTTAGCTCATTTGCACACTAATCAGCAGGAAGTTAGAAGGTTTCACCCCATGGGGCGTCGCTGATGTGATCCCTGAGGGATTCAAAATAAGCCTGTTCATAGTTTCTCGTCGTTTTGAGCAACGGCTCATCAGCTTTTGGACGAGTTTTTAAGGTAATAAGTATCATTACCACAACGTGATCAGAGTTTCCGAGCGGGCTATGAGCATTTGCCACACAAGCCTCGGGTAGTGAGTTCAGAAACAGGTCTAGAAGTGAGGCTTGCTGATCTGCACGATCAGGGAGACGGGTCGGAAAAGTGACAGTCTGTGAGAGGTCGTGATATATATATAAGTAAGCAAGGTTCATTTATCATTTCATTCAAAAAGTCAACATTTTATTTTTTCTTACAAAAACATTTTCAAAGCAAATACTCTTTAGTGCAATTATTTTACGAACTCGTTTCGTTAAAAGTAGATCAACCAGAATTAGTATGTTAATATTCGATCTGTCCTCCTTGAGCTCTTCAGAAAAAACAAAAAGTTCTTAGTTTGAGAAATTATACACTGTAGTGTGACATGAAAGATAAATATCCAATATATATATATATATATATATATATATATATTTTAAATTAATTTATAAATTAATTTAATGTATACAGATTTTTATAATTAACTAGCAGGGGTACCTGGCGTTGCCCGGGGCTCTCCCTCCTCCTCCTCCTCCTCCTCCTCTCCGCAAGCAAAATAGGATATTGAGCACTTTTTTCCCGGACAACGCCGAAGCCTCTGGGTCCTAAATTGACGAAGCCCCCCCCCCCCCCGGTGCTGGGTCCTATACTGTAAAAGCACCCACAGTGCTGGGTCTTATACTGTAGAAGCGCCCCGGTGGCTATACTGCAGAAGCAACCCCCCCCCCCGTGCCTGTACTGCAGAAGCCTCTGGATCCTATACTGTAAAAGCACCCCCGGTGCCTATACTGCAGAAGCATTCGGATCCTATATTGTAGAAGCACCCCCGGTGCTGGGTCCTATGCTGTAGAAGCACCCCTGGTCCCTATACTGTAGAAGTACCCCTGGTCCCTATACTGCATAAGAACCCATGGTCCCTATTCTGCAGAAGCACCCGGGTCCTATATTGTATACGCACCCCCGGTGCTGGGTCCTGTACTGTAGATGCACCCCTGGTGCCTATACTGCAGAAGAACCCCCCGCCCAGGTCCATATACTTCAGAAGCCTCCGGGTCCTATATTGCATAAGCACCCCCGAGGATGAAGATGTTGATAATTCTCCCACCCCTACCACCCGCCCCCCAAAAATTCCCTCCACCCCACTCGCCCCCCCAAAATCCCCCCCCCTCCCCCCAAAGAACTATTTTTATTTTAAAAGATAGAAGTTTAGGTTGCTAGGTGCGGATGTGATTGAGCAACCCTTGTTTCACTGTTATTGATAGATCCGGACAGAAGTTATGGGATGACTTGATACAACCGAACAGTGCATGTTTATCAAGTTGTTACATGAATACATTGGCTGATTTCAAAATCACCAGTAAATAACATTGAAAAAGTTTCAAAAAACCAGACCCGCCCCCGAAAACTGGCCCCGTGGACCCCCGGGGATATTTTTTTTTTTTGTAATTTTGAGATATTATGATCCCAGGATATGTGCGGTCCTAAAGATGTAAACTTTTTGACATGTCGCCGCATAGTTTTTGAGGAGAAGCTGGCCATACAAACAAACAGACATACAGACAACTGCCCTTTATATAGGAGAAGAAGAAGAAGAAGAAGAAGAAGAAGATTTACAAATTAATTTTTGCGTGCACATACATATATATATATATATATATATATATATATATATGTTTGTTGAGATCAAAATAATTTGAACATTGTTCCAAGAATTCAAAAGAACTACCATTCGGCGTACGATTGTTTCCAAGACTTTTTGGAAATATTTTATTATTCATTATTTATGATGATGATACCAAAACGTCTCTTCGTCAGCGCCTTTTATAACATTACATACAGAAGTCCCTTGAAAAAAACCATCAGATTTAAGTACCAAAATTCAACATGAGTGAAAGGATTTTCGAAACAGGAGGACAGTGAATTGATTGATTAATTAAAAACATTCAAAACATTCAGAGCATTGGCGATACAGGTTGAATCGAAAGGGGAGAAATTACATAAGAGAGAAATACATTAATGATAAAATAAAAATTAATAACTTTACGTATGAAACCAGTAACAACATTTTAAAATGCTTAACATAATACAATTTTATCCTGCTGTTGAGGAATTTAAATTGTTAACGTCTTTCTTGGAATAGAATGAGAACTTTCTCTTGGCGTCTAAATGACTTCACGTGCCCATTTCTCGACTATCTTTCGAAATTCTCCTCTTTTCTCCTGCTTTTTTGTTCATTTGCTTTTTTCACCTGATGATAATTCGGCAAAAAATCGAAAACGTTCGTGATACATATGGAACATATATTAATTTTTTTATTTTAACACAAAAAAGATTAGAAAAATTGAAAAAATAAAAAGGTATAATTAAGTAGAAGAATTCTGTTATTTTTAACAATGTTTGCTTTTATATATATATATATATATATATATATATATATATATATATATATATATATATATGATTATTTTTATTTACACAGACATATACAAAATCTGCGACACTGGCATGTCGATGTTAGCGATCAACAGCTATTACAGCTTTCCAAATATGATCTAGGGTTAAGATCGGATTCTAACTCTACCTGATGAGATCTCAGTTTGTAATAGTTGTTGCTCGATAACATCGACATGCCAGTGTCGCAGATTTTGTACATGTCTGTAAATAAAAATAATCATATATAAAAGCTCTATTGGATATTGAGCACTTTCTATAAACCCGGTTGAAATTCTTTGGATTACTACGTTGTGGATGTTTTACCTGGATTTTTATTATTATTATATATATATATATATATATATATATATATATATATATATATATGCAAACATTGTTAAAAATAACAGAATTTGTCTGTTTAATTATACCTTTTTTTATTTTTTCAATTTTTCTGATGGTCGTTTTTGTATTAAAATCAAAAAAATTAATAAATGTTCAATAGGTTTTACAAGTTTCACAAACGTTTTTGATTCTTCGTCGAATCATCCTCAGGTGTCAAAAGCAAATGAACAAAAAAGCTGGAGAAAGAAGAGAATTTTTTAAAAGACAGTGGAGAAACATGCAGAGAACGTTTTCGCATTGTTCCAGGAAATCGGAAACGTTTGTGAAACCTATGGAACATTTATTAATTTTTTTGATTTTAATACAAAAAAGACCATCAGAAAAATGAAAAAATAAAAAAAGGTATAATTAAACAGACAAATTCTGTTATTTTTAACAATGTTTGCAGAAATGAGAAAATGATGCCTAAATACATACAATTCAAATATATATATATATATATATATATATATATATATATATATATGCTTTCCTCCCTTTGAACACTAGAGAAACATAATTTTGCCATTTTTTATGGAAGGTGTACGCTCGTCTATATAATAAAGTAGAACGAGTCTCTTTCTCGAATCTTTGTGATTAATGGAATCCATATTTGATTCTGAGTCATCAGTTTTTTTTTGTTTTTTTTCTGTTGATGAGTAATTTCTTTCCAAAAATATTTCATCCACCTAGGAACACTTTTCAAGCCGACATTTTTCGATAACAACCTACACAGCAACAGCAACAGCTTTCTGTTGTGAAGCCAATACAAATAACGCTGTTTCTCTTCTCTTGTCCAAGTTTTTTCTCTACTCTACATAATTTACAGAAATTAGAATCTCTGGCGACACCAAGTAGCCCTGCTAGTGTGATATAAATCATGTTTCTATAATCTCGAAAGATTTTGAAATAGCCATTATTTTTCTGGTTAGTTTGCTGATAGTACTTGCACTATATAATTCAGTCAATTTGGCAATAATACACTTGTTTAGTATTTCAAGCAGGTCTATTTCTCTTTGATACGTTCGAGAATGAATATGTTCCTTTGCTTGAGAAGTACAAATGAACCATAATACTTGACTTTTAATCAGAGTTGGGTCTGCTAGATCTGCCTTTGTGCACCTCAAGTGGTCCTTATGGAAGCATCAAGAAATCTCAATATCAACAAAGAGACCTGTCTACCAATCTGTCGTCCGGTCTACCAATGTGTCATCCGGTCGATCCTCCTCTATAGTTGTGAGATATGTCCAATGAGGGTGGTTGATCAACAGAAGTTGAACGTTTTTGACAATGACTGCCTCCATAATATTTTTTGCATTGCTGGCAGACTGATCGTTTCCTGATCATAAACATCTCAATCTAAAGTCTCTTTCCATCGCGGCGCCTTTGATGTGGAAAAGACCCGCCAAGATCGAAGAAAAGAAACTGAAAATTTTGCGCTCACTTATCTCTCTGGAATAAAACACTGACGTTTCTGACTTACTCGGCGTTGCCCAGGAGTCTTTTTACTTACATTTTTTGTTGTGCGTTTTTTTGTTTTTTTAAAATTTTTTAACTATGCCGTTTTGTTTTTACCAAATTATTTTTTTGAAAGTTAAATTTAATTATTAAGCCCGGGCAACGCGGGCTTATACAACTATTTTGTTTGCATTAGAATTTATGAATTCATATTTTCTTCATTTCATTCGAAACACGAATAAGTTTTGAGGCAAAATTATTAAAAGAAGGAATAATTTTTATATCACAATAAAATATATTTGATTCAAGCAATAAGCTTTTCACATTTATTTACTTATATTTACTCCTCTCTCTGATAAATCACCATCGTCGTCGTCCTCATCATCATCGTTGCAGCGATGTCTTTGATGGTTTAAACATGCAGTTTGTCACCCGGAAGGAGAATTAATCCGCGATGTAAATCTCCCTACCTCTCTGCTCAGGTGGCGTAAGCTTGTCTGTGGAAAGTTGAGGACAACAACTATCAAGGAGGATTTGACTGAGCTCTCGGGTCCACGATCGGTTAGCCATTTCGTGCGATCTTACTCAGGACCGCCGTGTATCGGCCGTCATGATTTGGGATGTGGTGCGGGCTAGAGAAGAATCCAGCTCAGCCCGACTATTGTGAACGGCGTTGCAACACCATTGAATCTGAGTTTTTAAGGTTTGAACATGACATGAGACGACATACAAAATAGATTGTTTAATATGCAGGAAATTTTTTTACAATGCTAATTTTTCTCTCATTTTTTTCTTTTCTCCAGAAATATAAAATTCACGCTCATGGTATTGAGCAATTATCAAAACAGCAGATTTCTGACAGATTGCATTCCGGTGCTTTAAAATCTTTAAAGCAATTAGGTAAGTTTATTGTTATTTATACATTATTGCTAGTGTACTGACCAGCCTATTTGGCATAATGGTAAGAGCGTTCGCTAATGCGCTGGGAGACCAGGGTTCAATCCTTGATAGAGTACTACCAAAAACTCAAAAAATGGTATTTGATGCTCCTTTGCTAAACAGCATTATAAGGTAAAGATCAAGTGTAAGTGGAGTAATCCTAGAAGAGGAGTGACACTCTCCCTTACACCTCGATGTAATACCTACAGAAAAGGGAACCTTCGGGTCACCCATGACTATGGTGAACCACTTTATTTTACTACTAGTGTACTTGTCCCATAGTTCTGCATGAGGGGTCTGTTCACTACCCCCCCCCCCCCCCAAAAAAAAACACAGACTTCTGTTTTTATATATATATATATATATATATATATATATATATATATATATATATATATATATATATAACGTGTGAAAAATGACACTGAAAACAGGTTGAAGTGCAGGAGAAAAACAAAAACAAGAAATATGTACCGGTTTCGTTTATGTTGGCGAACGTCTTCACTTTTTCTGAAGACGTTCACCAACATGAACGAAACCGGTACATATTTCTTGTTTTTGTTTTTCTCCTGCACATTAACCTGTTTTCTGTTTGTCATTTTTCACATATGTTGTCCATCACGGCATTTCATTTTCATGAATTATCGTGTATCTTACCCCATGTGTAACTATTTGAAAATATATATATATATATATATATATGGGAAAATGAAAAAGGAAAACCAAAAAGGATGTTTTTTATGTGTACATCAACGTTTCGTCTTTATTTATAAGACTTCATCAGGATGATAATATAAAGAAAAATGTCATGCAAGTACAAACACATATATGTCAACCCTATATGTGTTTGTACTTGCATGACATTTTTCTTTATATTATCATCCTGATGAAGTCTTATAAATAAAGACGAAACGTTGATGTACACATAAAAAACATCCCTTTTTGGTTTTCCTTTTTAATTTTCTCATTATGTCGGATTACCTTCATCCTTCTCTTCCCTTATATATGTATATCTATATATCTATATATATATATATCTATATCTATATCTATATCTATATATATGATAATGTCTTGCTAGAGCTGAATTTATGTTATCCAAGGAATTGTTTCAACAATGGAGAAAAAACAGAAAAATTAAACTTTGTAGAATGCTGGTGTATGCTACAAGCTATACCGGATGTTCTACAATAGGTACCCCCCCCCCCCCCCCCAAAAAAAAAATTCACATTCGCATTCCTGAAAAAAACAACAAATGTCCGCTAAGACTTTAGACGTCTGTTTCGGTAAGCTTTCCATTTTTTTTTTATTGGGGAGGAGTTAGCCCCTATTTAAAACTATAGTGAAGGGATCCCAGTTACCCAAATCTATTTTATTTGCTTGAAAACAATAGACACTTATTTAAAAATATTTATTTTAAAATATTGATGGTGGTGTACAACTAACCCTTGCTCCAAACTTAAATAAATCACTTTTATTTATTTATTTATTTACAAAAATATTTTTATGGCAACCTTTTTTTCTTCATATAAAAACACTGTTAAATCCTATTTACATCACCTAAATTACTTATAGTGAAATATGGTTTGTTCTGATTTTTGTTTCAGAATTAATACCCTAATATTTATTTAAAAAAAAAATGAAATCAATACATGAGTATTGATTTACTCCTCTTCAGGAGTTAGGCACAAGGCCAGTTTTTATCTTACTCCCACAAGTAAGATGTGACCCAAGGTCGGGTCGGGAAAGTGGGGTTTAAAAATTGCCTGGGCAGCCCCGTCGGCATTCCCCGGTAGGGGCGCCTCAGGCAGTAAGCAATAAACTTTCTCCTCCCCAAAGAGGGGAGGCGAAGCCTGGGAGGGTGGACCTCCTAGAACTGCACAGGACTGACCCATAGACAGGCGTAAATCAAGCCCCGAAGGTCAAGACAATACCAGTCTATGGGGTGCAGTATCCATCGGAACAAATACTACACTTTGATCTTACATGAGTAGAGCCTAGTTGTTGCAAGGAAATATGCTTATGGCGAGTTTTTGTATTTTGTTCAGTAATAATTCATTAGGCTTAATGTGATGATTAACATTCTCCTTCCCCTTTCATAAGCAAGTTATCTTTACATTAACTATTACCACTACCTATTAAAGCATTTAGTGTATTGCCTATTCATGCATTTCCACTTCTCCATAACTATTCACTCCCATCCGAAAATTATCTAAGCTTTTAGACATCCTTTTTTGTAGATAGTTTTTAAGTATGTTACTTTTCTTTTTATTTCTGTAGATGAAATTTCTTCTGTGTCTACAATTAATAGCTATCTTACTTATTAGGTTTAGTGTATTTCTTTTTACATCTTTTAACATTTCTAGTTTTTCACTCAGATATAATTTATATGGAATGTTCGAAAGTCTACTCATTCTAAACTCATTTTGAGATTTTCTAACTTAACTCCTGGAAAATTTCCACTATCTTTGAGTATATAATAAATAATTTGACTGTGTTTTTTGTGCTATATCTATATTTTGTATATATGTATTAAATGTTTTAATCATTTTCAATATGAAAGTATTCTTTGTTTTCCAGAAAAAAATCGGGCTGATTTGGACCAAGTACCGAAGGTAAGCGTATGAACATCAAATATATATATTTTTTACATGCGTGCGCGCATGTGTGTTGTACAAAAAATATTATCTATTGGTTCACTTTCTTAAAGTTGACATGAAGTCCATATTGTTTCTGGATCAAGGTTGTTCAGAAATTGTTAAAAATGTATATTAATATATTTGAGATTTCAATCAACAATGAATAGAGCAATATTATTTTTTTTAAAAGTTTAAGTTTGAAACAACGATAAAAACGGTGCACCCACTATTCCAAAAGTCTTTTATTACTATTCTTTTTATTGAATTTCTTTTATTTTTAGTTACTAATTTAAAAAAAAAAGAAATGTTCTGCTCCATTAGAAGCATTGTTTAAATATGAATAATATGTTTTAAAAAGCCATATCGATGCATATATTAAAAACAAAATAAAACCCAGTAACAGGGAATTAGATATTGTTTTTATATAAACAATGTTTCAGAGTAAAACTCTGTTATCA
Source organism: Sepiola atlantica (assembly GCA_963556195.1). NCBI lineage: Eukaryota > Metazoa > Mollusca > Cephalopoda > Sepiida > Sepiolidae > Sepiola > Sepiola atlantica. The sequence goes on along the minus strand of OY744550.1, from coordinate 16,139,609 downwards.
AGTTAAGACAAGATGGTTTGTCATTTCTTTTTTTGTTTCTTTCTTCATATCCATTGTTCTTGTGTATTCGATCAGAATTTTGCATTGCCAGAGCTGAACTCTGTTGCAGGAACAATTCAAAGAAGACGGCAACAAAAGCAAAAGTAGACCAGCCGTGGCTAGGCATATAGGAAAAAGGAATGTTCTAGCCCGTTAGAAGCATCATTTAAATACAAATAATATATTTTTTAGAAAGCCATTGTATTTAGTAATTTATCATATATATATTATTTATCAACTCATATATTTCCATACTTTAATTTTAAATTACAATGTAAAATTGAAATTTGTCTGTAATATGTAATTATACTTGACTATTATAATTAATTACTTGACTATTTATAGTATAAATAATTACTTTATTTTTTCTGTTATAATTAATTACTTTACTTTCATGTTATAATTGATTACTTTACTATTCTTGTTATAATTAATTACTATTTATGGAATACTTAATTGATTGATTATTTGTGGTATATATTATTTGACTGTTTCTGGTATGATTAATTATACCTAAGTGTTTCTGTTATAATTAATTATACCTATTTCTTTTATAATTAATTGCTTGATTAGTTCCATTATAATTAATTGCTGTTATAATTAATTGCTTGATTATAATTATAAATCGAACTATGAATTAATTTAATTGATTATTTAGAAATTAAAACTTTAATTTTAATCGGGACAAGTCTGTTTAATATGTGAAAATTATTACTTCAGTTATTATGTTAGAATACAGTGGACTATTGCATTAAAATATATTAATCATTTGATTAAAATGTAAATAAATATTCATGTTTCTCTCTTGGGTGACTCCATTTAATCTATTTTTCTTACAAATAATATAAATGATAAACTTGCTAATTAGCTTGTGTGTATGCGGGAGAGGATTCATGTGCAGACGTTCAAAGTAATCAGATACGTTTTTTTTTTTAGTTCGTGCAAACTATATTGATTGACCATTTACAACATATATAATAATTCTTTGTCTTTTTCAGATATTTATTTTGCCTAATTTCTCCTTGGAGAACCCGGAAACATTCTGTGCTGTTTTTCCATGGACACAAGTCGAGGAGTCAAAGCCAGACAAAAATGGAAACAGGCAGTCGTGTAAACTATTGCAAGAGAAAGTAAGTAAGGCTATATCTCTATCTATATACAGTGAGGTATTAAGACTAAGGGTGGGTAATGTGAGCTATATTTAGTTTAAGTAAGGCTATATCTCTATCTATATACAGTGAGGTATTAAGACTAAGGGTGGGTAATGTGAGCTATATTTAGTTTAAGTAAGGCTATATATCTATCTATATACAGTGAGGTATTAAGACTAAGGGTGGGTAATGTGAGCTATATTTAGTTTAAGTAAGGCTATATCTCTATCTATATACAGTGAGGTATTAAGACTAAGGGTGGGTAATGTGAGCTATATTTAGTTTAAGTAAGGCTATATATCTATCTATATACAGTGAGGTATTAAGACTAAGGGTGGGTAATGTGAGCTATATTTAGTTTAAGTAAGGCTATATATCTATCTATATACAGTGAGGTATTAAGACTAAGGGTGGGTAATGTGAGCTATATTTAGTTTAAGTAAGGCTATATATCTATCTATATACAGTGAGGTATTAAGACTAAGGGTGGGTAATGTGAGCTATATTTAGTTTAAGTAAGGCTATATATCTATCTATATACAGTGAGGTATTAAGACTAAGGGTGGGTAATGTGAGCTATATTTAGTTTAAGTAAGGCTATATATCTATCTCTATAAGTTAGGTGTTTTATTGTTGTTGTTTTTCTTAGGCACTGGTGAACGAATGAACGCTCATTTAATTGCATATCGCTACCTATATAAACAAGATTTTATTAATCTTACAAAGCATTTTTTCAAAACAATCGTTTTTGGTACATTTATTTGTATGTATTTTTTTCATTTCTTTATTTTATTTCTTTCTGTCTAGCTGAGCCACTATTTGGACACTGTTGAAGTCCACATCGGGGAGCAGATCTCGAAACGGTCTGAGGCATTTTTCCATGCGATGACATCACATGATGAATTACAGGATTATATGCAAGTCACGTGTCGTGCAATAAAACAACTCAGGTTTGTAATATTTTTGCTGTGTTCTTTAAAAAAAAATGAAAGCATACGTTTCTTCAACTTAAAATGTATGGATGTTCTTCAATTCCCACAGTGCATCCTTCTCGATCTTTACGGTTCGTCACTTCATCAGCAGAATCAGCTGGTTGCATTTGTGTAGTTGCAGTGGTGATGTGGCAGCTAAAGTTTCCCTTTCATCTGGTAGCTGCAGTTATGCATAACATAAAAAGAAAAACTCCAGCAACAGTGTTGCTCAATGGTGTTTTATTCCTTCATGCCCCACTGCCCCACACACCCCAATGCAGGTAAATGAAGGAGGAACTTAGAAAAACTGCAACTGAACACAATCAGCTTATCTGCTAGAGAGAAAAGCCTTTCCTCTCTTCCTCCTTACGTGTCATTTTGGACTTCTGCCCATGATTCAACTTCCTGTACACGTATCTCTAGTTCTACTCTTAATTTCTAATGGAATTTTCCATTTACTTTATTTTAACCTTATGTGGGAAATTTCCGATTCTAACCTTATTTTCCCCGCATCTTAATACTATTACACTGCAACTGAACACAATCAGCTTATCTGCTAAAGAGAAAAGCCTTTCCTCTCTTCCTCCTTACGTGTCATTTTGAACTTCTGCCCATGATTCAACTTCCTGTACACATATCTCTAGTTCTACTCTTAATTTCTAATGGAATTTTCCATTTACTTTATTTTAACCTTATGTTGGGAATTTCCGATTCTAACCTTATTTTCTCCGCATCTTAATACTATTACACATTTACGCTGAGTGCTAAACCCTAATCACTTAAAATATTTTTTGTAGAACATGCAAACATTTTGTAACTCCAGATTGGCTTCACCAATAATAACAGTCTTGGTAACAAAATGCATATGATTATGACAACCCCCACCTAATCTAATCTCTTTCAGAATTTGCAGTTCAGAAAGGTGACGATCCAAGATTTTTAATTCTTCAAATTTAATCCCCCAAACATATCATTTTTTCTTTTAGGTTCTGAGTTGATATTTTGATTCTTTATCAGATAAGAACCATTTTAAGGGAAAAATAAATTTGATTAAAATTGTTTTTTTAATTAGCTGAGAATGTATTTACGCAAATACATACCTAGGGAACATTTATTTCTACATTAAATAAAAATTACATCCTTTGGAATGTATTTACCTTAGGCATGACGCCCGCTATAGAAGGGATGGGGGTCGGGGATAACTGAGACAAGCTTTTAACATTTTTTATTTACAACAATTTTCAAAAATGAAGACATTTTTTATTAAAATTAAAAATGACAAAAAACAGAAAAACATTTGCTGACTCTAAACTAAATCCTTGCACCAAAATACTGCATTCACTCTTTGGGTGGATCCCTACTTAAAATATCCCCAAAAATCAATGTTGTAAAAATGAATTATCGTGGGAGTGGGATAAAATAGTAAAATCACCCAAAAAGAAAGAAAAATAAAGAACCAAATAAAATGATAAAGGGGGGGGGGGTGTTAGTATGGCTCGGCTTTCCCTCATTGCTAAGTGTTAGACCGCCCACTGTTTTCCGGCATGAGACCGAAAACAAGTAGGTCGGTTTTTAATTAGCTGAGAACCACTTCCATAAATGCTTAAAATAATGTTTTTTCCCATCTGTGGAACACAATACCACTACTACTTCCCTGCCAACTACAACATGGTAGTCTTCAAGTATGATGTCAACAAATACTTGTCTTCTTAAGTAATAAAATTCTGCCGTTATTGTTCATCATCCAACTGACAATATCATTAATCCTTATCCTTGAATGGCTTTTAACCTTGGTGAGCAGTGCCTCATTGATATATATATATATATATATATATATATATATATATATATATAAATGATTATCGCCATCGTCGTTATTGTTAGTTTTTGTTTTTTCACTTATCACCGTCACTGTGGCGATGTAGTAGTTAAATTATTTTTAGATAATTTAATTTTCAAATTAATTGTAATTTTAGATAGCCATTTTAAAATCTATCCTCTATGTTGTTAATTTGAGGAGTTTATATAAAACTGGTTGTGCCTATCTGGCGTTGCCCGGGTGTCGTTTTATTTTTATTTTTGTTTCGCTTTTTCCCCCCTCCCTCCTTTTTACATCGTATAGTTTTAAGTCTCTTTTTTTTAAAAACTTTTATATCTATAAATAACTAGCAGGGTGACCCGACGTTGCTCGGGATCGTATGAGGATCATTATTATATACTTTTTCACTGTGCTCATGATACCATATTACTTTCTTTGCTTTTATTGCTCCCCCCTTCTCGTTTCATCTCCTAATATGGTCAGAATAAGCTAAAATGTAGGAAAACTCTATGAGTTAGTGTCCTATATGTATTTAAAATTTTGAGGGTGTTCTGTCCCCATGGGATACTTAGATATTTGGCACACAGAGGGTAATGTAGAGATTCAGAAAAATACATATGATTTAAATTTCATAAAAATAGGATATATTTGAAGTTTTAAGGGGGTTATGCCCTTATAGTCCCCTTAGGGATTTGGGAACACTTCCATTGTTTTTCCCCCCGGTAAATTTTACATAAGAATACACTTTTAGATTTGATGTAGATTCTTTACACATACATACACACAACAGACATTGAGTTTTATATATCAAGATGAAGATATGCAGCTTAGCGCTATAGGTGTCAAATCTGCCAGCAGGCTTACAGAGAGAGAGAGAGAGAGAGAGAGAGAGAGAGAGAGAGAGGAGTGATGATTACATGACAGAATGCAGGAAGGGGAAAATTGGCTATGTATTGTCAGTCTTGTGTGCGAGCGAAGAAGAGACGATACTGATTAAACTCAAAATAGGATTTTCAAAAATTTTGTTTCAGTTTACACTTTTACATTTTTTTTATTTCAATTAGCATTTAATTAATAATAGATAAAAAATCACTAATTAAATTTGAGCTAGGGAGCCATGATAGACGGATCAGAGCAAGTGGTGTCCCATATAAGTAGCTTTCTGTTTAAAAAAGCAAAGCGTGTCATTCCCTCGGGTTGGCGACCATCGTCTCTGTCTAGGCTGACTGGCTTGAGAATTGTTGCGAACTCAGCCGAATCGAGATCTTTTTTGACTACGTAGGACAGTAAAGTAGACTGATTTTAAAGCGTACGGAATTGGTTCTGCTGACTTCAAATTCAATCAGATCAATTCTGTCCAATTATGTACTATAGGAGTTATTAGTTCTTATTCGTTCTAACACATTGTGATAAACCAAAGAGAACTAAAAATCTCAATTATAAACATAACAGTTTATTTACATTAAACAACAATGCACCAAAAAGTCAATGCCATTATATTCTGCTGCCTGAAAAACAAGTACATTCTCTTGTCAGGTGTCATTATTGATAGGCACTGTTATTTTGGTTGGTAATGAATTCCTGTGTATTTGCTGATATGTTGGAAAGCATATGCCCAATATATCTGAATATGTATAGTTGGAATTGTATAAGAAGATTGGTTTCTATTCATTCTTACACATCATGATAAACAAAAAAACCTTAGTTATAAAATATCTACTACTACTACTAATAATAATAATCAAGTAATTTTATATATATATATATATATATATGAAATATTGAAATGGTAAAAAAGGTAAAGTTACATACTTTACAAGTTTATTATAATCATGATCAGGTGTTTAAACAAAGAATATAACAAAATTACCTTTAATCCATGTATTTTCAAATAATTACTCTTATCCTCTTGAATTTAATTTGAATCTATCACTTTTCACTTCATAATACCATATTCAATAACTGCATTGATACAATGACTTTCTACTCATTATTGAAACTTTCTTTAAACTATTCCCCCATCACACCGTGTAGGTCTTCATATGTGCATTCTTAGTCTTCTGTTAGTTGTTTGATGTAGGTTATGTGCGGTCTACCCACTGAGCCACATCCCTGTTTTAGCATCCACAGAAAAACATCGCTGATGATTTTATCCTTAGCCCCCCCCCCCAACAATGTCCAGCAAATCTGGTTATTCTCTCTCTGATCAGAGCTGAAATCTGAGAGAGGTGTTCATAGAATTAGGGGTGGGATATAATGGGTGAAAATTTCAGATTCATGCGAGTAGTATTTTTTTGTGTTCATTTATACATAAATAACACTAAACAATCAAACATTTTGAAAATTTTGCAAAATTCAGAAGGTGCAGGCCACTAGTTTTTGGCTATTTTACATTCATGAAAACCCTTTCACAGCCTGAAAATGGTCCTAAATTAAAGTACTATATCAGATTTAACCATCTATATCCATTCATAGCTTTTGAGGATGTTTTAGGACCTGCAATATCGCATGAAACCACTTTTTCACCGAAAAATGATGGATTTTGAGTCCCGTGGAGCCCTAATGACTATTTTTGGCCTGCACCTTCTGAATTTTGCAAAATTTTCAAAATGTTTGATTGTTTAGTGTTATTTATGTATAAATGAACACAAAAAAATACTACTCGCATGAATCTGAAATTTTCACCCATTACGTCCCGCCCCTAATAGAATTGCTCTCTTGTGGGGAGCTGTCTCCAGATGTTAAGAGCAGCTCTGAGCATTCTGGTGTATACACCATCAATTTTCTTCTCCAACCTTTTGGTGAAAATGCTACTTCCATATACGAGTACCGATGCAACAATGACTTCAAAGAAGTCACGTTTCATCCTGGTAGGAAGACTTAACTTCCAGATCGCTTTCATCTTTTCAACTCCTGCCCAGACCTTGCTAATTCGCACCTTCAGTTCACACTCTGTGGAATTTTTCTTGGCAACTTTACTACCAAGAAAGGTAAACTCTTCGACATTTTTTAGACAAGTCCCACTTAGGGAAGGGATATTTCAATGTTGGTTCACGAGAATGTGCTCTGTTTTGCTTGTGTTGACAAAAGGCCCGAAGCAATTTGTCGTTTCTTCATGAATATAATAGTCTATACCAATACACGACATAATCACGTTAACACACCGGTTCTCGTTAGATCACCAAAGTTAAGCAACGTTTAGCCTGACCAGTACTAAATGGGTGACCATTTGGGAACACCAGGTGCTGTATTTGGCCTGGAGAGGATATGGGCACTACCAGGTTATATCATGCCCACAGAAAAGTTAGGACAGATAGAGTTTCTGCTTGACTCCCCGAGGACATCCCTGGACATTATGGGAAAACAACAACAATACATTATATATATATATATATATATATATATATATATATATATATACATTAATTTTTTTTTTTAGTATAATTTAGAGAAGGTAGCAGAGTATCCATTCACTATCTGACAAGTTCTCCTACTTCACTCATATTCACCGGGGAAACATTTTAATACGACACATAATTCGGTATTCACCAGTTCGTCTTTGCTTTACTATTACTCTCACATTTTGTAAAAAAGATTTTTTTGCTATTACGGAACACCATAACTGCGAAAATAATTTAGTTATAGCTAAAAAACAAACAAAACAAAAAAACCCATCAATAATGATAGTCAATAATGCAAAGGGTACTGCTTCACTGTTCTGGTGGACCCTCGTGTGACATTTGTGGCATCTAACTGAAGCACATTCTTTTGCACATACACCTCACCTAAGATAACCACTCAAACATATCAGCCAACCAAACCAAAAATATTTATACAAGAAACAGACTGGCTATACATTATATATAAGATACATACAAGCAAATATAAAATATTAAAATTGTTTACCTTTGTTCCGCATACGAATGGCCATTACTAAATGGGTAACCATTTTGGAACACCAGGTGCTGTATTTGGCCTGGAGAGGATATGGGCACTACCAGGTTATATCATGCCCACAGAAAAGGTAGGACAGATAGAGTATCTGCCTGACTCTCCAAGGATGGGAAGTTAAAAAAATAATAGTTTATAATTCTTATAAAATATAATAGGATTTATTTACATTTAATATATGAAATGTGAACACAAATATAAAAAAAAATAATAGTTTATAATTCTTATAAAATATAATGGGATTTATTTACATTTAATATATGAAATGTGAACACAAATATAAAAAAAATAATAGTTTATAATTCTTATAAAATGTAATGGGATTTATTTACATTTAATATATGAAATGTGAACACAAATATAAAAAAAATAATAGTTTATAATTCTTATAAAATATAATGGGATTTATTTACATTTAATATATGAAATGTGAACACAAATATAAAAAAATAATAGTTTATAATTCTTATAAAATGTAATGGGATTTATTTACATTTAATATATGAAATGTGAACACAAATATAAAAAAAATAATAGTTTATAATTCTTATAAAATGTAATGGGATTTATTTACATTTAATATATGAAATGTGAACACAAATATAAAAAAAATAATAGTTTATAATTCTTATAAAATATAATGGGATTTATTTACATTTAATATATGAAATGTGAACACAAATATAAAAAAAATAATAGTTTATAATTCTTATAAAATGTAATGGGATTTATTTACATTTAATATATGAAATGTGAACACAAATATAAAAAAAATAATAGTTTATAATTCTTATAAAATGTAATGGGATTTATTTACATTTAATATATGAAATGTGAACACAAATATAAAAAAAATAATAGTTTATAATTCTTATAAAATATAATGGGATTTATTTCACATTAATATATGAAATGTGAACACAAATATAAAAAAAATAATAGTTTATAATTCTTATAAAATGTAATGGGATTTATTTACATTTAATATATGAAATGTGAACACAAATATAAAAAAAATAATAGTTTATAATTCTTATAAAATATAATGGGATTTATTTACATTTAATATATGAAATGTGAACACAAATATAAAAAAAATAATAGTTTATAATTCTTATAAAATATAATGGGATTTATTTACATTTAATATATGAAATGTGAACACAAATATAAAAAAAATAATAGTTTATAATTCTTATAAAATATAATGGGATTTATTTACATTTAATATATGAAATGTGAACACAAATATAAAAAAAATAATAGTTTATAATTCTTATAAAATATAATGGGATTTATTTACATTTAATATATGAAATGTGAACACAAATATAAAAAAAATAATAGTTTATAATTCTTATAAAATATAATGGGATTTATTTACATTTAATATATGAAATGTGAACACAAATATAAAAAAAATAATAGTTTATAATTCTTATAAAATATAATGGGATTTATTTACATTTAATATATGAAATGTGAACACAAATATAAAAAAAATAATAGTTTATAATTCTTATAAAATATAATGGGATTTATTTACATTTAATATATGAAATGTGAACACAAATATAAAAAAAATAATAGTTTATAATTCTTATAAAATATAATGGGATTTATTTACATTTAATATATGAAATGTGAACACAAATATAAAAAAAATAATAGTTTATAATTCTTATAAAATATAATGGGATTTATTTACATTTAATATATGAAATGTGAACACAAATATAAAAAAAATAATAGTTTATAATTCTTATAAAATATAATGGGATTTATTTACATTTAATATATGAAATGTGAACACAAATATAAAAAAAATAATAGTTTATAATTCTTATAAAATATAATGGGATTTATTTACATTTAATATATGAAATGTGAACACAAATATAAAAAAAATAATAGTTTATAATTCTTATAAAATATAATGGGATTTATTTACATTTAATATATGAAATGTGAACACAAATATAAAAAAAATAATAGTTTATAATTCTTATAAAATATAATGGGATTTATTTACATTTAATATATGAAATGTGAACACAAATATAAAAAAAATAATAGTTTATAATTCTTATAAAATATAATGGGATTTATTTACATTTAATATATGAAATGTGAACACAAATATAAAAAAAATAATAGTTTATAATTCTTATAAAATATAATGGGATTTATTTACATTTAATATATGAAATGTGAACACATATATAAAAAAAAATAATAGTTTATAATTCTTATAAAATATAATGGGATTTATTTACATTTAATATATGAAATGTGAACACAAATATAAAAAAAAAAATAGTTTATAATTCTTATAAAATATAATGGGATTTATTTACATTTAATATATGAAATGTGAACACAAATATAAAAAAAAATAATAGTTTATAATTCTTATAAAATATAATGGGATTTATTTCACATTAATATATGAAATGTGAACACAAATATAAAAAAAAGACGTATCCATATTGATTATGGTTGGGAAATATGCTGCACAGATCTTGGGGATGGTACAGTGGCTAAGTGGTTAAGGACGCGGACTGAGGACCTGGGTGTGCCAGGTTTGAATCCAGTTTGTTCCACAGAAACACTTTCATCAAAACCCACACCTGACCTTGTGTCTAACCTCTTGCAGAGGAGGTAAATAAAATGCTGCAGAGATCTTGTTTTAAAATCATGTAAAAAAAACATCTGGATAAAGGAGCAGCCGACTGAGATCTTCCCACATCGACGGTCAAGCAAAAAGGGAGAAAAGTGAGTTTCCCGTATCACTCCTTTTAAATTGGGAACCATGTGGCTAAATCAACCAATGGTTGAATAAACCAGTGGAGGACCACCCTGTCGTCACATGATCTATGACTCCACATATAGGAAAAGACAAGGCGCTTATACAGATGAGGGCACATATGAAAAACGCATTTCCAAATAAAAAGTATTGTTTATACTTACGTATCCTCATCAAAAATTAGGAAAAAATATTTAGTAGAATTTTGATAAAAAATAAACATCAGTTTTATTGTATTTTGCCGACTGCCATTAATTTATAACTTTTTAATATGACAGACTAAGTTATGTCCTGATGTATGTGTTTTTCACTCAAATCAATGGCGGACCCTTAAAATACGATTAGACTGATTTTGATTTTTGATTAAAATTCTATTCGATAATTTTTGGTGTAGTTACCTATTTTTGTCTGATACATAAGTATATCACAGTGTATTCAGGTGAATTTATTTGTAACTGCGTTTTTCATATGTGCCCTAATCTATATAAGCACCAAATACAATGCTAACAGTACTAATACCTTCAGAGAAGATAATAAGCCAGTTTCCTCCCATCAATTAGTAAAATAGTAACTTGTGTTCATTTAATTGTATACAATTAATCGTTGACGATAGGTATTGTGTTTGGGAATCAAATGACCCAAAAGATATTGATATGCCACAAAACAGACATTTTTGTTTTCAATTTACTACAGTAACTAAGTTCTCAGAAATCAAGGGGGGGGGGGCCTTCCTGGTGCTAACACTTGATTTCTATATGAGGTACATAGATATTCGAGTGTTCAATCAAGATTCTCCTCTATCACTCAAACGTTAAGTGAGCAAAGAAGTGAAGAACATTAATTTTCCTCTCCCCAATTGACTAGTTAACTATCTTTCTCTTGACGAAGAGAGAAAAGTGTTGATATGGCTGTGTGTCACGTGGTAAATATCTTCGTTATTATTGCCACCCACCCAGCGCTTCAAATTGTGTGACTTTTCAAAGTATCCTTCCATGCCGACCATGTGACACACAGCCATATCAACACTTTTCTCTCTTCGTAAAAACACCTAGACGGATTTTCAACTTGGCCACGAGAATGTCTCAACCAAGAGGAAAAAAGAAAAAGAAGAAATATTCTTCTGAAGATGGTATATTTACCGAAAGTACTCAAGTTTATAAAAAAAAAAATGTTTTTAAGATGAATAAATAATTTATTTTTAAAAACAAATAATCTGCGTTGTGCAAGGTTTTCTAAATATTTTATAAAAAAAATATCTTCGTTATTATTGCCACCCACCCAGCGCTTCAAATTGTGTGACTTTTCAAAAAATATATATATGCTTTTTATGTATGTGTATATAAAATGACGTAAAATGACGTAAGAAGCCCTTTTAACAATGCGTGAAAGAATTTATTTCTTTTTTTTCTTTTTCCAATTAATTTCGAAGTTTACAAACTTCATCTTCAGAGATGTATTTTTTTTTTTTTTTATAAAATAAACAAACTTTACTTTTGTTTATAAGTAGCGTCGAGATGGTGTGACGCTCTCCACCAAGATGGAATGGGCGGAAGTGAAAAATAATAAGAACGATTATGCCAGGTGCAAGCCGGGAGTTATAATGATATTGTTCGTTCTTTTTTTTTTTTTTTTAAGCATTGAATGAAATGTAATAAAATGACGTAAGAAGCCCTTTTAACAATGCGTGAAAGAATTTATTTCTTTTTTTTCTTTTTCCAATTAATTTCGAAGTTTACAAACTTCATCTTCAGAGATGTATTTTTTTTTTTTTTATAAAATAAACAAACTTTACTTTTGTTTATAAGTAGCGTCGAGATGGTGTGACGCTCTCCACCAAGATGGAATGGGCGGAAGTGAAAAATAATAAGAACGATTATGCCAGGTGCAAGCCGGGAGTTATAATGATATTGTTCGTTCTTTTTTTTTTTTTATTTCTATATGTGATTATATTTTTTTCCAGGGATAAAATTCATGCACTCGAAGAAACATTGGCCAAAGGTTCGCTAAAAATACTGAAGTTGACGCGATCGCGAACCAATTATGTAAAACTTCACAATAAAGTAAGTAAAAATCACTATACTATATTTGTATGTGTGTGTGTATCGAATATTTAAAATTAAGACATTTCTCCTTACTCAAAGAAGAGCGTAGACACTTAATAATACACTTTCTGTAGGACAATTTCTCTTCACCAACTACTAATGCTACAGAAGCTCATTGTGGTAATAAATCTATCACAATTCTTTACATTAACAGATATGAATTAACACTAATTGCATAGATTCAAGCAAATACGGATCGCTTCATATACTTCATTCATAAATTAGTTAAAACATTACATGTTACATACGATAAAACCGTTCCAATATTATCATTATTGTTGCAACTGTGGACCTCCATAGACTTCTCAACGTTTTTCTCTCCCTTAGCATGTCAGAAGCAGGTTATATGCTTCTGACATGCTAATAACAAAACAAAGAAAAAGGGTGAATAGAATTGATATTTCTAAACATGGCACGAGCAAAGTACTTAAAGTGTTTGCGAGTTTGAATCTCGGCTGATACGTATTTTCATCTCTGATCTTGTGGTGCAATCTTTTACTTAGTTCAAATTACAGTATTAAGTGACTTTTATCATTTTATTTATTCATTTTTCTTCCTTTTTATCAACAAAATTTAAGGAAATTAAAAGCCCAAGAGACACCAGAGAGTATTTCCAATGCTTAAACTTTAATACAGAAAAAATTTTAAAAACTGCCGATAGATCTAAGAATTTTATTCATACTTCTTTTAACAAATATAACAATTTTTTGTTTTTAACACGGTACTGCAAATCTGGAAATTTGCCGCTTATTATTTATAAAATTCTGGCATTAGCTTCGCACTGACTTCAAAGCTGAAAAATAAAACTACTACTACTACTACTACTACTACTACTACTACTACTACTAAATAATAATAATAATAATAACAAATAACTGATAATAATAAATCACACATCAAATAAAGTACAGGTTAAAACAAGGAAAAATTAAAATAATTTGAAGATAAAAAATCCATAATAATGTAACGAAATAAATACTAAAATTATAATTATAAGAAAAAGATATACCATAAGAAAAAAATTATGAAAATAATAAGAAAAAATAAGAAAAAAAAAAAAAAATAAATAGTTAAAAATGTTACAAAATATATTATATCTCTATATCAATAAAAACATCAAAAGTGCTTTAATATCAAAACAAGAATTTACAACACATCAAAGAAAAATCAATTAATAATATTAAAAAGCAAATACAAGAATTAAACTAAGATGCAACTCAATTCTTAGATGAAACATCTTTAAAAAGTTTAGATCGAATATCAAGTCAATAGAAGTTTACATCGAATATCAAGTCAATACAGGGGAAATGAAAGAAGAATGTAGGTATAAAATTCAATCAACGAGATGGGGGTTACTTTAAGAGTTTCAAGTAAAAGTTAAAAATTAATAATATTAAAAAGCAAATACAATAATGAAACAAAGATGCAATTCAATTCTTAGATGAAACATCTTTAAAAAGTTTAGATCGAATATCAAGTCAATAGAAGTTTACATCGAATATCAAGTCAATATAGGAGGAAATGAAAGAAGAATGTAGGTATAAAATTCAATCAACGAGATGGGGGTTACTTTGAGAGTTTCAAGTAAAAGTTAAAAATGAATTAATAATATTCAAAAGCAAATACAATAATTAAACTAAGATGCAACTCAATTCTTAGATGAAACATCTTTAAAAAGTTCACATCGAATATCAAGTCAATACAGGAGGAAATGAAAGAAGAATGTAGGTATAAAATTCAATCCACGAGATGGGGGTTTCTTTGAGAGTTTCGATTAAAAGTTAAAAATTAAATATTTTCATAATATTAAAGTTAATAGATCAAAGTCAAACCTAAGAGTAGGTTTCATAGAGTAGATGAAGAAATTGTAATCTCAGAAAAGAGTCGAATAGATCTTAATTCAATCAAAACATGTCAGAAGGTGCGATTAGAAATTGTGCAACCATTGCTTCATTAGACTCCTCATGCAGGAATCCTTAGTGGGCATGATGAAGCAAAGGTTGCGCAATCTCTAACCACACCTCTTTTTAAGCTGCATTGCTTGAGTCTAGTAGCTATGAGAAGCCTAGGATGACTGGAAACAATGCCGAGATAAGCAGAAAAAGACTAGTGTTATTTCAGAGGTTTTCCTTCCCTTAGACTAGTTGCAACACCAAGGTTTGAAAGGCTAGTTTAACCTATTTTTTATTTATTTATTTTAAAAAATACACATTGTTGTTGTTGTTTTCTCAAAAATATTATACTATTATGAAACAAAGGTTTTAAAAAATATGTCTACACCTCTATTGATTAGTGAAGAAAGGGCTGCACAATCGCTAACCGCACTTCTGAACAAGCATTGCTTGATTTCCGTGGCAAGGAGAAGTCCAGGATGACTGGAAACAATGTTGGGATAAGCAGAGAAAGACTGGTGTTATTTCGGAGGTTTTCCTTCTGTTAGACTAGAACCAAGGATTGAGAGTTTAGACTACCCTACTATTTAGTCCGTAGCTGGAGGGAAGATATATGGGTTCATACCTCTCCATAAAAGATTGTATCAGTGGAAGTAATGCAATAGTTCTGCCAGAACTTGAACTCTACATGTCAAGCTTACAGTTTGTGTCTATAACCATTACCCCAGGTCACTTCCATCTCGATCAAGATAGCAGACCTTGCGCATACTACTTTTTTTTTTTTATACTTTTCTTATATTCACTCCAAACAAGGCACAGTGCCACTGGGATGCAAGGGGCTACTGTGAATTAGGAGTCAGATTAATAGGGGATTCCTAAGTGGGGAGTTGTGCAGCGAGATGTTTGTTCACATTACATTTAAACTTCTACATGTTAGTACAGTCAGGGAAACAGAGAGCAGGGAGGGAATTTCCAAGACAAGCAGTTCGAGGAAAGAAGCTATTAATGTAGAAAGTTTTCCAGCATTTGGAGACTTCTACAGTAAAGGGGTGGAATTTTGCTGATCCAAAAACAAAAAATAAGATATCCTTTTAGATAGAGCTTTATAGCAGTAATAAATAATGAAACTTTACTGCAGTTTCACTGGGTTTTCGATTGTCACATAAAATCATCATCAGCATCATGTTTGGTTTAACGTCCATTTTATATGCTGGCATGTGTTGGACGGCTTTTAGAAATTGACTTCCAAACTAAGCTATCTCTGACCAGATCTTTATTTATCCCTCTTTCTTTCAACTTCCTCCCATGTTTTCATTGCCCTTCCCTTGTGGGTTGACCCTACTACCTCAATTGTTCTACATCTACTAACCTAAGAACTCTTATCCATTCTTTCAACGTGGCCATACCATCAAAGTCTCCTGTTCTGCACACATCTCCCTTACTGTTCAGATTTAATCTTCCTCTGAGCTCATCAGAACTAAGCGTGTCTTTAAGACTTACATTACATGTCCATCATCTCATTCTCATATCAGTTCTCTTCATGCAACACATGTCTTCAACCTTCACTGGCCAGGTTTCACTTCCATACGTCATCACACTGCGCATACACACCTGATAGATTCTTCTCTTGGTCAACACATTTAATGCTCTGCGTGATTAGTAATGGCAAAAGTTCCCTTGACTTACTCTATCCGCTATCATACTAGCACCTGCTCCACCCTGTGCTCCAAATGGTATCATTAAGGTAGCAAAATTTCTGAACAACCTCAATAACTTTGCCATCCACATATATTTTCTCCACATCTGAGTTCTCCCTCGTCTCCATTGTCTTATACCTCTTGCACACAAACTGGTTATCCTCGGTCAACCTACCAATAATTCAACTGCACCCAATGGTTGCATGTACTACAGAAAATTGAGTTGCACCCGACTCCTTTAACACAAACTGAACATAGGAATTTTCATCTTTCCGGGTGATTTCCAAACACTCTCAGACCTTTACTTTCCATAGTATTCCTCCAAGTTGTCAACTTAAAAAGTAGACCTTTCATTGTTTCATAGATTTATTTTTCATAAATATCAAATCGTAAATTTCAAAAACCAAATTGAATTATTAAATTAAAAAAAAAACAAGAAGTTCTAGCCAAATGTAAACATAGAAATAAATATTTGCATTGCTATTTATGTCCTGGTTAAACACAATAAATAATTAATATAATAAATAACAAAATAAAATATTTAAATTTAAAATATACTTGAGTATTTACTCTAATTTGTCACATAATTAAAAAAGTATGGATAAACGTTTTTTTAAATTTTTATTTATTTATTTTGTGTGGTTTAAGATACAAAGGAATAAATGTTTGGTAAAAATGGAAAGAAAATGAAGGGTTACCAGCTTTGAAGTGTGTGGACCTTTTCGAATGGTTGGCACTCGATTTTCAAAGAAAAAAAGAACTTGTGCTCATAGTAGATTTTTTTATAGGTGTCATTTATTTGCATATGAGGAGAGCAACTGCTTTAAGAAGGAACCTATTGGGAAGACAGCACAGTTAGCGACAGCAGAGAGTGAAGATTGTATTATTTATTGCAGTGTCATCGAAGAGAAGACTTTAAATTTATTACTTTATTAGATGTAAATAAAGTGTCTACTTTCGACTATAAATTCTTGTTTTTTTGTTTACCCACTTTTTTTTTCTTTAATTTATTACCAAAAATCTTTAGTAAATACAATATTATTTGATACTAAAATTACTTTCAATAGTTAAAGCATTCATTTTTTTTTTTTTCAAATAATATTCAATCAATTTAATTATCACGTGAAAACGTTGTTTACTCACGTACTAATTGTCCATAAAGAGAAGAAGAAAAAAACAAACAATAAGGCTTGAAACAATTGTCAGAGAAAGAAAGAGAGAGTCAACAGATGACGATTAGAACAGAAGTGACGCCACCGTTACTGACATAGCGTTGCCACGAACGATAGCCAGGGAGATGCGTTGGAACAACCAGGCTGACTCACGGGGCTCGTGCCTAGACGTTGAAATCCTCCGTCCAATATCCTGAAAAAATTTAACAGCATTCATTTATACTACATACAAAATTGTGGGTTGGTTATAGGTAATATTGTAATATCTACTTATATGAAGTCAGGCATGTGTACATGTTTATATATTTGTATGTACAAGATTCAATCCTAAACTAATTAATCGATCATTCTAAATTTCGGAACACAACTGATATTCTGTAAGTGTGAGTAATGTGGGATGTATTTAGTTTAGTTTAGTTTTATGCAAATGGAGAAAACAGCGGATGAAAATTCAGATATCTCCAATTTTTCTGAAATTTTAACAATAGTTGTTCTCAGAGCCATTAAGAAATATAAGAGAGTGGTTGTGTAGAAATGTTTCTTACATCGCTATGCACGAAATTGAATCAATCAAACAAACACTGTATAACAACATACGAAATATAATTTATTAAAAAGGGTTACTTTACTATTTGGTAAAGTAACAAAATATTGGACAGTGTCCAGAAAGGAAAATCAAAGAAGCGTCAATGTTGTGGCTGCAGCTGGAACGATGATCATGCAGGACTAGGAGAGAGATGATGTTTCCTCGATCGCGTCTTGTTTCTCTCTGGTGATCTCGTCCCTAGACTCAACTGTCAAAGTAGTCCGTTTGGGGACAGCTAGAAAATCATACGCCCTGCAAGCCGATTGCTCACAGGGGACAAGAAGGAATAGGTCCTATGTCCGACCGCTACAGTTGAACCAACATAATGAGAGGGATGAGAGAAATACATAGATAGCGAGAGGAGTGATTTGTTCAGTTAATTATAAATTACGGCTATGTTCTGAAGCAAGAAAAGGATGCTGTCATCCATTAGGATGACAGCATCCTTTACTTGCTTCAGCATCTATGACGTCATATCTTCAATGGGTTTACTGGATGATGTCATCCCTTTGTGACATCATAAAGGATTTGCCTGGCTTCTTCCAACTTCGTATTTAGCAACATCATCCATTATGCATGGAGACAAACAAACAAGATAACAAGCAGCATCCACAGTTATATATATATATATATATATATATGTATATATACTAGCTGGCTTCGCCTGCTAGCTCTCGCTTCACATTTATAATATATATATATATATATACATCTCTGTCTAAGTTAGCCATGCTGATGACGGCTGTGAGCCAGAAACACGTGTCCATGGATTACTTTTATGTACGTATAAAATAAGTAAAAATATATATTAACGGAAAAAATACGTCCTATGAAGTTAAGGGCGACTAATAATGCAATTTTCTGCATCTTAATCACTTAGGAAAGTGAGACAATCGAAATAATAGTAAGCAAAATAACAACGAACGCTACAATCACCAATAAAAATAATTACATAAAAATATATATATATATATATATATATATATATATATATACTAATAATAATAGAATTAATGATAAGTCAAATATCGTAGAGTGATCTATCTCGATAAAATAAAGCTCAATACGTTGTGTAGAGCAATCAATTTTAAAGAAAGATGAATATAAAAAATTGTACAAAATTACATAAAGTTACATAAATTAATACAAATTTTATTACATCGAAAGTTTAGATGCAAGGAGTTACATTAATCCTTAAACCATGGTTTTTCAAAGATAAAACTCTTCTCGTCAGAGGATAAAATCTGGTAATATGGTATTTATAACAATTAAATATTACCTAGTTCCATTTCACTTTGAAAAATTGAAGAATAAAAAAATATATATATATATATATAAATATAATGTAAATCATCCTTATTTAATATGTATAAGGTATAGATTTTATTGAAATTGGACCTATTTGAATTTTCGGTGGACATATGGTTTAAATTTCAGTGTGTGTGGAGGGGGGGGGGGTCCCCAGGGACCCTTTTAATATTATCAAAATTTGCTGTAATTTTTGGAATAGACGTTATTTTTGATCATTTACCTATTGTTTAAATTTCATTTGAATCAAAGTAAAACCAGTTTTCAGGGGGGGGGGGGGGCTCTTAATATTATTAAAATTTGCTGAAATTTTGAGAATAGGCATAATTTTTGGTCATTTCCATATGGTTTAAATCTAAGGGAAAACAGTTTTCAGTGGGGGGGGGGGCCCAGCGTTGAAGTGATATATTACTTATATAGCCTATGACCTTCACTGAAAGGTCAGTAGTCCACATGTCAATTTTCAAGCAATTCTGTCCGGCGGTTTGGGTGAACATAAGACACAAAGATCAGGCGGACACACACACACACAGAGTTACTATTATATATATATATAGTACATATTGTGTGTATTTAGGCAGCATTTTTTAATGTAAGCAAACATTGTTAAAAAATAGCAGAATTCTTCTGCTTAATTATACCTTTTTTATTTTTCGAATGATCTTTTTTTGTGTTTAAATGAAAAAATTAATCTATGTTCCATATGTATCATGATCTTTTCTCCCTTCTTTCACCTGATGCTACCAGATCAGGCTGTCTGAAAATACTAGCTTCCTGACCTAAAATGCACCTAACATTGATGTTATTATTTTTTTCTCTTTCCCTTTGCAAAACTCAATAACATTCTGCAAAGCTCATATCAAAAACAACAATTTCCCTCTAGAAAACGGCCAAACAAAACACTATGAATAAATACTTGAAGATATAAAGAACTTAAAGCATAAAAATTTTTACCAAAATAACCAGATTCTGAATTAATTAACCTGAAAAGGGTTGATATGCCGTAAAACAAAAACAACCAACCCAAATACCATAATTAAATATTTGAAGATATAAAGAACTTGAAGCATAAAAACTTTTACCAAAATAACCGGATTCTGAATTAATTAACCTGAAAAGGGTTGATATGCCGTAACTCCCCCTCCCCTTCTTTCTATCTAACAGTCAGTCAGTATCATCCTTTGTGTGTAGGCCATTGTGCATGGTCATTAGTTTCCTGGTTCTTTCATTTTGGTACCTGACCTCTTTTGTGCAGTTTTTGCCTGATCTGGTATACCTTACTAGAGATATTGCCTAAGTATTTATTCTTTTAATTAGGTTTCTGCGATATAATTTTGTTTCTAGGAGCTTTCTTGTTTTTCTTTGGTATTCTCTTTTAACCACCTCTTTCATCTCTATTCACTTGATAGTGTCCTCTTTCAGGATGCCTAGGTATTTATAAGTTTCGCATTCACCAAGTGTCTTCATTACATTTCATTTGGGTAATTCTATGTCACTGTTGCTTTCAGTTTTCCTTTCATCTCAAGCATTGCACATGTTTCTATTCCGAACTGCATTCCTATATCCTAGTTGAAGATCTTAATTTTGTTTCCAGCTCGTTTGTCGTATGCAAATAACTCAAGCTCATCCATATGTACAAATCTGTATCTTGCATAGCACCTCTTGAATATGATGACATCATGGCTATGACAAACTGTAGTGAAGATAGAGAGTCTCCTTGGAAAATGCCTCTCTGTATATTTATTTCATGCATTCAATTATCTATTGGGGAATTGTGTCAAATTAACATGGTTCTTAGTTTAGTCATCCATTCTGGTATATCTGTTTCGTATATACATCCTCTTGAGATTTGTATTAGTCTTTCATGTAGGGTCGTAAATTTTTAAAACCAGAATGCATGTATTCCATTGTCCTGGTGTTTTCCAGTTTGCCCTTTTTCTTAAGATCGTCTTGAGTGTTTCTTTATTAATTTTGGTTTCTGTTCCTTTTTCAATTTCCTGAAGCTCTATTTTCATGTTTTTCAGCCGTTTGGCATTTCTGTTGTGGTCTTGTCGGTTTTCCCATATGTTGCTCCAGAATTGTCTTATTTTTGTCAAATCCGGTTATTCTATTTAAGTTTCAGTAATTATTATTATTATTATTATTTTTTTTTACTCCAGTTGAAACTGATCTCGACCGTGCAGCAGACACAGCCAACAATACAACTGTTGCTGTCGACAAATGAGTTTGTTGGTGCCCTTGATCTCATCTCCACAACACAGGAGGTCCTTGCGCAAGAATTAGCCGGCATCCACTCATTCAGGTAATGACATCAATTTTTTTTATATATCTATATAATAAAGTGAAGCCAGTCGGAGTCAACTTTTGTCATCGATATATTCTCTCCTACAAAATCAATATTTCATTTTGAATAGCCAGTCATTTATTGCAATCATTCATCTCTGTTTTTTAAAAGGGAGAATTGAAATTCCAATCGATTTCATCAATTACATACTATATCTGATGGATCTGTTTGGTGTGGCCTGAACAGTACGTTTCTTTTGAATCTCTACTCACACAAGTCAACTTGAAAAGCCTTGCTGACATCATGCAGAAGATCAGACTGCGTTGGTTGTGGCAAGTTGAGCGCAGCAATGGCTGGATTGCTAAAGTCCGACAGTTGAATGTGCTAGCAGAGAAGACCAGTACTGGCAGACTCAAATTGTCTTGGGAAGACGTTGTCAAATGTGATAGGAAAGTCATGGGTATGGATTCCGTCATGCCTCACCAACGACAAGAATGGAGAGGATAACTTAGATTGAGATTAGACAATTAGACCACACCCTCATCAGAGGATTAATTGTGGCTCGATTCAACAAATAAACTGGTTGATGATGATGATGATGATGACAGGCCCAATATTTCCTTTAGTAGGACTCACTTCCTGATATACACCAGTTTTTTTCATTAGCTAATAATACATTAAAAATATATAACAATAATACAATAAAAAAATATATATAACAATAATACAATAACAAAATATATATAACAATAATACAATAAAAAATATATATATAACAATAATACATTAAAAAATATATATAACAATAATACATTAAAAAATATATATAACAATAATACAATAAATAATATATAAATAACAATAATACATTAAAAAATATATATAACAATAATACATTAAAAAAATATATATATAACTATAATACATTAAAAAATATATATAAAAATAATACATTAAAAATATATATAAAAATACATTAAAAATATATATAACAATAATAAAATAAAAAGATATATATAACAATAGTACATAAAATATATATATAACAATAATACATTAAAAATATATATATAACAATAATACTTTTAAAAAATATATATAAAAATAATACAATAAAAATATATATAACAATAATACAATAAAAATATATATAACAATAATACAATAAAAAATATATATAACAATAATACATTAAAAAATACATATAGCAATTATACATTAAAAAATATATATAAAAAGAATACATTAAAAAATATATAACAATAATACATTAAAAAAATATATATAACAATAATACATTAAAAAAATATATATAACAATAAAAAATATATATAACAATAATACAATAAAAAATATATATAACAATAATACAATAAAAAATACATATAACAATAATACAATAAAAAATATATATAACAATAATACATTAAAAAACATATAACAATAATACATTAAAAAATACATATAACAAGAATACAATAAAAAATACATATAACAATAATACATTAAAAAATATATATAACAATAATACATTAAAAAATATATATAACAATAATACATTAAAAAATACATATAACAATAATACATTAAAAAATATATATAACAATAATACAATAAAAAATACATATAACAATAATACATTAAAAAATATATGTAACAATAATACATTAAAAAATATATATAACAATAATACAATAAAAATACATATAACAATAATACAATAACAAATACATATAACAATAATACAATAAAAGATACATATAACAATAATAAAATAAAAATATATATAACAATAATACATTAAAAAATATATATATTACAATTATACATTAAAAAATACATATAACAATAATACAATAAAAAATATATATAACAATAATACAATAAAAAATATATATAACAATAATACAATAAAAAATACATATAACAATAATACATTAAAAAATATATATGAAAATAATACAATAAAAAATATATATAAAAATAATACATTAAAAAAATATATATAAATATAATACATTAAAAAAATATATATAAAAATAATACATTAAAAATATGTATAAAAATAATACATTAAAAATATGTATAAAAATAATACATTAAAAATATATAACAATTAAAAATACATATAACAATAATACATTAAAAAATACATATAACAATAATACATTAAAAAATATATATGAAAATAATACATTAAAAAAATATATATAAATATAATACATTAAAAAAATATATATAAAAATAATACAATAAAAAATATATATAACAATAATACAATAAAAAATACATATAACAATAATACATTAAAAAATACATATAACAATAATACATTAAAAAATATATATGAAAATAATACAATAAAAAATATATATAAAAATAATACATTAAAAAAATATATATAAATATAATACATTAAAAAAATATATATAAAAATAATACATTAAAAATATGTATAAAAATAATACATTAAAAATATGTATAAAAATAATACATTAAAAATATATAACAATTAAAAATACATATAACAATAATACATTAAAAAATACATATAACAATAATACATTAAAAAATATATATGAAAATAATACAATAAAAAATATATATAAAAATAATACATTAAAAAAATATATATAAATATAATACATTAAAAAAATATATATAAAAATAATACATTAAAAATATGTATAAAAATAATACATTAAAAATATGTATAAAAATAATACATTAAAAATATATAACAATTAAAAATACATATAACAATAATACATTAAAAATATATATAACAATAATACTATAAAATATATATATAACAATAATACATTAAAAAATATATATAACAATAATACTATAAAATATATATATAACAATAATACATTAAAAAATACATATAACCATAATACAATTAAAAATACATGACAATAATACAATAAAAAATACATATGACAATAATACATTAAAAAATATATATAACAATAATACAATAAAATATATATAACAATAATACAATAAAATATATATAACAATAATACAATAAAAAATATATAACAATAATACAATAAAAAATATATAACAATAATACAATAAAAAATACATATAACCATAATACATCAAAAATACATATAACCATAATACATCAAAAAATACATATAACAATTATACAATAAAAAATAAATATGACAATAATACATTAAATATATATATAACAATAATACAATAAAAAATATATAACAATAATACAATAAAAAATACATATAACAATAATACAATAAAAAATACATATAACAATAATACATTAAAAAATATATATAACAATAATACATTAAAAAATATATATAACAATAATACATTAAAAAAAGATATATAACAATAATACATTAAAAAAATATATATAACAATAATACATTAAAAAAATATATATAACAATAATACATAAAAAAATACATATAACAATAATACATTAAAAAATACATATAACAATAATACATTAAAAAATATATATGAAAATAATACAATAAAAAATATATATAAAAATAATACATTAAAAAAATATATATAAATATAATACATTAAAAAAATATATATAAAAATAATACATTAAAAATATGTATAAAAATAATACATTAAAAATATGTATAAAAATAATACATTAAAAATATATAACAATTAAAAATACATATAACAATAATACATTAAAAAATACATATAACAATAATACATTAAAAAATATATATGAAAATAATACAATAAAAAATATATATAAAAATAATACATTAAAAAAATATATATAAATATAATACATTAAAAAAATATATATAAAAATAATACATTAAAAATATGTATAAAAATAATACATTAAAAATATGTATAAAAATAATACATTAAAAATATATAACAATTAAAAATACATATAACAATAATACATTAAAAATATATATAACAATAATACTATAAAATATATATATAACAATAATACATTAAAAAATATATATAACAATAATACTATAAAATATATATATAACAATAATACATTAAAAAATACATATAACCATAATACAATTAAAAATACATGACAATAATACAATAAAAAATACATATGACAATAATACATTAAAAAATATATATAACAATAATACAATAAAATATATATAACAATAATACAATAAAATATATATAACAATAATACAATAAAAAATATATAACAATAATACAATAAAAAATATATAACAATAATACAATAAAAAATACATATAACCATAATACATCAAAAATACATATAACCATAATACATCAAAAAATACATATAACAATTATACAATAAAAAATAAATATGACAATAATACATTAAATATATATATAACAATAATACAATAAAAAATATATAACAATAATACAATAAAAAATACATATAACAATAATACAATAAAAAATACATATAACAATAATACATTAAAAAATATATATAACAATAATACATTAAAAAATATATATAACAATAATACATTAAAAAAAGATATATAACAATAATACATTAAAAAAATATATATAACAATAATACATTAAAAAAATATATATAACAATAATACATAAAAAAATACATATAACAATAATACATTAAAAAATACATATAACAATTATACAGGGTGTTTCAAAAGTCTTGGGGGCATAACGTTTTTTAATAACTCAAAAACTATTAGGAGTTGAAAAATGAAATTGGTACCGTTGGAAAGGTTAAAGTTTCAAGTTTTGTGGGGAATCTTCAAAGTTGCTCAATATGAGCACCATTCGTCACACGGCAGACATCTAGTCGATAGTCCATTTCCTGCCAAACGCGTTCCAGCATCTTGACGTCAATGGTTCCCACAACTGCCGTTACTCGAGCCTTTAGTTCGTCAATATCTCTTGGAAGGGGCGGCACATAGACTTGTTGCTTGACAAAGCCCCAAAGGAAAAAGTCACACAGGGTAAGATCTGGAGACCTAGGAGGCCAGGGCATGAGAACGTCATCACCTTGCCCAGATCTCCCAATCCATCTACCAGGCAGCATTGTGTTAAGAAACTGCCTTACTCTAAGACTCCAGTGTGGTGGTGCACCATCTTGTTGAAAAATGAAGTCATCAGATTCTGCTTGTTCCAACTGAGCCATTAACCAGTCTTCCAGCATGTTGAGATAGGATTCACCAGTGATAGTTGCCTCTTCAAAGAAGAACGGTCCATAGACACCTTTCTTGGAAATTGCACAAAACACGTTCACTTTTGGTGAATCTCGCTCGTGCTCAAGAAGTTCATGAGGATTCTCAGTACCCCATATGCGAGTGTTATGCTTGTTAACTTTGCCATTCAGATGGAAGGTCGCCTCATCGCTAAAAACAAGCCGGTCATCAAAGCCGTTATCTTCCAACTTCTCTTGCATTGCAATGCAAAAGTCACGGCGAAGTGACTTATCAGTGTCCTTCAACTTTTGGACCAACTTGAGCTTGTAAGGTACCATTTGCAGTCGTTTCCTTAAGACACGCCAGACAGTTGCTGGAGCAAGCTGAAGTTCCCTGCTGGCTCTTCTCACTGATTTACGGGGGCTCCGCTGAAAGGCTGTCCGAACTTGCTCAACTGCATCTTCTGAAGTTGAAGGGCGACCTGTTCGCTTACTTGGGCACAAACACCCATCTTTCACAAATTTAGCATGCCATCTGACAATGGATTTCCTTTCAGGGGCTTCTTTTTTAAATTTCCTGCGAAATGCACGCTGAACACATGTCCATGATTCAGTCTTTGCAAATTGGAGGACGCAAAATGCCTTGTCTTGTTTAGAGAACGCCATTACTGCACCTAGAAAGATAACACGAAAATCATTAGTATGACCAAAAACTTGATTAAGCAAGCTTTAAAATGGCACCAGTTTCATTTTTCTACCTGGAATAGTTCATGAGATATACGCATTTGTAATGTTCCCAAGATTTTTGAAACACCCTGTACAATAAAAAATAGATATAACAGTAATACATTAAAAAAATACATATAACAATAATACATTAAAAAATTCATATAACAATAATACAATAAAAAATATATAACAATAATACATTAAAAAATTCATATAACAATAATACAATAAAAAATATATAACAATAATACATTAAAAAATACATATAACAATAATACATTAAAAAATACATATAACAATAATACATTAAAAAATTCATATAACAATAATACAATAAAAAATATATAACAATAATACATTAAAAAATACATATAACAATAATACATAAAAAAATACATATAACAATTATACAATAAAAAATATATAACAATAATACATTAAAAAATACATATAACAATAATACATGAAAAATATATATAACAATAATACATTAAAAAATATGTATAACAATAATACATAAAAAAATATATATAACAATAATACATAAAAAAATATATATAACAATAATACATTAAAAAATACATATAACAATAATACATTAAAAAATACATATAACAATAATACATTAAAAAATACATATAACAATAATACATTAAAAAATACATATAACAATAATACATTAAAAAATACATATAACAATAATACATTAAAAAAATACATATAACAATAATACATTAAAAATACATATAACAATAATACACAAAAAAATTCATATAACAATTATACAATAAAAAATTCATATAACAATTATACAATAAAAAATACATATAACAATAATACATTAAAAAATACATATAACAATAATACAATAAAAAATACATATAACAATAATACAATAAAAAATACGTATAACAATAATACATAAAAAAATATATATAACAATAATACATTAAAAAACACATATAACAATTATACATTAAAAAATACATATAACAATAATACATTAAAAAATACATATAACAATAATACAATAAAAAATACGTATAACAATAATACATAAAAAAATATATATATCAATAATACATTAAAAAATACATATAACAATTATACATAAAAAAATACATATAACAATAATACATAAAAAAATACATATAACAATAATACATAAAAAAATACATATAACAATTATACAATAAAAAATATATAACAATAATACATTAAAAATATATATATAACTAATACTATAAAAATACATATATAACTAATACTATAAAAATATATATAACAATAATACATAAAAAAATACGTATAACAATAATACATAAAAAAATATATATAACAATAATACATTAAAAAATACATATAACAATAATACATGAAAAATATATATAACAATAATACATTAAAAATACGTATAACAATAATACATAAAAAAATATATATAACAATAATACATTAAAAAATACATATAACAATAATACATTAAAAAATACATATAACAATAATACATTAAAAAATACATATAACAATAATACATTAAAAAATACATATAACAATAATACATTAAAAAATACATATAACAATAATACATTAAAAAATACATATAACAATAATACATTAAAAAATACATATAACAATAATACATTAAAAATACATATAACAATAATACATTAAAAAATACATATAACAATAATACATGAAAAATACATATAACAATAATACACAAAAAAATTCATATAACAATAATACATTAAAAAATACATATAACAATAATACATTAAAAAATACATATAACAATAATACAATAAAAAATACGTATAACAATAATACATAAAAAAATATATATGACAATAATACATTAAAAAATACATATAACAATTATACATTAAAAAATACATATAACAATAATACATTAAAAAATACATATAACAATAATACATTAAAAAATACATATAACAATAATACAATAAAAAATACATATAACAATAATACATGAAAAATACATATAACAATAATACATGAAAAATACATATAACAATAATACATGAAAAATATATATAACAATAATACATAAAAAAATACATATAACAATAATACATTAAAAAAATATATACAACAATAATACATTAAAAAAATATATACAACAATAATACACAAAAAAATTCATATAACAATTATACAATAAAAAATTCATATAACAATAATACATTAAAAAAATACATATAACAATAATACAATAAAAAATACATATAACAATAATACAATAAAAAATACATATAACAATAATACATGAAAAATATATATAACAATAATACATTAAAAAAATATATATAACAATAAAACATTAAAAAAATATATACAACAATAATACATTTAAAAAAATATATAATAATACATGAAAAAATACATATAACAATACATAAAAAATACATATAACAATTATACAATAAAAAATATATATAACAATAATACATTAAAAATATATATATAACAATAATACAATAAAAATATATATAACAATAATACAATAAAAATATATATAACAATAATACATTAAAAAATACATATAACAATAATACATAAAAAAATATATATAACAATAATACATTAAAAAATACATATAACAATAATACATTAAAAATATACATATAACAATAATACATTAAAAAAATTATATATAACAATAATACATTTAAAAAAATAGGCTTATCTTAACACTTAAATAAACACACACACGTACACATATATATAAGGGAGTTTGAATTATCTACTAGACACATCCTTGAGTGTCTTTTGCAAAATTCAGAAGGTGCAGGCCACTTGTTTTTGGCTATTTTAAATTCATGAAAACCCTTTCACAGCCTGAAAATGGTCCTAAATTAAAGTACTATATCAGATTTAACCATCTATATCCATTCATAGCTTTTGAGGATGTTTTAGGACCTGCAATGTTGCATGAAATCACTTTTTCACTGAAAAATGATGGATTTTGAGTCCTGTAGAGCCCTACTGGCTATTTTTGGCCTGCACCTTCTGAATTTTGCAAAATTTTCAAAATGTTTGATTGTTTAGTGTTATTTATGTATAAATGAACACAAAAAATACTACTCGCATGAATCTGAAATTTTCACCCATTACGTCCCACCCCTAATTAAAATGAACTTTGACACTTTTGTAAATTAGCTTGGTATAACTGTTGCTAGCCCCGCCGATCTTTTGACAGTATTGGCATAAACGTCTACTGATTTATTTTAGCTTGTCTTCTGCTTCAAATGGGCTATCGGTAAATTCTTTGACTAGTATCATTTCTGTCATTTCCTTGTCTAACTGGTCTTCGTCACTCATCTCAAGGTACAGGGCAAGCATATTTGACAGTTTTATACAAAGATCTTCTTTGAAACATGTATGCGACTTTTATTTGTTTGGTGTGTATGCCTTTTCTAGTGTTATGTTTTTCTGTTCCTATTTTTCTGATGAGAAGCGATTTTGATTCTAAACTGTTGAAAAGAAAGAAAAAAAATTCTACGTTTTTGATTGCTTTTATGGCCAAATACCAAATTTGAATTAAAATAAGCTTTGAAATGTTGAAAAGGAAAAAAAAATGATACGTTTTTGATTTCTTGTATTGCCAAATACCGAATTTGAATTAAACTGAGCTTTGAAATTTGGCTTAAATACTTTTTTCAAAACTACATACATATATATTAAGCTCTATGTTATTGTATGAAGAATATTGAGCTTCTATTTTTCGTAGCAAGCAGAAATCTAAATTCATTTAGATTTCTGCTCCATGTGAGATTTTTGTATGTGATTTAAAAAAAAATAAAAGAGAAAGTTTTTTTTTTGTTTGATTGTTATAGAAATTGAAATGTTAACAGTAAGAAAATTAGAATTTGTTTTAATAAGGATTAAATTTTTCAAGGAATTTCATGCCACCATTTAAATCTTCCGCTGATTCCATCTGGAGTTATAAATGTTCAATTATCGATTTCTTATTATTGCTTACCAAGGATGTAATTGAAAACACAGACTTATACGAAAATTAAGTACAATTTTTCTTAGGGAAAATTTTATAAAGAATACAATAGTGGTAATAATTTGTATTAGGGATTTTAGAATATTGTTGGATCAGCATTCACGCTGGATATCCATAAACAGTAAAGATGACGTTGTTTTAAAAATTAAAAAAAAAAAACAATATAAAAATGATAATATGGGGTTAAACCTTGAGAGCAAGAACACACTGGATTCTCATTACTTCCTGGGCAATGCCAGTGTGCAGGCTAGTAATATATATATATATATATATATATATATATATATATATATATATATATATAATTATTGAAGGATGTTATAAAAGAATGTTTCTTTTTTATAAATATATTATCAAGAGTATGATAAAACATTCCTAATACAATAATTTATGCTCAATAATGTGAATAGAGCATTATTATGGTTAAATGAGAGTGAAAATAACCAAATGTATTTTTACAGACTGAACATATTTATTTTCATCTATTTATATGCAACAAAGCAAATGTGAATCCTTTAAATTCGAAATTTTCAAAGAAAAGTTTTCTTCTCTTCAGAAGGATAAGCTAACTTTGAAAATGATAAAATTAGCTTCAAATACTTTTTGAAAATTATAAAAATTATTAAAACAGTTTTTAAGACAGACAAGTTCCTTTAGAATGGATATACACTTAACCATTCTGCTATCTGCTCCTACATAATGGGTGATTTGGGAACGCTGAATCAAAAAAATATATCAATTTCAAAATCTTTTTTTAAAAAATTTTTTTTTTATTAGTCATTGGAATTATAACTTTTATAAATTCCCATCTAAAGGAATTGGCCTTTCTTAAAAAAAATATAAAAATATATATGTATATATATATGCGTGTGTGTGTGTGTGTGTGTGTGAAGTGAGAAAATGAAGATAAATATTATATCTTTGAAATATGTCCTATCTTGAATAGTCAATGCTCGATATACAAGATAGAGCAACAGTATAACTAGATATGTGATGAGAATAAAAATCCATGGATTAAGGAAAGAAAAAAGTTTTTTATATATCCCTTGTTTGAACAATTGATGATTTAATAAATATTGCATTTTATCCAATTTTTATTCTCATCACTTATCTACTTTATATATATATATATTGTGTGTATTTAGGCAGCATTTTCTCATTTATGCAAACATTGTTAAAAATAACAGAATTTGTCTGTTTAATTATACTTTCTTTTTTCATTTTTCTGATGGTCTATTTTGTATTAAAATAGAAAAAATTAATAAATGTTCCATAGGTTTCACGAACGTTTTCGATTCTTCGTCGAATCATCCTCAGGTGTTAAAAGCAAATGAACAAAAACAGCTGGAGAAAGAAGAGAATTTTTAAAAAGATGGCGGAGAAACGTGCATAGAACGTTTTTCGCATTGTTCCAGGAAAGTCGTTGACGATTTAAATTCAGCAACACTAGAGTTGCATCACAGAATAAAATCACATTATATATATATATATATACCATTGGTAGTAGAACTTATTGTTAGAATGATGTTAGCAGTAAAAATATACAATACAGCCTAAAATGGTCTATACTAGGTAGAGCAAGGAAATATAAACCTAACAAATCTAAGAGATGTAACCTCTGTATTCTGGAATCCTACAATATAGTTATGTCTAAAGAAAATTTATTAAATAAAAGACAGGAAGTGATTCAGAACTGTCTACATAGAACCGCATATATCCTATCCCGTTACAGACCCATATAAAATACCTGTGGTAGTAACTCTTTCATCAACATAAATATGAAAGTATCTAAGGTATAGGAATATTATAAGACTATCTTGGCAATAGAAACCATAAACCTAATAGTAGATGACGGAGTACTAATACCCAATATAAAACATTTAAATATAGAACCCATCACTCGTAACTAAAATGACTGAAGCGACTAAGCTTAAACCTAGCCTATAAGAAATTGTAAGAGGGTCAGATCGTGAGAGCGTCAGCAGAAATTATTTTTCATTTTAGTTTTCATCTGTACTAATTAGTGAAGAAATGGTAACTTTTGGAAGGAGTAAGAACTAATAATGCAATAATCATTTAAAATATAATGCCAAATAAATGCTCAATATATTAAAAAAAAAAAAAAAAAATATATATATATATGTATGTGTGTGTGTGCATATGTATGTGTATATGTATATATATATCTGTGTGTGTATGTATGTATGTATATATGTGTGTGGAGGGTTTGGACGCAGAGCACGATAGATCCAATTCGTTTAAATTGAGACCTTAAACAATAAAAACACGAATATATTAAATCTAAACTTTGAATGAAATCAAAAGAAACTATTTGGTTTCATATTATGTAACACATAATTTTGGGGTATCATCGAGTGTTGAAATACAACCCTTTTTGTGATTTTGAAAATGGTGTTTGTCGCGTTTTGCGTCCGAATCTCTTCGTATATGTATATTAATAAACATATTCATAAATAAAAGAATGCACACAAGCTAATATTAAATATAGGGATACAATTGAAGTGGGACCTGATATTGACATTCATGCTTTTCGGTATTCACCTGATAATACAAGTTAAATATAAAACGTAATCACAATTAACTTTAAGTATAAATTTCCATAAAAGCACTTTTGAATCCTCATAATACTTTAAAATGAGGTATTTAAACATCATTTTATAAAAAATAAAATAAAATAAATAAATAAATAAATATTTAATAGCTCCCTTCGGTATTTTGAATCATGTCTAAGTAACTAAAATGCTATTTTAAACTTAAGCATGACAGACAAATGAAAATGCTATTTCAAAGTAATCGTGACAGACAAAGGAAAATGCATTTTTTTTTTTAAATTTATGTGTGACAGAGCAATGAAAATGCTATTTTAAACTTAAGCATGACAGACAAATGAAAATGCTATTTCAAAGTAATCGTGACAGACAAAGGAAAATGCATTTTTTAAAAAAATTTATGTGTGACAGAGCAATGAAAATGCTATTTAAAACTTAAGCATGACAGACAAATGAAAATGCTATTTCAAAGTAATCGTGACAGACAAAGGAAAATGCTTTTTTTTTTAAATTTATGTGTGACAGAGCAATGAAAATGCTATTTTAAACTTAAGCATGACAGACAAATGAAAATGCTATTTCAAAGTAATCGTGACAGACAAAGGAAAATGCTTTTTTTTTTAAATTTATGTGTGACAGAGCAATGAAAATGCTATTTTAAACTTAAGCATGACAGACAAATGAAAATGCTATTTCAAAGTAATCGTGACAGACAAAGGAAAATGCTTCTTTTTTTTTAAAATTTATGTGTGACAGAGCAATGAAAATGCTATTTTAAACTTAAGCATGACAGACAAATGAAAATGCTAT